>CM039470.1:18538984-18937201 GCA_022433065.1 Begonia loranthoides | reverse complement strand
TAGGATAGCTAATCAGAATAGTCACCTAGAATAATAAATGTAGGAAGCATGTAAATGGACTAAGAAATTAACTAAGATATCTAATTAGGATAACAAATGTAATTAATCTTTGAGTATGCAAATTAACGAATTAGGATTATAATGGTCCAACTAATCAGGAAATAAATATAATTCATTCTTTAGCATGAAAATTAATTAGGATAACCAACGAGATTAATAACGGTAATTGAACTTCAGCATGATTAGTTTACTAGGGTGAAAATATGAAATTAACCATTGAGCATGTTAACTAGGTTATGTTTCCTTTATTGTTGTGAATTACGTATAGATCCAAGCATGTCCCTCATCGTCATTACTTGTTTTTATGTGCATCTTCGATTTTGGTTGTACTTTCCATTATGTGCTTTACCTTCTTCCATATGTGCTTTCATTTACAGTTTGCTTTCAATTACTCATATGCGCACCTCAATTATGATGAATGTTATGTAGTGAATCATCATGTATCACGTTAGGTTGAGAATGTATGAGCATCATCATGTTAATAGAGACTAATAGGGAGTGCCATGGCGTGGCATGCAAGCATGCATAAGTGAGGTGAAAAAGTTAAGAAAAGAAAGAAGAAAGAAAAGTGAATTGGGAGTGGATGGGTAGCGGATATAGTTTGTAAACTAGGCATAGCCCCTCCCTCGTAGGGTACAGGAGTTCTAGTTTACTTAGAAGATAAGAGAAAATGCTAGATCCGTTACGCCATTGCACGAGAAAAACCTCCCAATTCTAGCTCGAAGCACGAGTATAGAATAATGGAATAATAGAATGGAATTATGGATCAAAAGAAAATGTAAATTAATAAACGGACTAATGACTTAATGAAAGGATTGGTTTGGGTGGCCCCCATTCCAAAATGGACTAAAGAGTGGCATTCATGTTGCATTACCCTTTTCCTTATTGAGCCATTAGGTTTATGTATTACTTGTGGTGTAGGTGTAGGTAATCGTACGTGGAACCAATGCACGGATAGGAGTAGCAAAAGATGAACAAAGATAATAGTCAGACAATAAAGGCAGCGGATGATGGATTTGCACGCGCGAGGGAGTTCGTGGCTGGCCATGCATAGTAAGGGTAAAAGAGAATTAAAATTAAGTTTTCCAAATTGTAAGTAATTGATAGCTTCATGTATAAAGGAAAGCAAAGTAGTATTTCAATTGCTTAGCATTTCTTCCTTAAATTGTTATTTACGCTTCCGCTAACATTTTACATCAATGGTTTTAAAGTAACGCTTCCGCACAGTTTTAATTAATGGAGTTTTATAATGAGTTTTATGAACGGTCATAGTGATCCGGTTTGAGACACACTATGTTTTATCTTCAAAAAGAAATTTCAAAATTTTCATGTTTTTTAAGAAATTATGAAAATCTGGGTCGTTACAGAAACCATCACCGATTTACCAGAGTCTAAACCATCACTCTGCTATCATCGACAATTCCCTAAACCAAGAGAACAATACTTGAAGTAGACTCGGGAAGGACCAGAGGAGCAGGGAGCTCTAGCTTCATCCCACCCATTCGGTTTCCATCACTAGGGAGCACCGTACACACTCACTGCCCAAAAATTCTAGAACACTGTAATATCCCGATAACATTTTTCCTATATAGGTGATGTAATTAAGTATTGGGATAAGTAGTACATTACGTTGTGTATCTATACGTGTCAAATTGTAACATGAATTTATGGGAAAAATATTATGGGGTGAAAGTTAAGTTGGAAATGTAAGGAAAAACCTGTTAAGTGGGGTTTCGGGGAATGCGAACGACATGCGGATGAGAAATGTCATCAGCAAATGCATTGCACGTCGCCCTTGAGTCTTTGGATGACTCAGGACGTGATTTTGCATCCTAACTTAACCTGTGTCATGACGTTTCGACCGAGCCCGAATGAATGCGGACACGGGCGGATGCTGAAGATTTGAATATGTCAAATTTCTAGACAGATTTGGATGAATGGGGATGCTTAATGCGAACACCATATCACATCTCAATGGCAACTTCGGGTGACTCTGGACGAGGGTGGACGCATGCGGACAGGAAAATTTTGAATCTGTCCAATTTCGGGACACTTCCAGACGCATGCAGATGCTATATCCGGACACCACCTTCTTCTGAATGTATAAATTTGCCTTAGGTATAGTGACTTTTGGACGAATGTAGACGAGACCAGAACGTCTGCACTTGTCCGAAACAGCCCAGACCTACGAATAAATTAGGGTTAAATAATAAAAAATTTGTCATTTAGCATTTAATTCATACTCCAGGAGACACGGAGGAGACGAAACCCATGCCTGGACAATGTCAACGCCATGCCCTCTCTACCCTAGGTGTACGTTGTCACCAGGTATGGACTTCAAGTTCATTCCTTCTCCATTTTCTCTCGAGAGAAAACTTCCACGGAGAGGAGAGTCCACTCCCTGTGAGCATGAGTTCTCCTGCATGAGTGTAGTCCTCTAGCCAGATTGTGAGTGTTGAGTGTGAAAGTGAGTGTCTGTGAGCTCAGCTTTTCAGCGTGGATCGTGGGGAAGGAGTGAGCTGCTGTGAGCTGGGGAGTTGCTGTTCTGGAGTCTGCTATCCGGGAGTGAATCCTTCACTTTAAGTAAGAAATTGGGTGTGTCTTAGCCGTCAAAGCCCTATCCACAAGTAGTGTGCATGAGTGTTGTAGATTTTTTTTTACTATTAGTCTCCTGCTATTTGATACTGCTGTTAGTTCTTGAAATTTAATAGCCTGCTTTTAGTTTCCCCCAACTCTTTTACTGACAAATGCTTAGAGAGATGATGAATGCTTAAGGATTGAATGTCATAAATGCTCAATTCGTGAATGAGCTAAGAATTTCCTTAACTATTCTATTCTTTATTATTTGCTTACTATTTGGTTTAAATATCCCTATGTTAACTTTAACTATCCGATTGTGTTGTTGCCATTTGTTCTAATTACTTGGTTAATATCTTTGTGTTAATTAGAAGTCTTACTCCCTTAATCTAAGCCTATTTAAGGTAACCATAACTAAGTTATAAGGGGTTGAACATGTTTAATCGTTAATTAACCAGAATCATTAATTACACTATTTCTTGAGCATGTCTAATTAACTAACTTAATCACTTAACTAATTAACTAGAGTAATAAATGTGTTTATTGTGCTGTTATTAGAGTAGGTGATAATTAGAATAACCCTTAGCTCAAGCATGTTTAATTAACTAGCTAACCATGTTTAAATCCATTAAACTATTAATTGTAATTACTCCATTGCGTTTGTTTAATTAATTAGAGTAAAAGCATGTAATCTTTTCTTTAGCATGTCTAATTAACTTGAGCATGTTTAATTAGCTAACTAGCATGTTATAGTACTATGCATATGTTAAATTCCTTGAGCTTGTTTAATCATTAGTATGTTAATCAACTAAGTTATGCCATGTTTAACTAGCATGTTTAATTATTAGATATTTTATTCGTTGTTTTAGTTGCTGCTACGAATGTTCCCTTTCATGCGCGTTTTGGATTCCCTTGTATGCGCTTTAATTTATTGTCATTTATTTATATGCGCTGTCCAATTATCGTTGCTCTTTCATTTATATGCGTTATTCAATTATTGTCATTGACTTTCTTTTATATGTGCAATTTAATTATTGCCAATGTTACGTTATACTACATCATGCATCATGTTGTTTGAAAAATGTGTCATCATGCATCATGTTAATAGAAACCAATAGGGAGTGCCACCGGGTGGTACTCACACATGCATTATATGAGGAAAAGCGTTAAGAAAATGAAGAAAAAGAAGAAAAAAAAAGAAGAATAAGGAGTTGAGGAATGGAAGGGAAGTGCGGGTCTGGCTAGGTAGACAGATATATTACTACCCTCTCATGGGTTACGAGAAGAAAAGAACTTTACTTTTCCTTTGTCGGGACTGCGAGACTGTCTATCATAGGTGGTTAGTATCCGATAGGCTACTCCCTCTCCATAGGATTTCTCCAATCTCTCGCTCGATGTATGAGTAACAAAAGAAAAGAAAAGATTGGTTGGGTGGCTCCCATTCCAAAAGAACTAAAGAGAGGCATATCATATTGGATAAACCTTTTTCATTACTAAGCCTTTGGGCTTACAGTTTACTTGTGGTGTAGGTGTAGGTACTTGTATGTGAAGACAATGCACAGATAAAAAAAAAGCAGGGTTGAAGGATTTGCACATGCAGGAACTTGTGGCTGGCCAGGCTAAGAGAAATAAAAGATAAAATGGCTTGTAAAAACAAAATGGTTTGTAATTAACATGTAATGCTTTGTTTAATATTTCTTATTGATTTCACTTCTGCTATGTTTTCATAAAAGATTTTACAACTGCTTCCGCTATGTTTTTCTGAATGAGTTTTAATGATCCGGCTTTGAAAGACACTCTAATTTTACTCGAAAAAGGGTTTTAAAGGTTTTAGTCATTGTATAAAAGTTTTGAAAATTCCACGTATTTTTAAAGGTAAATGAAAAATCGGGTCGTTACAAACACACTACACTCACAATCCCTCTCCCTTAACTCTGTCTCTCGACTCCCTTCATTCAACTTCGAGAAGAAAACCCCACGCACTCATCTCTCTCTCAGCTCTGCTCACCCGAAAGCATTTTGCAAGCCATCCCCCTTCTCTGAAATTTTAATTCATGAAAGAGGCATGCCATGCCATGCCAAACTATACTCTAACTTCTCCATTCCATCGCATGTCCTTGCTGTCCCCTTCCAGAGCAAGAACCTGAGGAAAGGACCGGTCTAGAGCGAACTGTAAGCCTGACCACAGTCGAACCGATAGCCCCTGCACTGACCAGAGGCTGGAGTCACTGCCTCATCGATGCCATTCATCACCATCGTCATTCCATCGTTGCTAGCCACCAACAAAGCGATAGGGCATTGGACCTCGCCCTAACCCGACGCAGCCCCGACGACCCAAAGATCCACACCGCATCAACCCGCAAAGGCTCACCTCTTGAGCCCTAGCCACGACCCGCGACTCCACTAGCAACTCGCACATCTACCAAACAGTGCCACCTGACACAAAGGAATCATCGCGAGCTCACCATCTTCTCCCTCGTTCTCTCCTTCTCTTCTTTCTTCCCTTCGCGATTCTTTCTCTCCCGCAGAATGGCCTGCAGCCATTCGGTTTCTTTTTACTTCCAGTCAAACCGGTTCACTTTGTGTACCGGTTCACTCCCCCCTGCCCCTGCCCTTTCCTCTCTTAATTTTTCTTCTTTTTATTTTTATTCCATCTAAATTATTTATCCCAACATTATAATTTATTTCATTAAATATTTATTTTAACTACTTTAATTTCTATTTAATCCTATTTCTTTTTCTCCTTTAACTAAAACCGATCCGCTTAATTTTTGGACTGAGCCGAACCAACCAGTTCAATTCATTATTCTCCTTCAGAATTGTTATTTCGGACAAAGGATGGCATCTGCGCCTCGTCCGTATTCATCGGAGAAGTCCGATAATTTGGACAAATTCGAATTCTCTCTGTCCACTATCGTTCGACATCGTCCTGCCTCGTCCGAAATCTCTTGTTAAAGACAAATTAGGACGAGAAGCATCGTCCCCGCTCCTCCGAAAACCCGAGGGACGACTGGAGCTGCATTTTGGACTTGACGCCCAGTCCTCCCGTCATCTGCGTGCATCCGAAAACTCCAAAATACACTTCTCAAATTAATCCTAATTATCATACAATAAATTCCTTAAATTATAATCTTATGAATACGTCTTTGATAATACCCCGATAAATATCCGATAAATGCAAATACCCTTAATTACTTTCCAATTATCCTTAATAAATTATAATATAGAAAGTCGGGGTATTACATCCTCTAACTTATTTTTTTTATTGCACAAACAAGTTACACCATTATCCTCAACAACTAGGGTACTACAATTCACTATATCCAAATACATTTTCTTTGACCAACACTTTAATCATCCAATTCAGCTCCTATTACCTTAAAATCATCACTTAAGTCTTATGTTTAGCATTATGAAAATATGGGGTATTATAGTCACACCATTTCTTCCTCAATTCTGAAGATGTCAAATTTTTTTCAACAAAATAATCTAATGATGTGACTAAAGTTTAAGGACTCCTTTTTCAAACTAGCCTCCCTCGAATGACCTTCAATTGACTTTTGTGAGAACACTAAAATGGAGTAAAACACTTGATTAACAAACCCTCTCCAACTTTTTTCTCATAAAAAGAAAGAACTTTCCACTCTGAGTGTAACGCCCCATAGTGTAAACCCTTTTTCATGTCATTTAAAAAAAAATGAAATATTCCTTTGAAAACAAAAGAGTTGAAAACTGTCTTTAGAAAAAAACCAATTAAAAGTACAATATAAAATAAACATGTCTTTCATAATTCTAATTTCTCTAAAAATATTTTTATTTAAAGTCAAATAGTTAAATGTGTAATAAAAGTCTTTCATAACAACTAGTCTTTCATAAGTCTTTACTCATAGGTCAACATCGCTCCAACAACGTTGTAACCTCACCCAAGGGAGCGCCTCTACAACTACATCATTTACTCATTTCCTCATCGTAAGTGTGATCGTCAAAAACCTCACCTACATCACAAAGTTCATCTATGAACTTTGAGCTCATTAAGAGATACATAAGTGTCATGAACATAATATAATATGCAATTTTGTAAAAACATGTATTTTCGTTTTTCAGTCTTTCTTTCTTTTCTTTCACTTTACAGTCCAATTGTTGGAGGTAATTTAGTTTAGAGGAGAGTGACACTATTTGGTCTACCTCATACAGAACAGTCAGCTCAAAATCCCACCCCACAAGCGACTATTTACGTATATTATTCAATTTTCTAGTTCTTCTTAATGAAATATTTTCATGATGCATAAGATGTAAAACGTAATAACATACTATCAGTACAATCTTATAACGACCCCATTTTCCTACACTTTAATGTTAAAATCAAATACTTTTTCTTTTATAAAACTTTGAGTAGCGGAAGACTTTTCGTAATTAAAAACAAACATTTGAATGTAATTGAAATAATCTGAAATGTCATAGATAAAATTCTTTTCATTTTTCAAATCAAATCATGAATTGAAAACATTTAAATTTGCCTTTTTCCTTTAGCCTAATCAGCCACAAGATCTGCAACGCACAAATCCTCCATCAACTTCTCCTTTTGTCATTACCGTCCATACCTACATCATAAGACATATTCTATAAGCCTAATGCTTAGTAAGAAATGAGATACATAATTGTAACATCAATTTTCCATTTATGCATTTTTCATAAAATTTTGAACATTTTGAAACCAATTTAAAATGTACTTAATTGAAAAACATCAGAGTACGTTATGCGTAATAAAAACATTTAACTATTTTACAGGAACAATACAATTAAAATATTAAATTCATAATAAAGTCTTCATTTCATTAAACAACTTTTATTCATTAAAGCCATAACCCCCAAGGTCGATTCACGGATGGTAACATAAGCTTGCATCGCATCACATTTCTTCCACGTTCACCTCAACTGGATCACAATCCATACCTACATCACACGAGGAATAATAAGTCTATTGCCCAGTAATGAATATAAATGAAATGCAATTACAACCTCTATGCCAACTCTACATGATAAGTCTGATATATCTGTAAGATAGGTGAGAGCAACCTCTTCAGTTTTTGAACCCACCATTTGGATTTGTTTTTACGTGAGAGCAGCCTCTTTAGTTTCAGAACTCACTAAAAACCAGTTCACTTACATTTACGTTTATTTACTCTTAGGTGAGAGCAACCTTTTCAGTTTTCGAACTCATCCACCCGTTGAGTAATAGCAACCTCTTCAGTTTTCAAACTTACCCAAGCGGGATGTTCTCTACGTGTGAGCAACCTCTTCAGTTTTTGAACCCACGTAGAAAACGCCATTTATTATCTTCTTTATTAACCCGTGTAATGCATTACGTGCAATCCTACTAACATGCTTATATGAATGTCACACAATAGTTCATATATCACAAACAATATTACAAACAATTAATACAATCATGCTTTAATTATATCTTAACAATAAGAATGCTTTCAAATATATCTTTTGACCTAAGAATCAGACAACATGCCTTTCCTGTTATTTTTCACACATTATTCCCTATATATATTTATCTGTAATGATACTAACCTATAATAAAATCAACTTAATATTAACTTAGGACACATACTATTTAACAGGTTTAACTATGTTATTAATCTAGATTTTTCTATGCCTTTACTATATACACCAAATCATCCAATCAATTTAACACAATTAATAAGTTCCTATTTATTTTAATTCTAAGGAATTAATCATCATCTAAGTATTATAGATCAATTATCAAAGGGATAAATTACCTAACACCCAAATTAATCACGATGAGAACAATAGGTTGAACAAATTACTTATCACAGTCCACATATTTGCAGAGAAAATACTACAGAAACCAAACAAAACATATAGGTTTACTTCATCTTCACTATTGGTTAGCAACAAGTTATTTCTTATCATCCAAGGTATAAGAATGATTCAATTAGAGAAACGGCTAAACATACAGAAAAACACCTAAACATAAATCCATCACAGAGACAACACTTGCAAAGAAAAACAACTAATCATGCAAACCCATTTTTACACTACTATCTTCAGTTTAATAACATCTATATCACTAGCAATTCAACGACAGAGAACAACAAATTTCACTAGAACCATTTACGAAGTCATGAATCATAGAGAGATCTAATGTTTCAGGCAGTAGGGAATACAAGGAGTAAACAATAAAAGGAACCTATTCTACATGAAACAAACAAGAACATTTGTAAAGAAACACAATGAGTCCTACTCCTGTGATGTAGGTCCTTACGGACAAATCACACGCGTTATTCCTTACCTCACTTAGCTCTTCTCCTTTCCTTCCTTAACAACAGCTCAACTCACGATCAGGGCGTCTCAAAGAATTCCAACTCTTAGAGCAGCTCTCTCACCAATTTTTCTAGAAGGAAAAACTTTTAATACTCATGCTTTATTTAGACAACGCCCCAGACTACCCTTCAGCCTTCCTAAGAAGGTGAAAAGTTGAGAAGGAGGATGCATGGACACCCACTAAAGCGTCAAGAGTCAAAGGCTTTCCGTTTCTTGCAATTGATTATTGTTTCCAAGCGATGTTTCTGGTGGCAGTCAATTGATTCATGTTTGGACGATCAATCACCCATTCACTGAACGACCGCCAATTTTAGCTTCCATTTTTACTGGTTGATTGCACCGGTCGATCAATGTTGTTGCCATCCGACCGCCGTGATCGACTGCCAGCTTCTTCCCTCAATATTTGTCTGATTTTATTTTAAATCCTTAATTTTATTTTTAAATACTTATTTCCCTAACAATGAATAATTACATCCCTATAATTCCAACACACTTCAACACTTTATTCTTCATAATAAAAACACCAACAATAAAGTGTGACAGATTGACGATGATCAACATACTACATTTTTGCTTAATTCAAATGTTTACAAGAAACTGAATACCCCGTGTAATACCTCGACTTTTTATATCAAAATTTAATAAGGATAATTGAAAAGTAATTTGGGGATATTCAGATGAATTGGATAATTATCGGGGTATTACCGAGGACATCGATATATTATAATCTAGGATAATTATTTAAATTGGACTTGTGATAGTCGTAAATCGGTATTCAACGTAAGTCAAAATTTGGGATGAGTTGATTAAAAATACGGTGTGTGCATTTGACAGAAAGTTACATATTAAGTGAATAAATAAAATTTAGTGAGGAATTAATATAATGGGGGTTAAAATAAATAAAATGAATGTTAATAGAATGGAATTAGGAATTTTTTGGATAAAATGGAAAGGAAATATTAAGTGGGGATAGGAGGGGGCTGAACTGTTCAACTGAACCGATTCACGTTGGTTTTATTTCTTGGTTCCGAAATCGGAAGAAAGAGGGGATTTTCTTCATTTGTCCTTCGGCCATTCAGTCGAACGAGAGAGAGGGGGAGAAGAGAGAGCAAAATCAAGGGAGAAGAAGTGAGCGATGAAGAGGTGAACAACAGGAGGCGCAGCTTAGTTGGCAGTGTCCAGCTAATGTGGTCTAGGGTCCAATGACTCGTGCCCGAGCCAAGAAACTTATTTCTTCCTTAACACATTCTTATTTTGCAGGTATGTCTAAATTATGGGATTTTACATAAGAGACAAGTCATGAGGATAAGGAAAGACCCTTTCATATTGTTACTTGGATCGACTCACCACCAACGGATTAGTTGACTTCTTTCCGACTTTGAGTTGCTTTAAGGTTGCGATATTTCTATAGTTTATTTCTTTGTTTTACTTGCAATTTTCTTGTTGTTTAAGAACTTATCTAGCCGACTCTTGATGTGTTGATTTTATTTGGTTGTAATTTTTGTGCTTAGTGAGCTATTTTGAGAGGTGCGCGGTTTGCATGTAAACCGCGCCCTGATGCCCAATTTTTGCCACGTTAAGGGCATTTTAGTCATTGGTCTTTATTGTAATACTCTTACGGTTTTAAGCCCCCTTGCTGGAATGAGAACTCACTTTGGAAGAAAAATAAAAAACCCTTGTGTCTTGAGTGAGAGTGACCGCGCGGAACCCCCCCTTCGGCCGAACTCTATAGCCTGAACTTGCTGCTATTTGATTGTTTCTTGAGCAAGTTGAAAAGGTTACTATTTCTTCTAACTCTTCATCTTGGTGGAGACTTAGTGGTGTGTAAATAGGAGAAGCATCGGATCCCTTGGAGAGTGTTTGATCTTCAATCAAACCGAACTATCCCGTCCCTCTCACGGTAGGAGGATAAACAGACTCCACGATTTTCTTCTTGTTTTTCTTGAAGGTTCTTGCAAGTAGTTCTTAGTTCTTCTTGTTCTATTTTTCTCGTAACAGGTTGCCACTATCTTATTTGGAGAATATATTTGTTGGTTTATGTTGAAATTGAATCATTAGTGGATTTCTTGTTTTGCCGCAAATCTGTCTTCAATTTGGCGCTGCTGGATTTATGCAATTGTGACTCTGTTTTGAAGCCCTTGCGTATATCTTTTAAATTTCAACCCTTCTGATGATTTATTCTACTATTAGTCAAGCTACTTGCTTCCAAATTTGACATTCATTGGACTTATGCAAGGCGAGATATTTCTGTTTGAATTCGGATTGCCAATTCTGTCCAGTGAGACCATAGATTTCAGAGTTGTGTTGTTTTCATCATATCTGTAGATTCTGAGTGGTTTTTGCATTGTATTTTTGATATGACGTTCTTGAACAAGTTGTTTTAGTGCTCTCCAAATTGCAACTAATTCTCATGTCAGGTTTGGGAGTTATTCTTGTTTTAACATTGGTGGACGGAATATTACGGATTATTTGGCAGATTTCAATCAAGTGCTCTTTTAGCGACTTGGAGCACGTCACTGGTGTTGCTGGCAGCTCGTGGAGTGTTGGGACGACTGTGGGCTCGGGTGGTGTGGCTTCACGGGTTGATTTAGTGTGGGCTTTGGGTAGTCGGTGCTGTGTCAGATGACTAGTGATGTGTGACGATGACGAAATGGCAATGATGATGGACTGCGAGGGAGAGATTTTCAGTTTCGGGATGGTTGCAATTGACGCTTCGGGTCAATGTGGTATGGGAGCTGGCAGTTCAAGCTAGACCGACCGAAGACCTCTGGTCCAGCTTGTGGGTTGAACCAGTCTTCTGCCCTGGTTTGCACTCTGCAGTGCAGCATGGGGAACATTCTGTAAAGCTACTCGAGTGGCTGTCGGGCGTGCTGGAGGATTTCACTCTCTGCCTTCGGGGAATTGGCAGAGTATCCTTTCTGGTAAGTAGAAATGCAGTGCAGGATGGAGTGATTGACAGAGTGCTTTGGGTGAGCTCCAACGGGGAAAAGGCTCTCTAGAGAAGGAAATTGGGTTAGACAGAGAAGATGAATGGAGAAACAAGAGGGAAGACTCTCGAGTCTCCTTGGTTCCTCCAGGTTGGATGAGCCGAGTGTTTCCCTGCCTACTGGTGAGTATGATTCCTTCTCTCTTCTGGATTTTTAGACGTTCTTGTTTATTAGTGAATGAAGAATGTTAGGATTATGATATGTTTTTGTAAGCATGTCTCTGCTGGGTTTCTGCCTATTGGTTCTGTGAATGAATTATTGGTTAGAATAGGTTGATGCACCTGGATTTGTTCTCTGTTTGGATAGTTGCTGTGAGAAACTATTTCTGTGATTTACTAATTGACTACGACTTCTGGAAAATGAGTCTTTGATGGTTTAATTCATGGGTTGGAAAGTGGATTATTGCTCAGTTATGGGTTGATTTGAAATCAATATTATATGTCCTTGTAGTTTAATCTATATTGGGACTTTTGTTGAAGTTTAGTGACCATGAGATATTATTTAATTGCTGCCATGAAGAGAAGTGTGAGTTTGAAGCTCTGTAAATCAAGGTTGCTCTTCTATTGGGTATAGTAATTATGAAAATAAGTCGATGGAATTTTAGAGATGTGATTAATGATATGATGTTATGCATTTATAAAGGTATTGAGACGGAATAAAGATAACATTCGGTGCTAATGTGCGATAAAGTTTTGAGGTAAGGACTTGGGTGTGTCTTGGCTAGTGGTGGCCCTACTCACAAGTAGTGTGCATGAGTTTTACGTTGAGTTCACTGTAATTCCCTTATGCTATACTGAAATTGCTAGCTAATAGTTCCTTGGATGTTTCAGTGTCGTTGCTTCCTCTGTTGATTTCTTCACTGTTTGTTGATGCTCTGCAGATAACTCCTTCTTGTTGTTAGTGTAGGATTGTTAGTACTTGGTAGATTATTGTTGGCCCTGTGATATTTCTTTTATCTGTTTTTTTTATTGATAGTTCTGTGATTTAAATGCCTTACTTGGATGAAGATAGGGTGATGAATGTTAAAGCGTGAATGATAAATTCTTGCTGTCTAGTTACTTGCTGTTTAGTTAAATAGCTTCTTTGTTATTCCTATATGCATATATTACTCTGTTGCCAATTGTTATGCATGTTAATATCTTTGTGTAAATACTTTAAATCTAAGTTAAGCATGTTTGATTAACTAGTGAGCATGTTAATTAACTAGAGTAATTAACTAGTCTCGAGCATGTTTAATTAACTACCTTAACTAATTAATTAGTTGTTAAATAATGAATCCAAGCATGTTTAACTAGTTGTTTAATTAACAGTTGTTAATCACTTCCTTGAGCATGTTAATTAACTAGGACCACAGACTAACTAGTTGAGGATGTTTGCATGTTAATCTGTAACGACTCGATTTTTTGTAAATCCTTTAAAATACGAGAAAATTCAAAACTGTTAAAAACAAAGCAGAGCGTGCCTAAACCGGATCGCTACCAACCGTTCATAAACTCAATATGAAAACCCCATTAATAGAACTATGCGAAAGCATTATGAAATCTTGTTTAAAACGTTGCAGAAGCGTAATTAAATCATTAAACAATTGAAATATTGCGTTTAATAAATGAAACTGACAATTAAATATCCTTTAATTATAATTTAGAAAACTTAATTAAATTACAACTGACTATCTTTTACCCTCTTATGCCTGGCCAGACAAGAACTTCCTCGAACGTGCAATTCTATCATCCCTGCTCATTATTGTTGTTCTTATTTGTTCCTCTTTTCGCTACTCCTAAGTCCGTTCAGTGACTCTACATACAATTACCTACATCTACATTACAAGAAAACTGTAAGCCCAAAGGACTTAGTATGGAAAAAGGGTTTAACGCAATGTGAATGCCACTCTTTAGTCCATTTTGGAATGGGGGCCACCCAAACCAATCCTTTCATTACGTCCTTTACTAGTTTATTACTTTACTCTTACTTTACTCCATTTATTTCCTTACTCGTACTTCGAGCTGGAATTGGGAGGTTTTTCTCTTGCAATGGCATAGTGCTCAGATCTAACCTTCTACTTGCAATCTAGAACTCCTGTACTTTGTGAGGGAGGGGCTCCACCTAGATTGTAGACTACATCCGCTACCCATCCACTCCCAAATTCCCCTTTCTTCTTCTTTTTCTTAACATTTTAGCTCACTTATGCATGCTTGCGTACCACCACCAAGGTGACACTTCCTATGATTTCTATTAACATGATGCATGACCACACATTCTCAACCTAGCATGATGCATGATGCTCCACAACATAACATTAATATAATAATTAAAGTGCGTATAAATAAAGTAACTTTATAACAGGAATTAAAAGCAACCTAAAATTTAAAAGCGCATATAAAGAAGTAAAGCATATAATAGAAGGATATAACTGTGCACATCAGAGAACAATTATAATATTGTGAATTGTAAACAGTAAAGCACATAAGGAAGTCAAGAAATGATAATAGAACACAATGATAATCGAAAGGGAAATCGAACATACTATTTATTAATATGCTGATTTGCTAGTCATTTTACATGCTCCCTACATTTATTATTCTAGGTGATTAACCTAATCACTTAGCATATTTAAGAAAGGTTTCCATTATTATTCTAGTTAGTTAATTAACTTGTCCCGTTAATTACTTTAGTTAATTATGCTAGTTAATTAGACGCTAGTTAATTAGACACTAGTTAATTAAACGCTAGTTAATTAAACGCTAGTTAATTAAAAGCTAGTTAATTAAACGCTAGTTAATTAACATGTTCAACTTCTAATTAAGTTAGTTACTCTAGTCAGATTAACATGCTTAGGTTAACTAATTACCCTAGTTAATTCTCATGCTCTTACAATATTAATTAACATTTAAACATGCTGGACCTAGCTAAGTTAACATCTGGTTAATTAATGTGATTAGGTTAATTGCATGCTTAAGTGGATTACTTACTCTAGTTAAGCTAATTAACATGCTTAAGAGATCATTCATGCTAGTAAATTGAACATGTTAACTAATTAAGCATGCTGGTGAGTTAATTATAAGCATACTAATTGAACATCAACATGCTTGAGTCTAGTTGATTATTCTAGTTGGGTTAATTAACATGCTTTAAGTTAATTAATAGGCATGAGTAATGATTAACATGCTCAAGGATTTGTTATTAATTAAACTACTAGTTAACATGCTCGAATCTAATTAATTACTCTAGTCAAGTTAACAAGTTCTCCAGATGATTAAACGTGCTTAGTAATTTATCATGCATCAAGTTTAGTTAATTACTAAATTAGCATACTCAATTCCTTATTTAAGAGTTGTATTAATTAAATGTGCTTGATGAGAGTCATTGTCATTCCAAGGGAAAATAATTCAAGCAGAGCAATATATGTATAGCGTTATGGAAGTAGTAAAGGAAAGTAGTAAAGCAGTAAAGAAATGGACAGGGTCTTTATCAATGAACTCTTAGCTCTATTTCATTATCATGTATTCCTCTTTCCAATTCATCATTCTCTATTTCTCAACAACTATTATTAACAACTAGCAATATCACTTAGCAGTAAAGGAAATCACACAATTAACAACAAGGAAATATCACAGAAAATCATGCAGAGAAAGGAAATAACTGCAGAGTGATCATTGCAACCATAATCTACAGAACACTAACAATTTTTACATTATCATCAAGGGAAGTAACAGACAGCAAGGAGACAATAACAACAAAGAAATCACTATCACTCACGCACACATACTTGTGGTGCAGGGACTCCAACTGGCCAAGACACCCCTAATCCATTACCTAAGTTGAAGAACTAAACCAGGGACAGCTCTCCAGTCCACAGCTGACGGTTCCAGCAGCTCCAGCTCACTGACTCACTCCTCACTTCACTCACGTAGCTCACTTCTCTCAGCTCACTCTTTCAACTACACTAACAACACTCACAACACACTCAACTCTCCACCATAGATAGAAAGGCTCTTGCAGGGGAGGAGAGCTTCTCGTAGATAGGGGAAGCTGCAAAGTACAAAATGGAGAATGAAGGGGAGAGCAAGAGACTATTACCTGGAGAGGGAAGGGACACCATGAGTGCCTAGGGGTAGAGAACGAGATGGCTTCAGGCAGGGGGAAGGGAGGCTCCAGGCATAGGGGGCGACTTCGTTGTCCTAGGGAGGGGTGAGGGGCGATTTTCCTGTCTCCCACAAGTGCATTCATTTGCTAAAGGACAAGGATTTCTAATTATTAACCCTAAAATTATACAGAACAGGGTTATTTCAGATGAGTACGGATGCATAGGCTTTGTCCGCAAGGCTAAAATATCGCAAGCTAAATCGAGGCTTCAGACGGGAAGGTGCGTCCTCGTCCTGACTGTACCATCCGCAAGTGGCTTGTGGATGCCAAATCACGTCTACATGTGGCATCTGCGTGTTGTCCGAAAGTTTCCATAAAATGGAAAGAGGCAAATCGAACAAGGCCTCAACTTGTCCGTAGCCGTCCAGACTGATCGAAAACTGTCCAGCTTTAGAACAGATTCGATGCGGACATGGTTCCTCTCATCCGCATTGTCTGGACCTCATCCGCAACTTCACAGAACAATGAAGTCAAGACACAGAATCACGTCCCAAGTCAGCCCCAGGCTGAGGGTGACGTGCAATGTTCTTATGGATGACACTTCTCTTCCACAAGGTTGTCTGCATGCGTCCAAAAGTCGATTTCTAGACACATTAGCATGCAAATCCTCGTCCTCGACGTGTCCCATATGCCGGGGACATTACGTATGCACTTGTGGATGACATAATGCGTCCGCAGTGTCGTCCATAGGCATCCAAAAACGGTCTGGACAGCCTTTCCTTGCATTTATCTGGCTTAACCCCTATCCCGTAACAATCACATCCTCGGTCACACTGAATGGGACCGAATCGAGATGGAGAACATAATCCAAGCCCAACATAAGTGCTCTTATCCCCTTGACTACCACCATCCCGCTATGACTGTTCCAACATTACTCCATTGACGTCGGAAACTGTTGTCCAATCCATGTTGGTCATACTTCCCGACAAGACCATGAATCTCTCGTCCTTGTCGAAAATCTATCCTAGCGCATTCTTAGTCGACTACCCTTCTTGGTCACTTCTTACAATCCCCACTAGGTTCCTCTTCTAACTTCTCCTCTAAATTTCCAACCTTATTCTCTAAGTCCTCCTTCAAGGTTATACTAGGGGAATAACTAATTGGTAGTGGAATCCTCTTCTTCTACTTCGGTTTTGCCTTAGGCGTTCACGCTTCTATCTAGTGGTCTAATTCACACTTGCTACTTAGGCGACTTCAGTTATCCAGCAAGTTGATCTAACTCCACTTGGGATTTTCCTATTCACTTATTTTCAAAAATTTGGGCAGAGTCTCCCCTGTTTATACTCCCCCAAAGCTATACATACATCCTATAAAAAATCCCAAATAGTTCTTGATGTGCCCCAAAATCCTGTCACCTGAACCGTGCCAAGAGCTCCTTTGTTCCTAACCTTTTTCTTATTTTGTAGGGAACAATCATTCATTGGGATTCACGGAGGTGCCAATGCATGGAGACGAAGAAGTTTCACGCCATGCTATCACGTGGAGCCATGCAGACTCAATCGGCTAGCTTTTTTATTTCCCGGATTGAAGGAGCTACATTAGATTGAAGATTTTGAAGGTTATTTGTGGAATTATTACGTCAAATTTTATGTTTTAGATACTGGATTATGTTTGGGATTTTTACTTTTGCATTTTCTAGAATTTTGGGGGTTATTTTGGGAGGTGCTCGGTTTGCATGCAAACCGAGCCCTCATGTCCAATGTTTTGTATGTCCAAGGACATTTTTGTCCTTTTATTTTGCAAGGCCATTAGGGGTACTTAGTACCACCTAATGCAAGGGGAAACACAGATTTGAAAACCCTAAAAGGAGAGCTCTCATTTTTGTTCTTGGAGGTCCGCGGATTCCCTTCTCGGCCATCTTCCACACTACAAATCGGTTTGTGTTTTCTTGCTAGTTCTTGCACAAATTGATTCTTGCTACTTCTTCTGGCATCTCTTCCTTGCGTGGTGGTGTCTTGGGGCATGGAGGTAGAAGAACTAGCAACCCCCATTGGAGAGAGTCATCCTTGGTGTTGGACGAACTAGTCGCCCTTCTCTTGTTGGAGGATTGGCGGACTCCATTGGTTTGTCATCCCTTTTCATTCCATCTATTGAGAAGAGTCCGCATTTTTTTGGACTTCTTTGGTTGTATTTCGTGCTATTCTGGATTTGGAGATATTTTGTTAAGATTTGGGTTGTGAACTCATTGATTTGGAGGGAAGAAAATCTTTGCCGAGAATATGTTTTTTTTTATGGACAGATTCTGCTCTGTTTTGTGATTGCATTTTTCCCTATTTATACTGATTGGATGAAGCTCATTTTTGGAGGAGATAATTTTGATATTGTTATGTGTTGGTCCTCCAAATTTGGCATTGATTGAATGTATGCAAATCGAGAACTCGTTGAGCAATTTCAGGTCGCCAGAATCTACCCAGAAATGAAGGATTTCCACGTCCTTCCCACGTCGAGGCTTGTGTTGGCAGGCAGGATACCTTACTCAACTTTTTCCATATCATTTTACTTAGCAAAACGTACCAAAGCTCATTTAAAATGCAGTAAGACAAAACAAGCTGGCTATAGACTTGGTTTTAAAAATGATCAGAGCAGTACACTAAATCGTTTTTAAAACTTCTGCTCTGATACCACCTGTAACGACCTAGATTTTCGTAATTCCTTGAAAATACATGAAAATTGAAATTTCTTTTTTTTTTTAAACCAAATCAGAGAGCGCCTAAGTCTGGATCGCTACCAACCGTTCGTAAAACTCGTTATAAAATCTAGTTAATAAAACTATGTAGAAGCGTTATAAAAATTCTTTATTTAAATATTTGAGGAAGCGTAAATAACTAATTTAAAGAAGGAATACTAACCCATTGAAATACCACTTTTATACAATTTACTACTTGATTTAATTTCAACATGTATGACTTAATTAAAACCGTTTCTCTTTTACCCCTTTTATGTGTCTGGCCAGCCATGATCTCCCTCGCGCGTGCAAATCCATCATCTGCTACCTTTATTGTCTAATTATTATCTTTCGCTACTCCTAGTCTGTGCATTCCTCATAGCATACTAGTACTAACATCCACACCACAAGCAACTGTAAGCCCAAAGGCTTAGTAAGGAAAAAGGGAATGTAGTGCATACTATGCCTCTTCTTAAACCATGTTGGAATGGGGGCCACCCAAACCAAATCCGTTCATTAAGTCATTAATCCATTTATTACTTTTCTTTAAGCCGTTACTCGTACTGCGAGCTAGAATTGGGAGGTTTTTCTTGTGCAATGGCCTAGTGGTCGGATCTAGACTTTTTCCTCACATTTAGAACTCTCGTACCCTATGAGGGAGGGGCTATGCCTAGATTGCAGACTAGACCTGCTATCTATTCACTCCCAATCCCCTTTTTCTTCTTTACTTTTCTAAACTTTTTTACCTCACTTATGCATGCTTGCGTACCATTCTGTGGCACTCCCTATTAGTTTCTATTATCATGATGTGTGCTCATACATTCTCAACCTATCATGATGCATGATGCTTCACTACAGAACATTTATACATAACATTCATAATAATTGAAGTGCGCATTACAAGAAGGTAACTAGAAATTAACGTAATGAACAATAAAGAATGGTAATGAAGCATACAATGAATTACAATCAACTAACGTGCTCAAATTAATAGAACAATATAATTTGGAGAAAGAATCAAAAGCATACTATTGATTAACATGTAATTTATCCTAGTCCATTTACATGCTTCCTATGTTTATTAGGCTAGGTGATTATCCTACTTAACAATCCATAACATGCTACCAAGGAGACAATAACAGAATCACTTACAAAACACACATGCACATGAGGCCCTTAACTTATTCTCTTTACTTCATTCTCTTTTAACTCATTCTCTTTTCACCTTCTTTATCCTTCTATTTTCAAAAAGGAAATCGCAGTAAAAGACAATATAATGAAATCACAACAAAGGGTAACATTTGGAATAAAATCAAGGGAGACTAGCATGGAATTGTTATCCTAATTAATTACATGCTAAAACTATTAAATTTTTTTAGTCAATTAATTACGATGGTTACAACTTGAATTCTATTTCCTTAGCATGCTAGTTATTTACATACTTCACTAGTTAACTATCTTGGTTGACATGCTAACAAGCATACTAGAATTAGGAAAATCAAACAACTAATTGATGACAGAACAAAGTATAAAAGTTATCAGCATTGGTCGTTTAACAATGAAATAAAACTCTTACCTCTATCTCATTCTTACTTTTAGTTCATACTTCTCTATTTCTCAACAACCATTATTAACAACTAAAGACTACTTAGCAGTAAAGATAAACAATTGATTGACTTATTTAGTTACTCACAATTATTAACATGCTTTTCTAATTAATTTGACAGTCAACTAATCATGCTCAATGAATTAAAACAACAACTACGTAGCATATAAATATCCAATCATCCTGTATCTCATTTTCAGACTTTACTTTACACAATCTTTTACCTACTATGCTTTCATTTAAATCAACATTTTTCTATCTAAGCATTTTACAAATTACAGCATACTAACAACAATGAAAAGCATCACAACACTTAACTAAACATTACAGAACGTATCAAGGACATAGAACAGGAAATTTATTGAGGGAAGCTAATCATCTAACTAACACTACTTCATACTAACAGTAAGCATTTCAAGACAAATCAACCTACTTACCATTTACACTGACAGAACGTTAAGCATTTCTCATCCCTTAGTTAACATCCATCATCCTTAGGCCTTAACTTTCATTATTCCTTCAACACATTATCTATTCATTCAACTAAGCATTTTTATCACATAATAGGAAATAAAACAAGGCTCAACATTAAAAGAAAACATCATATATTTCACACTATAAATCCCTGCACTACAGAAACTAACAACAACCATAAAACACACACAACCATACTTGTGGTGTAGGGACTCAATGGCCAAAACACCCCATTTCCCTTACCAATTTGAAGAAAAATTTTCAGGGACAACTCTCCTCTCTCATGGTTCACGACAGCAGGGAGTAGCTCACCACCCCAGCTCACTCCTAGCTTACAGCACACCCTTAACACTTCTCACTCCCAACTACACTCAACAATAGTACTCACTACACAACTCTCAACTCACAAACACAGAAGAGGCATGCTTCTCACAGAAAATGAAGACTGAATGGCAGGGAGAGAGGGATATTACCTGGAAGAGGGGAGGGACACCATGATGATCATAGGAGAGGGGGTAGGTTAGGTATGGTGTAGGGGGGACAATTTTTCATCTCCCATGGAGATGGGAGGGTCGATTCTTGTTGGGAAATCGGGTTATTCAATGATTTTCATCATTTTCTTCTCATTTTATTTCATAGGTCTAGGCTGTTTCGGACGCATATGTCTCGTCCGCAGTTCATCCGCAAGGCTAAATATCACATGCTATTTTGAGGTTTTGGACGAGAAAATGCGTCCCCGTCCTATTCGTACTGTCCGCAGGTGAGGTTCGGACGCCATTCCACGTCCGTACGAGCGTCTGTACTTTCATCCAAAAGTGTCCTGAAATCAGACAGAGGCAAAGCGGACGATACTTTAACTCGTCCGCAGCCGTCTGGACTCGTCTGAAACTATCCAAGTTTAGAACAGAGTCGATGCGGATGCCACTCTTCTCGTCCGCATCTTCTGGACCCTCATTCGAAATTCTACTGTACAGTGAAGTCAGGATGAGAAATCTCATCCCCAACTCATCCTAAGTCTAATGTTGGCGTGACCAAGCACTTGCGGACAACACATCACATCCTCAAGTCCATCCACATCCGTTCAAAGTTCCTTTCCAGACAAATTAGGACGCCACATCTCGTCCTTACCTCATCCCAACACCCTCAATTCCCACTTTTCTTCATCGTTCCGTACTTAACTCATGTCCTTTAACATTTCCCCCATAAACACACGCCATCAAATGACACGTATAAATATGCCATGTAATATCCTCCAACTACAACACTTCGATTACATCGCGTATACGGGGTAAACATAATGGAATTACTATCCAACACTTGGTAATACCCTGATAAGTATCCAACTTAAATAGTTCAGGTGTTACAATAAGCATTTGCGAACAGAAAGACATCTGTGATTGGTATCAAACAAAGTTGTTTTGGATAAAAAGTGTGCATTGAAAAAAGAACCTGCGGCAGTATATACCTTTCCAGATAGTTTCAAGTGCATTCACATATCTTCTCCTCCTGTGAGTATTTTATTGTGATTTTTGGAGGGTGTCTTTAACCTTCATTGATTTTAATCTGGTCTAATTTTCAAACTAATTGGACATCAAACAAAGGAGTTGCACATTTGGGTATTTTGGATTCTATTTTAGTCATGATAGCTGCTAACAACAAAAGGGTTTCCAAACTTTGCATCCCGTGGTGCATCAAATAGCTTACATTGAATAGTGAAACTACCGGAGTGTAAGCGTCCATGGACAGAAAGACATCCGCGATTGGTATCAAACATAGTTGTTTTGGATAAAAAGTGTGCATTGAAAAAAGGACCCATAGCAATATATACGTCTGTGGACATAAATGCATTCGCGAAAAACAAGTAACAACGCTGTTAAGTGAAGCCCGAATATGAATCATACCCTAACAAACACCTGGATCAATTCACCACATATGAAACGGAGATGAGGGTTCAGTTAGCTGCTAAACTGTAGAGATGTAATACCCGAGATTAAGCTTGGACTAAGGATGATAATAATTGCAACTTTTGGAGATTTTGAGAATATTTTTATTATGAAATTTAATATCCCAAAAATACGTTTGGTATAGTTAGCAATGATTTTTGGAGTGGATTGAAGATTTATTAGAGGATAATTAGAGTTAAGTTGGGTAATTATAATTATTAGTTAGAATAATTGGTGGATTATTAAGTCAGTAAATATGGCAGTGGCGTTTATGAGAAGTATGTAGGAACAGTTGATCAAGTGATCAACCGGTTGTGCACAGATGAGAAGTATGTGGGGGTGGTTGACCAAGAGATCAACATGTTGTGTATGGAAAATATAATAGTGGCATTTGTGAGAAGTATGTGGGAGCGATTGATCAAGTGATCAACCTATTGTGCATGGAAAATATGGTAGTGGCATTATGAGAAGTATGTGGGAGCGATTGATCAAGTGATCAACCGGTTGTACGTAGGAAAAATTATAGAGTCGAAGAAATAGCTGGGGCTGGCATGCGATGTTGGACCAATCGATCACTCTATCAACCGGTAAAATTTTGAATGTTAGGCGGTTGATCATTTGATCGACCGGTCTCACTGCATTTTGAGTTCAAAATTTAGCAGTCGATCATTTGATCGACCGACTTCACATAAATTTCTAGATTTTGTTAGGGGGATTGATCATCCCATCCTAAAGAGAAGTATAATCCGAGGTTATATTTTTTGTGATTTCTTCTCGCATCCCTCCTTTACAGATGGTCGTGTAGTGGAAAGTTAGGTGTTGCCACTTCTTGGAGAAATATAAACTACGGTGTGCCTTTTATTATTTTTATGGGTGCCACTCTTCTACTTAGAGAAATGTTCTGGAGAATAAAGAAGAATGGAAGAGGCAAAGTGCGGTGTTAGGAGAAAAGGATAGGAGCTTTTGATAAAATAAGAAGATGAGTGCAACAGGTGAACATCCACTTAAGGCTTCTTTCTGATAAATAGATGGAGAAAGATAGAGTTGAGAGCAAGATAGAAGAGAAGGGAAGCCTTCTAGAGAAAGTAGTGAGCCGCGAGAGAAAACTGAGAAGAAAAAGAAAGAAGAGAGAGGGAGAAGTTTCTAGAGAAAAGAGAAAAGTGAGAGAGAGATTCTACAGAAAGTGATGCGCCCCAATACCATACCACCTGAGCCCGAGCCGTGACACTTATGGTTTATCTAACAAGTGCTTATTTTGTAGGTGAAAATTAAGCTTGAGGAATTGGAAAAGCATCTAGGCATATGAACACTAGGAACTTTAAAGCACCCTCTCGGCTAGACCAGAAATCTGCCAACATTCTGACCTCCAGCTGGAAATTGGACTTTTTAGCAAAATAGAATATTTTATCTCAATTAGGCTCTTCATAAATATGGTAACCAACATTCCAAGCTTTCTGGAATGGGCTTCCACGTTCGATTTGGAGTTTGTTTGCTATGTCAAACGATCATTTTACAGAGAGCTACAATTTCAACTCCGGGGCAAAGATGGTAATTCCAATCCGTGTAATAAAAGGGGTATTATTGTAGTTTTGAAATTAGGGTTTTCATGGAGGGGTACTTAGCTGCCAAAGAAAGCCCTAATTCGTGGTTAATCATCAATCAAAGTTTAGAAGTTGGTTCTTTTGGAGTTTTCTCTAGAAGCCTTCTCGGTGGTTCTATTCTCCTCACCTGCGAATCAACCATTCATCACATCTTCTTTCATCAGTTCTCATTTAGTCTTGGAGAGAAGACGACCTGCTAATCTTTCTAGCATCTCCCTCTCGAGGTGTCCTTTGGGGTGGTTGATTAGAAGACTGAGCAAACCCAAGGTGGAGCGATCTTTGTAAGATTCTAGTGAGTCGTTGTTTTCTGTTGTTGGAAAATAAGCGGACCAGCTTGGTGTTTTTCTATTTCTTCCTTGAATCTTGCAATATTTTGATTAAATTTTCTGGTGTTTTGAATGTCTTCTGGATAATACTAATTGGCTGGAGCTATTTTGTGGAAAGAAGATCATTTGAAGTGTTCTTGCATCGGTTATTTGGAGTAATCGCAAATCTATAATTTTTGGGTAGTGATTTTCCGCACAGCATTTCGTTTTAGTCATATCTTTGTGAATACGACATAGTTGAATGTGAAATTTGGAGGGCCCTTGTTTCTTTAAGTCCTCAAGACACCCTCCTAATTTGGGATCTTTTTGCTGTATGCATTAAAAGTTAAAATCGTTTCATTCAGATTGCTCAGATTGAAACTGTTATTTTTTTGTGGTGATTTTCTAAGCAGCGTGTTGTTCTGATCGTATCTCCTTGATTATTACAATTTTTTATCTGAAATTTGGAGGACCTCTACTTCTTGGAGTCCTCAATACTCCCACCAAATTTGGGATCCTTTTTCTGTAGGCATTGGAAGTTATAGTCGTTCTCATTAGTGTGCACAGATTGTAAATAGTCGATTGACTCAACAGATTGTTTTGACTCCTTGCGTTTTTGGGGTACATCAGAAAGAGATAGAAAGAAACTGAGAGAAGAAGGAAGAAATAGAGAAAGAGAGTGAGCTACTGGAAGGAGTTCCCTGCTTCCTCTTTCTTGTCTCGGGTGTGCTTCAGGTATCTCGCATTCTCTCTTGATTTTTATGGGTTTTATGAGAATATTTTAAAAGTGGAAGCTAAAAGATGCAAAGTGTTAAAAATGGCTTTATCTTCCTTTTTGCTTGATAAACTGTTAAAGGGTTATGCTCTATTGGTATAGTTTTTGGTCCTTGAAATTGGGTTTTTATTGAGGAATATTATTTTTCATTTCTCTTTTGTTAGTTAGTCATGGAAAGGAATATATATATATATATATATATTGCAATGCTAGAAGTGGGTTCTGGATTACTCTCTGCTATTATATGGTTGAAGCAGTTTAAAGCATTCTTTGTTAAGTTTTATTCATTGATAAAATTGTGTAGTTGGTGAGCATGTGGAAATGTTGGACATATCCTCTATAAATTCAGTTATGTGGAAGATTGTTCGGTTGAGTGAAGTTGTTGTCCTCCAAGGGTATTGACGGTATTGAAAGATAGTAATGTGGAAGCAAGCTAGGGTAATTATGTTTCATTCTTTGTTAGCTTATGAGGTTAAGAAATTAAGTATGTTTTGTGATGTTAGTTTTCTGATGCTCGAGGTTGTTTGTTCTACTGCTAGATTATTGTCTTGATAATGAGGAATAATGGTATCAAAGTGTTAAGGTCAAAGAACTGTAGAAATAAGGTTAATAATATGAGGATTATTGATGAGGAAATATTAATTATTATTTTGAAGGTACTAAGAAGGATAAAGTTAAGTGTTGAATTTGCATTGAAGACCGACAGGTAAGTGATATTGTTTATGTTTTGCCGAAAGGCCTATATCGCAAGACTTAGGACTTATTTGCTTTTGTGTTTACTAGATTATTAAGCTATTCCTCGAGGATGTATTGTGGCTTGTTGTTTGATGTTGTGTTTATTTGATTTAAGTTCTTTAAGTTCTTAAGTTAAGGATTTTAATATTGATCATGCTTTGAGGATTAACTTGAGGATACAGAATTGTATGCATTCACGGGTATATATATATACACACATGTATATACATATATGTATATACATATATCTATATATGTGTATATAATCGAAAAGAACAAAAGATAGAGATGAAGAAATTGATGATGAGAAATAAAAGATAGCAACTTGAATTCATTTCAGCCTAAGCTCTCATACTAACTGATGCAAACCTAGGGTATTAAAGAACCTTAAACCAAACCACAATGCGGAATTGACAATGGATCGTCTTACGAATCAAGAAATAGAGTAAGAACTTGACCCTAACCAAACTTGTCGGCTAGAACCAAAGTTATCAAGAAGAGTAGCTTGACCCTAACCAAACTGATTGGTTGAACAAAAGCTATCAAGCTTGATCATTCAAGAAGAATACTTGAGAAGACCAAGTTCTTTGTAAAGAAATCAAAAAGAAGAAAAATCTCACAAGTGAAAGCTCACAAATTGTATTCAAAATAATGTTCCCTCTAATGAGGTTTTACACTTGCTTAAATAGTCAAAATTAGGTTAAACTTAGAAACATAGTAAAAGGACTAAAAAAACACAAAAGAAAAATAAAATTAGTGTTTTTCGTTGAGTTGGTCGTGGTAGCCATGCGTTGGGTGCAATGGGAGGGGTTGGCGCACGTGCTGGGCTGGGTCATGGGTGTTGGGCAGAAGCAAATGCGAGTGGCGTGCACAAACTAAATCAGGTGCACACGTGGAAGTGTTGATGGGAATGCGCGGACGAGCATGCTATCGAGTGGGGTCAGATTGGGGGCAGGCAGCTAATTGGGCGCGCTGATGAGGCATCATGACAGGTGCAGATTTCATGGGATGCACTCATGGTGATTGGTCATGGCGACAGGTCACGTTGACGAGCGCGCTGACTACGTCTTGTGCGCATGGTATGCGCGCTAGTTGTGTGGTGCGTATGCTGTGCTGCGGTGATGGCAGTGTGGTGTGCATGCTATGCTACGGTGCTGGCAGGGTAGCGCGCGCGCTGGCAGACTTGGCGCACATTACACGCTGCTACATGGGATGGCTGACTCCTTTTTATAATTCTACAACATTTGCTTGCTTTCCATGCTTCCTTGCTAATCCATTTTTTCTTCCTTTATACATGGCATCATCATGGGTCTTTGCTTATCATTGGAAGGTACCTTATCTTAGGTTTCTTTGATAAATACATGTATATTTTTGTCCATCTTCTTTGTTATTGCTTTAGTCATTGGGCCTCCAATGCCTCCTAATAAATCTTTGTCTTTGTGTGTTTTCTGGATCATATCAAAAAACTATTGGTTAAGTTTTAAACACCTCATGGCTGTATGCAGCTTAAAAACAAAGACTCTTAAGTTAAAAAAGTTGGTTTAACCCTTGAGGAATAGACACTGTTGTCTCACTTTGTGGAAGCACCAAGGGAATGGGGGAGATTTGAGGGCAAGCTTCTAACACCATGGTTAGAAACAGAGATAAGGTAAGTAACTCTACATGTGTATGGCCTCTAGGCCTACATCACAAGATGTTAGAACTTAGATAGAACTATGATTTGATTTGCTTGAATGTATTTTATGAAAATGTTGAGATAATGAACTGTTGGTTTGAAGTGATGAACTTTGGAAAAATGGAATGTTGATCTATTTGTTTAAATTGATGAATTGTCAATAGTGAAATGTTGAACGGTTGAAATGTTATTGAAGACTGGAAAAAGTGGTTGCTGTGATTTTTATGAATCTGTTTTAGAATGTTTCCAACATGTAAAGTTATGGTCCACATTAACATGCATCATGAAAATGAGTTTTAGAAAAGAAAAATGTTATTGATTTCTTCCATGATTTTTCATTAAGAAAGATCAGAACCAGTGAACGATGAAATGAAATGAAAAGAAGTTTGTTAAGGGTGGGGTTGAGTTGGCTATCCCGATAGGCAGACAAAATGCTGTCACATCACCCCAGTGGGTGTCCCGAGAGGTAGACTAAATGATGTCATCTCACCTCAAAGCTCAAGTAGGTTGTAATACCTCGATATTTTTAAGTTGGATAATTATCTGGATATTACAGGAGGTGTTTGGAGCGTTAAGTTTAGGGGTATTGTTGGTAATGTTTTTCTGATATACGTGATGTAATTATTACATTTTGTATTATTAAGTGTAATTTTATGATGGGTATTGGTGGGGAAAGTGTTACGGGATAGAAGTTAAGTGGGAAAGTGTGGGAAAAGTGCTGGACTGTGCACTTGCGGACAATTGCAGACGACTCCGCGGATGTTGTTCCTCGTCCGCAAATGTATAGAACGCCGTCCCAATACTTTGGGACATCTCGGGGATGCTATCTTCGCATCCCAATGGTCACCCCTGCCTCTGTTGTCATTGCGGGCGAGGTTGCGGACTCATCAAGTTCATGCGGAGGCAGGTGGCAGCGTCCGGGTTGAATCTATCCAAATCTAGACACCTTCAGACCCTCGTGGACAAGTGTGAACGAGGTAAGGCCTCGTCCAATTTGCCTCTATCCAATTTTGTGACACTTTCGGATGTAGCAGACGCTATATGCGGATGCCATATTGCGTCCGAAGGTCGTCTGCAGACGGTACGGACAGGACGGGGATGTTGTTCCTTGTCCAAAGCCACGAGTTTGTCTTAGGGATTTTGCTCTTACAGACGATTGCGGACGAGACCAATGCGTCCGCACTCGTCTGAAAGAGCCTAGTTTTGCGTAATTTTTTGGATTTAATATCCATTTTCTTGTCGTTTAGTTATTTACGTCCAGCGATTTATCGACAAGAAGTTCTCCCCTCCACATAGGCGCTGCCCTCCCCCTGCCCAACCAACCTCTCCCTTCCCCCTATGTGTACAGTGTCCCTTTCCCTCCAAGTATTAGCCATTTCTTCTCTCATTTCAGTCCATGCCTTCCCCATTTTTGCGAGAGCTTCTCTTCCTGTGAGAGCTCTTCTCCCTCTTCCTGCGTAGAATGGTTCCAGTGAGTGTGTGAGTTTGTGGGTGAGGATGCGTGAGTGTGTGAGTGTGTGATGGAAACATGATGGAGTTGTCCTCGTTGGAGTTGCTGGAGCTGCTGCAATTCGTGAAGGAGTTGGAGTGAGCTGCTATGAGCTGGAGCTGCTGTCGTGTGAGTTGGGAGTTGGAGCTGGAGTTGCTGTAACGACCCAATTTTTCATAATTCCTTGAAATAATTGAAAATCTGAAGCTTTTGTTAAAAACCGTTTAAATTGCTTTTAAAACAAATCAGAGTGCGACGCAAAACCGGACCGCTACTTACCGTTCGTTAAACTCGTTATGAAAAAACAAATTAATAAGAGTGCGGAAGCGTTATAAAATCATTTGTTTAAAACATTGCGGAAGCGTAATTAAAATCGTTTGAAATACTAATGACTCAGTGAGTAATGAAAACCAAACAACTTAAATACTGTGTTTGATTACAACCCATTAAACTCTTACTTCTCATAGGCTGGCCAACCATAAGCTCGCACGTGCAAAATCCTTCATCCTTGTTTCTAATCTACAAGCTATCTTTGCCTGCGAGTACCTACACCACAAGTAAGCTGTAAGCCTAAAGCTTAGTAAGGAAAGGGTTAACAATAAAAATAGAATTTAAATAACTAAAACAAACAAAGAATAGAATGTAAATCACACGAACATAATAGTTAAGGGAATACAAAACTCAAGCATTTACAGCAAAGAGAACGACTAATATGAAGGAAATTATCTACGGAGTAACAACATAGTAAAGCATTTAATTGCAGGACAAACAATAAATATCACAAAGCTAACGAAATCTACATAATACAAATCAATCTACACTATAAACAAAGGGAAACTGTACAGCCAAGCAATTATACACTAATCATCAATCAAGGAATCAACCAGAGAATTAACACTAATAATCCATTCAAGGAAAACAGAGCAGCCAACGACAGAAATCAAACAACCATAACTCAACTCACGCACACTACTTGTGGGTAGGGGTTAGACGACCAGACACACCCAATCTTTACCATCACTGAAGACACATAGCAGGGATAACAATTATAACGACTCAATTTTTCGTAAATCCTTTAAAACACATAAAAATTCGAAGCTTTTTGAAAGGAATATCAGAGTGCATCTAACTGGACCGCTACTAACCCTTTGTTAAACTCATTATAAAGTTTCAATAAATAAAGTGCGGAAGCGTTATAAAAATCATTTAGTGGAAATATAGCGGGAGCATAAAAATTATTCTCTTGTGAAAACATAACTGATTAACAACTTAAATCGTTTATAGAATCCTTTGTTTTGCTTTATAAATGCTAAACAAGTGAATACAAATTGATTACAACCCAATTGTCTCTTACTTCACATAGCCTGGCCAACCACAAGCTTCGTGCATGCAAATCCTTCATCCCTATTCCTAATATGTACACTATCTTTGCCTGCGAGTACCTACACCACAAGTATACTGTAAGCCTAATGGTTTAGTAAGAAAAGGGTTAATGATAAAAATAGAATTGAATTAACTAAACATGCTTGGATTGATTATAGTTAATTAATTAATTAAACATGGCATGCTTAGTTGATTAACATGCTAGTTAGTTAATTAGGTGTGCTAATTGTTCTAATTATTAACATGCTCTAATTAAATCGGTTAACACGCTCAACAATTGGATTAACGTGCTCAACTAATCAATTAACATGTTTAGGGATCAGTTATTAACAAAACAACTAGTTAAGTTAAATAAAAGGAATTATAGTAGTAACAAACAGCCAAGAAATCTACACTAACAACATCCAAGAAATCATCAAAGAAAGAGCAATAGAAAGTTATCCAAGGAAATCCAACGCTACTCTAACAACAGAATAATATTCTTGGAATGATCATCTAAAAGCCAACTAACACAGCTAACAGTGAGCATTCAGGAAATTATCAACCAATACTGAGAAAGCTAACGATAGAAATCAACCCACCATAACTCAACTCACGTACACTAACCAACAAAGAAACAAAGTAAAGCATTTATTCACAGGCCCAACCAGGACAAATCACAAAGCAAGAAACGATCTACAAGTGTTAACAATCCACATCAAGGAAACGTATAGAGAATAGCGACATAAATCATTCAATGAAACCGACACTACTGACGCACACTACTTTTGCGTAGGGCTTAGACTGCCAAACACACCCAATCCTTTCCTTTAATGAAGACACAAAATAGGGACAACACGTGTTAGCTCACGGTTCCTCAGCTCACTCATCTTTCACACTTGATATACCCAAGCTAACCCACAGTTTTCCTTTCTCTCAGACGCTTACTCACTCACAAGGAGTTCACATGCAAAAAGGAAGTCCCCACTAGAAGCTCTCCCTCACTCTTTGGAACTTCATACGCAAGAATGGAAATGGCAGAGAAAGAAGGAGGATATTACCTGGAGCAGGGAAGACAATTCTTACCCTAGGGAGCCAGAGAGGAGGCGGCCATGGCAGGGGGAGGTCAGCGACCTACGTGGAGAGTTGGGGGGAGGGTCATTTGGTGTCTTCCATGGGGTGTAGTTATGGACTACACGACAAGAGATTGGATTTTAAATCCCTAATTTTACGTTGAACTTGGGATTTTCGGACGATTGCAGATGCTCTGATCTCATCTGTAGTCATCCACATATATAAAATCTTATAGGAAAACACGCATTCTCAGATGAGGACTGGTGTCCTATTTTAGTCTGCACCAACCGAATTCAGAATTCGGACGTGATCTAGCATCCGCGTGGGTCCAAATTTGTCCACAAATTGGACAGAGTCAAAACTACCCCATCCGTGGGCGTCCACCATCGTCCGCATGGGTCTAAATTCGTCTAGGAATTGGACAAATTCAAACACATAACATCCGCGAGCGTCTAGGGTCGTCTAAAAACTCGTAGCATAGGCGAATTAGGACGGGAAACCGTGTCTTGAGTCGTCCGAATTCTCGAGACGACGTCCCAACACTTTATGGACGACATGACTCATCCGTATTGTCATCCGCAAGCGTTCGAAAATGCCCTGGACAACATTTCTTCACTTTTTTCTCACTTAACTTCTATCCCCTAATATTTTCCCCATAAATACATGTCATAAAATGACACGTATTAATACGGAATGTAATATCCCAACTACCCCAACACTTGATTACATCACGTAAATGGGGAAAATGTAATGGAAATACACCTAGACTTAACGCTTTGAACACATCCTTAGTAATACCCCGATATAAAAAGTCAGGGTGTTACATACTCCCCTCCATAAAATAAGTTTCATCCTCAAAATTTGTCCTACGTAATACCTTTCTTACCCTTAACAAACGCTAAACTACCCATCCAGACCTTTCGTTAGCTACCGAATTTGGTGCGCTAGTCGACTTTAGGCTTAAATTTTGTAGAATACTAACCCCTCTCGAACTGACGGTTGCCTAATTATCGCTAATGGATCGGCTTGACTATGTCCAAATGTATCTCTTTGCACCAAAGTTGATCCGACTATTGAACTCACCCTTCCATACTTCCACTGCGCCACTCTGATAACATGTATTAACCCATTGTCCTCCTAGGTTTCTAACCTATTTTTTTCGCTTCCCGGTTTGTGTGTGTATACCAGTTTCTATTTCTATTTCCATTCCCATTCTCGATATCATTTCTGTTTCATTTTCGTTTTCGTATCCATTCCCAAAAGTTTTTTTTCTAGAAACTTCATTTTTGTTTCCATTTCCATTTGTGTTTTCCGTTTTAGGTTATGTTTCCATTTCTGTTCTTGCCTTGGTATCTATTTCAGTATCTGTGATCGTACACATTTCTGTATCCGTTTATGTTTCCATTTTTGTATCCGCATCCATATCCGTATTCGTATCCGTTTTTGTATCCGTTTCCATTTCTGGAAACTTTGTTTCTGTTTCTGTTTCTGTGCTTCTTACCGTTTCCGTATCCGTTTTTATTTTCTGAAACTTTGTTTTCGTTCCTGTTTCCATTTTAGTTTTTATGTGCTCGCGTCTTTTGTCTAGGCTCTACACCACTCTCTCTATCTCTTCCTTAAGGTCAAGGCCCAATGGTTAATTACTTGGCTAGGGAAAATCCTATTAGTCATTAATTTTCACATCTACTCTTTATCTACCCGTTGTAACCTAAGTGACCTCACAGTTTAATTCTCTTATTTTTATTATACTTTTATCTTTTACGCCTTAAATTGTCGCTATATTTCCCTTTTTTGTTTATGGTCTCTGGTATAGCAGCAATGGCATCATCCTACAGAAAGCTTGCTAACCATTGGCCATTCTTTGTATCGTTTGACTCCAATATAGCCGCAATGGCATCATCCAACTGAAAGCCTGCTAACCATTGGCCGTTCTTTTTATCGTTTGCCTCCGATATAGCAGTAATGACATCATCCGACCGAAAGCCTGCTAACCCTTGGCCGTTCTTTTTATCGTTGCCCTTTTGTTCACTTTTTATCATTTATTTCATTAGTTCACTTTTTATCATTTATTTCATTAGTTCACTTTTTATCATTTATTAATTATTTGTCTTCACTCTTGTTGCTCGTGATTCGTTCGTCGTCTTTGCCGAAAATTGTGCATAATTCAACCTAAGTGCCTCGTTTAACTAACTGAATTCATTTAACTATTTCACTTTGTTTAACTATCTAGTTGGTCTAATCTATGTCTCTTCCACTTATTCCCCGGTTCCTACTTCCAAAAGTTTGGGTAGAGTCTCTCTTGTTTTTCTACTCCACCAAAGCTAAACATCCTACATAAAAATCCCCAAACAGTTCCAGTATCCTCAACCCTCTATTACGTATACTCATACAATCATCTAACAGAACATTATCTACGACTCGTTCCTTAACTATAACATCATTATCATTAAAAATAAATATGTTTAACAAAGGAAAAAAATTAAAGCGATTAATGGCTTAGTAAGTCTCGTGCTTACTATGTTTGTCTTCACTTATTTCTCTTTGCCTGGCCAGCCCCTAAGTCTCGTGCATGCGATACCCTTCATCCCTGCTTCATTAGGTGCTTATCATCTACTTATTATCTGTTCGTCGTTTGTACCTACACCAAAAGTAATACGTGAGCCTAATGGCTCAGTAAGGAAAAGGGTAATGCAACATGAATGCCACTGTGTAGTCCTTTTCGTTAAGCCATTCGTTTAATTATTATCTTCCATTCGTTCATTCGTCGAGTTAGTCTCCTGTGGGCATACTCGATGCCAGACTACAATTAACCTCATGTGGGTCTGCTAGCTGCTAGGCTATAATCTAGCCTCATGTGGGCATGCTAGCTACTAGGCTGTAACCTAGCCTCCTGTGGGCATGCTAACTGCCAGGTTAGGGGCTGACCTCCTTTGGGCATACTAGTTGCTAGGCTACTCACTAGCCTCCTGTGGGCATGCTAAAGTATGCACATAAATAAAGTAACGGTAACTAAAAACGCATATAGGGAAAGTTAAGCAGATAATACAATGAAGGAACTGCGCACAACATAAAACAAGTATAACATTAAGTTAAGATTGCGAATGAACAATAAACTAAACATGCTCAGGAAGATAAGGTGATTATTCTAGTTCTTTAGTCATTTAGCCTAATTAATCTCCTAGTCCATTTACATGCTTCCTACGTTTATATTTCCAAGCCATTATTCTAGTCAGTCATTAACCTACTCCTATGTTGATTTCATGCTTTGATTCTACTTAACTAACTATACTTGGTTTAGCAGGAAGTACATACTAAAGACATGTAATCATAATCGAGATCTTAAGCAATACCAAGAAAACAATAACAAAAGCAATTATAAAATATTCATTCACATAATAACTGATATCTTTGAGACCCTTAACTCATTCACGTTACTTCATTCCATTTTCATCTTCTTTACCATTCTACTCTATAGTAAAGCAAAGCATTGATTATGAAATTGAAGTGCGCATTGAAATAAAAGTAATTGAAGACAAACTATAATTAAAATTGCGCATATAATAAATAGACGGTAAAGAGACATGCAATGAATTACGATTAACTAGGCATGCTCGTTAAACTAAACTAAACTAATTATGGAAACATGCTTTATACAACAATTAACAGAAACATGCTTAGACAACGAATAATGGATACATGCTTAGATATGTAAATCACACTAATAAAGGAAATCTAACGAATTAACAAGCAACGTACATATGAAAGTAAAGCATAATTTAATCAACATGCTCAAGAAGGATTATAATTATCATCTAATTAATCATCTTAATTAATTTACATGCTCAAGGGTTGGTTACATGCTTTTATCCTAGTTTACTAATCATGCTTAGATTTAGTGTCAACTAATCATGCTTAACAACAAATTGCTGGCAGCGTGCATAAATAACTGAATCATACTAATAACATAAACATACTTAACAATTGGTTGAAGAAAGATTACAATTTGTTAATCTAACAATTATTAGTCGATTTATACGCTTAGTCAATTCACATGCTCGGAAGCTACTTAATTATTTTAGTTGATTAACGTGCGGATAATTAAACATGTAAGCTAAGTTAAACATACTACAATTATCAACTAATTGATTTCTCTAGATAGATTAACAAGTTCAGGGTTCATTTAGTATAATATTAGTCTAGTTGGTTAAATTAAACATTCTAGATAAACACTTAAAACTAATCAACTAGCAATTTACTGACTAACATATTCAACTAGCAATGTACTACAATTAGTTAAGGAACGTGCTTGCATAACTAAATTATTCTAGTTAAGTAACTAACTAACATGCTTGAGTCTATGCTACTACGCAATATGATGACGGCAAGGTATATATATGTGTATGTGAGAAGTAAAAGCAGTAACTACATAGCAAATAAACATCCAATCAGGGTTAACAATCATTGATTAACATTTTTACTAAATGACAGCACAATAAATCATTCCCCCTACATTTTACTAATTTCATTCTCCACAACCCTTTAACATGCTTACATTCATTACTAGAACCTAAATCATTCATCTCTACTCCTTCATTACCACCATTTAAAGTAAAGCATTTTAGCAAAGCACTTTAACAATTAATACAGCAAGAACAGACAAAGGAATCTCAACACTAGCAGTAAGTAACAAATAACATACTAAAGAACTCATCCTATTAAGCATCTAACATTTATCAGTGAGCATTTCATTCAAGGAGGAACTATCATCTAACTAACAACTACTTCATACTAGCAGTGAGCATTTTAGGACAAATAACATTTAGCAGTAAACCATCTACACTAAACACACGCACCCACTTGTGGTGGAGGGCCTCCACAGGCCAAGACACACCCGTTTTTCATACCCATTTGATGAACTAAGCAAGGACAGCTCTCCAGCCTTCACGGATGACAGCAGCTCCAGCTCCCTGCTTCAGCAGCTCCAGCTCCCTGCTTCAGTAGCTCACACGTCTAGCTCACAACTTTACTCGTAAGCTCTCCACACTTAGCTCAAACCTCACAAGAGGTCACTCAATAGCTCACCCACACCCCACGAAGGCTGAGCTCTCACCCTCGCCGGAACACTCCTCTCACGCAGCTCTCCCTTTTGCTGAGTGAAAAATGGACTGAAAGGGGAAAGGGGAAGGAGGTTTATACCTAGAGAGGAGGGGAACCACCACACGTGTAGCGGTAGGGTGGTCGGCTCCGCGTGCTCTGGAGTCGGATTTGTGTCAGGGAGTTGCATTTTAATTGGCTAAGCATCGTTTTCTTCTGATTTTCAATCAGCTCTATCGCTGATCTATGAGGATTTAGACGAGTTCGGATGACTTAGTCCCATCCGCTAGCCGTCCGCAAGACCAAAACCCATAGGCCAAAATCTAACATCGGATGGAAATGGGCGTCCTCACCTTTGTCTGTACCATTCGCAGTCAAGGTTTAGAAGCCCGTCCTCGTCCGGATCGTCCGCATGTATGGTCCGAATGTGTCCAAGAATTGTACAGATTCAATTTGGATGATTCCTTTCCTCGTCCGCAGGCAACCGCAGTCGTCCTAAAGTCTCCAGACTTAAACAGATTTGATGCAGACGCATCTTGTCCCCGTCCGCATCATCTGTATCGTCGTCCGAATGTGTCCCGAGGTGTACAGATTCCATGCGGATGCAACATTCGTCATCTGCATCATCCGAGACTTCGTCTGAAAGTCCCCTGTACAACGAATTTAGGACGTGAAAGTACTTCCTAAGTTCGTCCTAAGCCTAATGCTGGCGTGGCCAAGCACTTGCGGACGACACTCCTGTGTCCCCAAGTCGTCTGCATCGTCCGAAACTCTAAAATTCCCACTTTTCTCTATCTTTTCACACTTAACTCTTACCCCACAACATTTCCCCCATAATACACGACACAAAATGACATGTCTAGGTACGCGATGTAATATCCTCTTAACTCTGACACTTCGATTACGTCACGTTTACATGGAAAATGTAACGAGATCAATCCTATTCTTAACACTTCGAATGCCCTCGATAATACACCGATAATTATCCAACTTAAAAATATCGGGGTGTTACAACATTACTAGTTTGACTTTTACGAAATTGTTTCACTCAGTGAGAGACTTAGTTTTAAAAACAATTATCAGAGTAGTTTACAAAAATCTTTTATAAAACCATTGCTCTGATACCATCTGTAACGACCTGGTTTTTTGTATATCCTTTAAAATGCATAAAAATTCGAAGCTTTTTGAAAGGAATATCAAAGTGCGTCTAACCGGACCGCTACTAACCCTTCGTTAAACTCATCATAAAGTTTCAATAAATAAAGTGCGGAAGCGTTATAAAAATCATTTACTTGAAACATAGCGAGAGCGTAAAAATTATTCTCTTGTGAAAACATAACTGATTTGCAACTTAAATCGTTTATAAAATCCATTGTTTTCATTTATAAATGCTAAACAAGTGAATAAAAATTGATTACAACCAAATTGTCTCCTACTTCACATAGTCTGGCCAACCACAAGCTTTGCGCATGCAAATCCTTCATCCCTGTTCCTAATATGTACACTATCTTTGCCTGCGAGTACTTACACCACAAGTATACTGTAAGTGATGTGATCCAAGAACCCATGAAAAGCCAAGTCATTGCCAAAGACAATGATCCATTGCAAGGCATAGGAGGTCCAATGACAAGATCAAGAATAAAGGGAGTCATTATTCTAAATGGCCCAACTAGAAAGGCAAAAGTCATAAAGATTAAATTGGGCATTGATTTTCTGCGCACCAAAATAGATCAGACGATTTGGGCTAGCTCGTGATTTTAAATGGACAAGTGGTCTTCATATAAAGTAACGTACACGCCTTAAGCTTTCCATAGACACCAAGATCAGAAGATTCGGAGGATATTTGGTTGTTCAAATACTATCTCGAAATCTGCCAAGATTCAGCTCCAATTTCGGCAGTCAACTTTCACTTCCAAGTTTTTTATTTGTTTAATTTTATTTATTAAGTTTCCAAAGTTGTTTTTGTTATTTTTAAGCTTCCAAATCACTAGGATTCGGAATATTATAGTTTAGGATTATTTTCTATTATTTTAGGGATATTTCCTAATTTATTTAGGTATGTTTGTAGCCTATTTAAACACAAGCTTGTACCCTTTTTTTGGGGAGAATTAATATACACAAATTTGAGTGTTTTTGGAAGAATTTTCTCTTTGGTTCTTTGTGAAGAAATCGATCTTCTTCAAGCTTAAACTTGAAAGATCAACTTGATAATTTTGGTTCTAATCAACAAGTTTGGTTCGGGTCAAGTTCCTCAATTTGAGAGCTTTGGTTCTTATCTCTTTATAGATAACGGGTCAAACTCCTTTTCTTGTTTCAAGGATGATTCTTTATTTAAATTTCGCATTGTTGAAGGGTCTCGGATCTCATCATTTGGTATCAGAGCAAAGGTTCATTCGAATCAAGTCGCTATCTTTATATTTTTTTTCCTATCTATCTTTATCTTTTTTTTCTTCAATTCAAAAAAAAGAAAAAAATCTCTTCTTTTCTATCATCTATTATTATCAAAGTCTTTGATCTTTTGATCAATTCTTGAAAAAAAAAAAAAAACTGTTTTGCTCTTTTGTTATTCTAGTTCTTGTTCTTGCAAAAAAAAAAAAAAGGTAGAACGATTTGTACTTTCTAGCAAAAGGCATATTTGAAAAAAAAAAAAAAAAGCCGAAACAAAAAAAAGTTAAAAAAAAAAAAAAATTCTTCTTGCAAAAGTTTCTCTTTGTTTTTTTTTTCTTATTACAAGTTTGTTCTTCTTGCAAAATTAAAAATCAAAGAATTTTATCCAAATACTTTTGTGCTACACTTGATTTTTGAATATTTGAATATTTTTATGCATCAATCCTGTATTGTTCTTGTAAATTTCGTGATTGGTGCATATTTTTTCCATATTTGATATCCTTCTTTACAAGTATTCTTTCTAAAGTCTTAACTTTCCTAATTTCTTTTCTTTCCTAAGTTGTTTCTTTCCTAATTTGTTTCTTTCCTAAATTATGTCTTTCCATATTTGTCATCTTTCCTAATTTGTTTTCTTTCCTAATTTGATTCTTTCCTAAATTATGTCTTTCCTAATTTGTTTTCTTTCCTAATTTGTTTTCTTTCCTAAGTTGTTTCATTCCTAAATTGTTTCTTTCCTAAATTATGTCTTTCCATATTTGTTATCTTTCCTAATTTGTTTTCTTTTCTAAGTTGTTTCATTCCTAAGTTGTTCTTTCCTAAATTGTTTCTTTTCCTAAATTATGTCTTTCTATATTTGTTATCTTTCCTAATTTGTTTTTTTTCCTAAGTTGTTTCTTTCCTAAGTTGTTTCTTTCCTAAATTGTTTCTTTCCTAAATTATGTCTTTTCATATTTTTTATCTTTCCTAATTTGTTTTCTTTCCTAAGTTGTTTCTTTCCTAAATTGAATTTCCTTAATCATTTTTCTTAAATTCTTGAGAACCATTTGAGTAGCTATCAAAGTCTCTTAAAAAAAATCATTGATTCTACTTTTCTTGGAGATTGAAATCCTTGGTTTGAAAAGTTTGATCTTACTTGTTTTTACTTGTTGAATTTTTTTCATTGATCAAAGTTCTAAATAAAGAGCTGAAAGAGAAAATTGAGAGGTAAAAGGCAAGAGGGTGAGATTATTATAGAAAAAGCCACGATTTTGAGTGAAACACGAGTGGAGAGACATTGATTTGAGTGTAAACATGTGAGGGAGCGTGTGAGATCCATTCTATTACTAACTTTTATCTTGTTTCGCAGCACAAAACAAAAACCATGAGCACTGAAGGTGAGTCTTATAACTTTGATCCAAAGATGTACATGAAAGCCATCCCAGATCAATTAAAAGCCTTGAACTTGAGATTGGATAACATGAAGTCGCCTTCTAGAAGTGATGAGTGGAGGAGAACAACACACATGGAAGATGAGTATGGGGAATCCGAATATTGAGATGGTTATTTCACAAGACATAGAGGTGCTAAAGCAAACCATGAAGATGGAAATGTAAGCCTTAAAAAGGTAAATCTACCATTTTTTCAAGGGGAAAATGATCCGGAAACATGAGTGGGAGGAAAAAGTTGATCTTATTTTTGGATGCAAAAACTACTCGGAAGAAAAGAAAATTAGATTGGTTTCCATGGCGTTCACAGATTACGCAAACGTTTGGTGGACACAATTATTAAGAGATCAAAAGCGATATGGAGACCCACCAATTCAAACTTGGGAAAACATGAAAACCATCATGAGAAAGAAGTTTGTTCCTTCACACTATTGGAGGGAATTAAGTCGGAAATCACAATTGGATCTTGACAAACTTTATGAATCATATTTGATGAAGAAACCAATAGTCGCGGCACCATTGAATTCTAAAGATGTGATTGATGATCCGAGTGATGCAAAGAAAGGAAGTAAAGTCAACAAAGAAGATAAGTTGATAGAAGGGAGAGAAATTGAGAAAAGAAAAGATATTAGTGAAGTCAAAGCAAAAGAGTGCGATAAAGTGGAGCAATCAATTGAAACAGGAACACAAGAGGAAGAGTTTGAAATTGGAGATGTAAAGAGTGTAAGTAACGACGAAATGCAACCACTTGATGAATCTAGCAATATAGAAGTTGAAGACTCAATAAAAGAAGATTTGTTGATCCTAAAGAGAGTTTTAGATGTGCAAGTCGGGGAAGTTAGCAAAGATCAAGAAAAAATTGAAAAGGACCCCCAAAGTTTGGCCAAAACCAAAGCAAAGGAAGAAAATTAAGATTGTGGAGTAGTTGAAAAAGATTTGGAAGTTGAAGAAATAAAAAGAATTGAAAAGGAAAAAGGCGAAAGTGAAAAAGGAGATAAAAGAGCCATAGAGAGAAAAGCCGGAAATCAAGTGAGTAAAAAAGGCAATGAGGAAGAAAAGAATTTGGAGGAAGAGAGAATAAAATCTGAGAAAGAGATGGAGAAAATAATAGGGGGAGAGGAGGTAAAATCCGAAGGAGAAAAGGAAAGGAAAGGAATTGAAGTGTTTAAAAAGAGTGAGGAAACTAGAGAATTTAATTTATTTTTATGCAAAAATATTTCTTTTACCTCCCATGAGCTAACTATTTTGTTTCTAGTGGATGTTTCATCTATTTTGCAAGGTTATAAAGACATACATCAAAAGGAGTTACCAAAAGACTTAACACCACAAAAAAGGATTGAACTTCCATGGATGGAGCACAACAAGGTGTGTCCATATGTCATCCACAAAGGTAAGGACATTGTGGTTGCTAATCCATTGTCAGAAAGGTATGTTTTTACTCATCAAACTAAGTTATTGAAATCTGAAATTATTAAAAATTTGCATAATAAAGACTTAGGTTTTGGGAGATTATGGATAGTTTGTAAAAAGAATGCATGTGTCAATTATTTTGGGAGATTTTGGTTTGCTTATGAAAGGTTTGCAAGTTTAGGTTTTTATAGTGATAAAATAATTGCATGTGTGGGATTTCATGAAAAATTTTGGATTATTTGTAAAACAATTGCATGCGTAGAACTATATGGAAATTTTTGGATTGTTTGTGGAAAGATTGTATGCATAAATTTTTATGGAAAATTTTGGATAGTAAGTGAACAAAATGCATTTGTCGATTTTTAAGGACTTAAAGGATGTTTATTTGACAAAAATATATGGTTTGTTCCTAAGTTTTATCTTTATGAATTGAAAGTTGGTACTTTTAAGACATTATATGAGCATCAAATTCAAATATGGATTAGTTGGTAATTTTATGATTATGGAGCATGTATGATTTTTAGAATTGATTTGAAAATAGCAAATTCGACTAAAAAACGGTGATAATTGGAAAATTGTGTTTAAAATTAAACATAGATTTTATGAATGGATAGTTATGCTTTATGGAATATTCAATGTTTTTAGTACCTTTATGAGATTGATGGATTATGTGATTAAATCTAAATTATTGGGATTCATGAATTATTTGTATAAATTGGATTTGGATTCTTGTTATGATTGGAAAGGTTGTAGAAAAATTGCATTTGTTGACTACTATACACATGTTGGGTATTTAATTGAAAAAGATAAATTTTGTTTACCTAAATTATCATTACGACATATTGAGGTTGCTTATGATCAAGTTGTGCATTCTACTACCTCATATTCACCTTTGAAAATTATTTATGATTTTAATCCTTTGAATCCACTTGATATATCACTATTGTGTACTAATGAATTTGTTGACAGAAAAAGGAAAGCCGAGTTTATTAGGGAATTACAAGCAAGGGCACATGAAAGTATTCAAAAGAAGAATGAGCATTATGCGCGAGAAGCTAACAAAAGCCTGAAGGAAATCATACTTGATCCCGGAGATTGGGCTTGGGTTCATCTACATATGAAAATAAGGTATTATAACAAAATCGGTAATTTTAATACTACTAACTTATGCTTTTATAATGCAGAAGATTCGATGACGAATCTTTTCGAAGAGGGAGGGAATGATGTGATCCAAGAACCCATGAAGAACCAAGTCATTGACAAAGAAAATGATCCATTGCAAGGCATAGGAGGTCCAATGACAAGATCAAGAATGAAGGGAGTCATTATTCTAAATGGCCCAACTAGAAAGGCAAAAGTCATAAAGATTAAAATTGGGCCTTGATTTTCTGCGCACCAAAATAGATCAGACGATTTGGGCTAGCTCGTGATTTTAAATGGACAAGTGGTCTTCATATAAAGTAACGTACACGCCTTAAGCTTTCCATAGACACCAAAGATCACGAGTATCAGAGGAGATTTGGTTGTTCAAATAGTATCTCGAAGTCTACCAAGATTCAGCTCCAATTTAGGCAGTCAACTTTCAATTCCAAGTTTCCTATTTTTTTTAATTTTATTTATTAAGTTTCCAAAGTTTTTTTTGTTATTTTTAAGCTTCCAAATCACTAGGATTCAGAATATTATAGTTTAGGATTATTTTCTATTATTTTAGGGATATTTCCTAATTTATTTAGGTATGTTTGTAGCCTATTTAAACGCAAGCTTGTACTCTTTTTTTGGGGAGAATTAATATACACGAATTTGAGTGTTTTTTGGAGAATTCTCTCTTTGGTTCTTTGTGAAGAACTCGATCCTCTTCAAGCTTAAACTTGAAAGATCAACTTGATAACTTTGGTTCTAATCAACAAGTTTGGTTGGGGTCAAGTTCCTCAATTTGATAGCTTTGGTTCTTATCTCTTTATAGATAACGGGTCAAGCTCATTTTCTTCTTTGAAGGACGATTCTTTATTTAAATTCCGTATTGTTGAAGGGTCTCGGATTTCATATATCCGTGGTATACTGTAAGCCTAATGGCTTAGTAAGAAAAAGGTTATTGATAAAAATAGAATTCAATTAACTAAACATGCTTGGATTGATTACAGTTAATTAATTAGTTAAACATGGCATGCTTAGTTGATTAACATGCTAGTTAGTTAGGTGTGCTAGTTATTCTAATTATTAACATGCTCTAATTAAATCAGTTAACATGCTCAACAATTCGATTAACGTGCTCAACTAATCAATTAACATGTTCAGGGATCAGTTATTAACAAAACAACTAGTTAAGTTAAATAAAAGGAATTATAGCAGTAACAAACATCCAAGAAATCTACACTAACAACAACCAAGAAATCATCAAAGAAAGAGCAATAGAAAGTTATCCAAGGAAATGCAATGCTACTCTAACAACAAAATAATATTCTAGGAATTATCATCTAAAAGCCAACTAACACAACTAACAGTGAGCATTTCAGGAAATTATCAACCAATACTGAGAAAGCTAACGACAGAAATCAACCAACCATAACTCAACTCACACACACTAACCAACATAGCAACAAAGTAAACATTTATTCACAGGGCCAACAAAGACATATCACATAGCAAGAAATGATCTACAAGTGTTAACAATGCACAACAAGGAAACATGTAGAGCATAACGAGAGAGATCATTCAATGAAACCGACACTACTGACGGACAACACACCCAATCCTTACCTCTAACGAAGACACAAAATAGGGACAACACTCCTCAGCTTACTCACGTTTCACACTTAATCTACCCTAGCTAACCCACAGTTTTCCTTTCTCTCAGACGCTCACTCACTCACAAGGAGTTCACACGCAGGAAGGAAGTTCTCACTGGAAGCTCTCCCTCACTCTCTGGAACTTCATACCCAGGAATGGAAATTGTAACGACCCATATTTTTATCCTTCCGTTTAATTTTAGGAAAAGCGAGTTAAAATTTAAAACTTTACTTTCGTTAAAACCTTTGTTTAAACCGCTTTCGATCAAAGTGCCCCTTTTTAAATCCTAATCGTCACTACGTTTTCTCAAACTCATTTAAATCATAAGAGATTAAATTCTTGATTCATTTTGGAAAGTCTAGCGGAAATATATTTGAAAACTATTCAATTAAAACATAAGTTGAGACAAAAAGCTAAATTAAAATTCTTAGAGTTTAAGGTTAATTCGGTCACAAGTTCAAAACATACAAGTTAAAGCCGTAGTTAATATCTTTACGAAACATGTTTGTGGTTTAACCCTTAGAAAATGTTCTTCTTCTTTCTTTAAGCCATCAGTCTACTCCGGCCTAGCCTCCGCCGGATAATCCACAGGCTCTACGGGAGGGCCTCCTCCTCTGCTCCTGGTATCACCATTTCATTACCTACACCACAAGTAAGGATGTGAGCCAATGGCCCAGTAAAGGGAATAGAGGTTTATGCTTATGCTATGACTCTCTTTTAGTCCGTTATGGAATGGGGGCCACCCATCCCAAGCCTTTATTACATTCGTTTGTTCGTCTCTTCTTACTCGTACATCGAGCTGGAACAGGGACGTTTTTTTCCTGCAATGGAGTAGTGACCATATCTAGCCTTTCTCTTTTCTTCTAAGTAAACTAGAACTCCCGTACCCTACAAGGGAGGGGCTGCACTTAGTTTACAAACTATACCTGCTACCCATCCACTCCCAGTTCCCCTTTTTTCTCTACTTTTCTATTTCTTCCTCTTATTTCTTATTATTTTCCCTTACCAACGCATGTGAGTACCGTTCCAGGTGGCACTCCCTAGCTGTTTCTAGTAGCATGATGCATGAAGACACTTAAATAAAACACTTAATAAAAGTAAACAATGAAAGTTTAAAGAGAATATCCACCTAATAAGTAAATAGCATATTTCACACAATTTTAATATCATGCTCGAAAGGGGATTTGAATCAACAACTAGCGTACTCGACAAGATTAATACAATTAACGTGCTTGACAATGTAACAACTAAAACAATGTTTAAGGATATCTAACATGTTTAGGGATATATAAACAGAATGCCAACAGGTTTAATAACAAGTGATTAAGATGCTTAAAATATTACATGCTAGAACAAATAGTAATTAACAGCAAAGATATTCATTTTCTGCTTTATTGTTCATTAATTTACAACATGCTTTGTAAGAGAACCATAAAAGCAACCTAATAATGTTTACAAGCTAACGATAATGACGGCAAAAATACGACGACATCAACCCCGATCTACAGCAACCATATTACTATTATGATTTATCATTTGTTGGTTTACAGCAGTCCTAATAACAACAATGGTTTATCATGCGTTAAGGACATATTTGACAGCAGTAAATTAAAGTGAAGGACTTACATGCTATCAAGTTTAAGTAAGTTAATTAAATATGTCATCAAGTTGAGTTAAGTTAATGATGTGAAATGGGACCATTCTATTATTGATCAAGCCTCAAAGATTATCATGGGTAAATGCAAGGTCAAGCATAGGTTGAAATTCAAGAGAATAATTAAAGGACTTTCCAAAACTGTCCTCCTTTTGACCTCCAAGGTGTATTTGATTATTTTGGCAGTCCAAACTATGTCATTTCAAAATGTGTTCTTCATAAAGATTGTAACCAATATTTTAAACTTTCTAACGCATGTTAGATCGTTCAATTCGGAGACCATTTGCTATGGTAAAAGCCCAACGAACAGAGAGTAAAAGTTTAAGGGAAAACCGAGTTTCCAAACTTGGAGATCAAGAAACTCAAGATGTGGAATCCATTCTAGTGGACAGCTTCAACAAGGCCCAATGACAAGAGCAAAGGGCCAAGCCCATGAAGATTAAGTGAAGCCCATTCACTTAATACAATGGAAAGAAGCCTAAGATGACATGCTTGAAAGACAAGAAAGTCAATCAAAAGCTATCAAGCCGAAGATCAAGAAAACTTTTTTAAATCGACCGAGAATTGCAACCAAAAAGATCCACTTATCTAGGAGATCTAGATCCATTTATCTAGGTTATCTTTTATTTAGTTTTTTAATTTATGTTCGTAAAAGGCTATATAAAGCCATCTAATTTATTGTTTTAGATAGTTGAGAATTGAATACAAATTAAAGTTTTGCTTTGATTTGGAAATTGGAGTCATCCTTTTCCTTTCTTTGGTAAGTTATATCCAAAGGCCTTTGGTGAGTCATATCCAAAGATCCTCTTGTGTGAGTTATATCACGAGAGAACCTTGCATCCGCATCCTTATCCAAGTAGGTGAGAAGTGGTGCATTCAACCATAGTTCATCCGTTGGCATTCTGTGCGCACATCAGTTAACTAACTCATGCTATCAAATTCAAGTAGGTTAACTAATGCATGCTACCAAGTTTAAGTAACACAACAAGTTTTACAGGAGGTATGTAAAAGAAAAGCAAAATTTAAATTTATGCAGAATCTAAACATTTAGTCTATTCTATTTCATTTTAACACTTCCCATGACTTTCTTAACTAATCTTTTACTATACAACACATCACCCAGAGATTTGCATTTCTAAGTTAAACATCTAAGGAATCTACAACAATAACAGTGTACTTTATACTAGCGAGACTCAACTAAAGTAGGTAATAATGGAAAACATCAAGGGAATGTAACAACAACACAAGTAAGATCCTCACGAGAAAATAAAATAGAGGCACACAGAATAGAGCAACAAGAGGAAAACAAAAATAGAAAACTGCATACGAATTTATAAAAGTTGCATGGCATGTGCATTGCATAGTTTAAGTTTATATCGCTTACTGAGCATTAGGCTCATAGTTTAAATCTTGTGATGTAGGTAAGAAGCCAATGATTATAGAAAGAGCAGTTGATGGAGTGTTGCGGTATTGAGCCTTTTGTGTTGTTGGCAAGTTGACCAGTGAGTTATGCCTCCATGTGGCATGTTTTTGAGATGACACTTTTGAATATTGTATTTTGGTACTCGTGTAATTGTTAAATGTATAAAGTGATTATGGTTTTAAGTTAAACAAAGTTATCTAAGTTGTTAAGGTTTTTAAGGAATGGATTTTATTTATCATCTTTAAATGGTTTCAAGAGTAAAAAGTCTTCTGCTATGCAACTGAAAATGACATAATTTAATTAAAAAAGAAAAATTTTAATTTCATACAATTTCCAAAGAAAACACATTTTAAATTGGCTTTTAAATTACATGTTTTAAATAGAACAAAAATCGGGGCGTTACATCCTCTATGAATATGTTATGTAGTGAGATGCCAAATGGACTTCGAAGAGATGTTCAAGAATTGGACTTACAAATGATTTCTTTGCATTTAACTTCTATGTTATCAGCAATGACATTGAAACCTACCATATCGGAATAGATCGAAGAAGCATAACAAGATGATCATAAAATGTATAAGATTGAAATCGGACCCAACTTTGGAGAAATATGTGGATTACTCCATTTTGAACAATGGAATTGTAAAGGTTAAAAATAGATGGTATGTTCCAATGAGTTCACAGTTGCGATCAAAAATACTAGGAGAAGCTCACTCTTTGAACTTTTCTATGAACCCCAGATGTAATAAAATATACAGAGATCTTAAATTACATTATTTATGCTTAGAGATGAAGGGTGATATTGCTCAATATATGGAATTGTGTTTAGTGTGTAAGCAAGTAAAGGCAGAGCACCAAAGGTGGGGTGGAACATTATAACCATTGCAAATACCGGAATGGAAGTGAGAACATATTGTAACGCCCCGCGTTTTTAAAACCTTCTATTTCTTTATATTTTTAGTCATAAAAATTTTTCTTTTATCTTTAAAACGTGTTCAATAAAAACATATCAGAGTAAATTAGCGGAATAATTTTAAAACATTATTTAATAAAAGTTATTAAAAAAAAAGTTTAGAAAGTTCACAGTCCATTATATTACAAAACATTACCGAAATAAAATCATTATTTAAAACAACCAAATTATTTCTGTGAGCCATAACCTTCAAGTCGAATCCGGTTGATAACCCAAGATCTCAACTGGCGATGACTCCTCCTCCACATTGACTTTATTATCATCTGCATCAGGGGTAGGAAAATGAGTCTAACGCTCAGCAGGAAATAGAATGTATTCTTATGCTCATGCTTATGCAGTCGTTCTCAGAAAAGAACCTTTCTTTTCTGCTTATTCATTTTCTTTACATTTCCTTTGCATTTCGTTACCAGAGAAATGATACATCTGTTGGTATGGCTAACTGACTCCATCCCTATGTGGGTGAAGGTTTCCATCAGGGTATCACCGTTACCGTCACCTAATCTCTGTCTTTTCTAACGTTGAGAACTAAGAGCAGGGATACATCTGTTGGTCTTGTGGCTTAACCAACTCCAACCCTATGTGGGCGGAGGATTCCATTAGGGGTGTCACCACTTAACACCGTCACCCTCTCTCCCGAACCCTCACACGTCAATTTACGTTTATTTGTTCATTTCATTTTTCATGTCGTGCATATGCCACATTTTCATAAGTCCTATCGTGATGCATGAATGTCAGTTCATATACAATCCACAGCAGTATAAAGTATTTCAATAAATTAAAGCAGTCCACTATAATTCATGTTTAAACTCAAACGATTCATATATTTTTACAAAAAGCAATTTACAGTTTATTTAGCAGAGGACAATTCACATACTAATTAAGAGAGACAATTTATATGTTATCTGACAAAGACAATTTATAAGACAATCAAAAGAGGTAAATAGTTCAATCATAGAAACGCAGATCATTTTTCCCATACGAAGCAGAATCGTCCTGTCTAGAGCACAAAACCGTACGACAGCCTAATAATATTTCTAACAACTCTTTTAAATTCTTTCAACCAATAAGAAACCACTTAAATACATCACAAATCCCTACGACAGCCTAATAATATTCCTAACAACTCTTTTAAATTCTTTTAACCAACAAGAAACCACTTAAATATATCATCTCTGTCATTAACCCATAATGCAGTAAAATGCCCATACCCCTCTTTGTTATTTTTCTAAGCTGTAGCATGTCATTATTCCATCAACATACTCTTTTAATTAACCAAACCCAGGGCACAAGGCAATATTGAATTTAAAGCAACCATTCAGAATCGCATATTCATGCACTGTCTAGCATTCTACACTTAGTCCATGACTCAATAAACGCAAAGTATGTCCAAGATGATTACAATTAACAATCAGCCATTCTCGCAGCTAAGAAATCAAGGTATAAGTTAACCACTTTTCCCACAGTTTCTTCCCCACATATGGATCAACAATTCTCAAGAAAATCAGCAATGCTCAATAATGATATCAACAAAACTTCAGCAGTTCATAGTAGAGAATAATTCACATATTCATTATCTATCAATTAGTTTCTTTCAATCAAGCAGAGAGCAATTCACGGACCATGCCAAATTCACAGCAATAACCAAATGGAAATCACACAGCCGATAATCAACAAAAACAGATTTTAACAAACAACCCCGTGATGCAAGGCCTCCACTGGCCAACTTGCATCCTATTTCTTACCTGAAATTCCTCTGTTGAAGTTTTTCTTTCCCCCCGCAGCAGCTGCCCTCTCTTTTCTTTTTCAATCGACACTTATTCTCTTTCTCCCCTCCCCTTCAGCTTTCTCTGCTGTCATCAATTTATAGACAGAAGTTACAGCTTCTTTCTTCTCTCTTCAGACAATCCAGAAATCCTTCAAAGCTTTTCCTTATATTCTGCATCTTGCTTTTGAATTTTGGCAGTGGAAGTCGTAAAAGGGAGAGGAGATTGTGGCACGTCTCTCCCGTCTCAATTATCTCTCCTACAGCCCACCTCATTTTTCTTCTCTGCATTAATTCAGTCTCCACCCCTTTCATTTACTCACGGACAGCAGCCATCAGGAAAACGACTACACTCTGCCGAATAATTCCAAGTGGGTCAGAGTTAATGCATTGTACCAAACTAACTCACCAAACCAAGAAAAACCCTGCCATTTCATTTCGCAAATTCATCCACGCCATTTTCCATCCAAAAATCGCAGCACATAACTTGACAAAATCCAACATAATCTGATTCCAACCACATTCAACAGAGGACTTACCTCGGTTCGACGATTCCGCTGCATACCGAAGACCTCGCAGCGCACCGTTCGTCCATCCCTCGGAATCGCGGTCCTCATAGTCCCGCTCCGATTTCCCCTTCTCCATCGAGCTCCTCTCTCCCTTTCCCTTATTTTCTTCAGCAAATCAACTCAATTAAAATGACCTAATTTTTTCCCATTTCTTTTCTAAAATCCACCCCTTTTAATTACACTAAACCGAACCGCCCTAGCGTGAACCGAACCGGTTCAACCCTTATATCTCTCTTTAACTAATTAACTTCCCATTTAATAATTCATCTTTAATTTAATCAAATTCTTCCTTCAAAATTAATTTCAATTCTCGATCTATTCCGAATTTTTTTGATGACAATTATCGATCTAATTTAACTCCTTCGATTCGGTTTTCCAAATTAATATCCATCAAATAAATCTTCAATAATTATCCAAATAATCTCCAATTGAATTTTTCATCAAATAAATCTTTAATTATCCAATTATACCCAATTAATTTTTCTTTTATCTTTACTTAATTTCGTTATAAAAATCGGGGTATTACATTCCTCCCTCCTTATATAAATTTCATCCTCGAAATTTGCTCAACGTAATCACTACCTTAAGTTATCAACCAAAATAACCACTGACCTTCATAGCATGACAATACACAAAATAAATTCATGCATCGTACTATTATGCAAAATTTCCCGAGGACTTCATTTTTTTTTCACTTCTACAAAGCCTAAGGAGTTAGCAAAATCACTAACTCATGTCCAAGTCAGATGATTTTCACTTTCATTTATTGCAAAAGAGAGACTTTCTCTAACATTTCTTTCTTTTTATCAAATGGTGCATAGTAGATCTTTGCAATATGTCCAACTTCATTGCCTCCAAGCATCTTAATTCACCAAATTATCGATCTTACTCAACAAAGTCCATCGTTATTTGCATCTTCCACAGTCGATAACAACTTTAATGTAACCATTTTCAGTCCCTTAAGCCAAAACCGAATGATCTTTGACTCACCATACATTTAAAACATCGCTTTGTATCCGTAAAACATCTTCTGAAATGATTTCTTTTTTGCCTTTGACATAGCTAAAATCTTGAAGATCCAACATTTTCTCTTTGAAGCGATGTGTACCTTGAATACGTTTCTCATTTCTTCGTAACTCACCATCAATGAGAGGTCTCTTTGATTTTCTTACTTCAGGTTGGCCTTCCATCAGTCGTTAAGATTATATTTCCCTTACTATTTTCATTTTATTTTCCTTGAATTTCATAACTTGAAGCTCGACACACGTAACTTTTTCTTGCTCTTTGACCTTGGCGCATTAACATACTTTTCATCATTCGAATGTTGGATCATACACATTTCCTTCCAAATATGGAGACTCCAATTGCCGAAACATTTAGCACTTAATTCTTTAGGAGTCATCAACTGTTGTTTTCTCTGTTCTTTTCATTCTCTACTTTGTTCCACAAATTGAACCTTACGTTCCAATACTTCCATTAGTCTACTGATTGTTTCATCTCTAGGGTTTTTATTTGTCTTCTTTCCTTTACCAATTAAACAGATTCAAAATATCTATCGAATCCATCTCACAAATTCTCTTGGTAATCCAATTAACAATATATTCAGAGGCAATAATTAACTTATTGCACATACAGATTTTCCAACCTCTTTTTAGCAATTTTATTCAAACTCAGAATTCAACTTTAATCTCTCCGCAATTGCTAAAATCTAATTTGACGCTTCCATGGATTCTCGTCACGTCTTGTTTCCTTTATCCTTTTGTTCCTATTCAACCAACATAGTCTATTAAAACTTCGCCCATTGGCAACACCGGATCTAAATCCTTAGCAACGTTCACATACACCATATGCAATTTCACTTCTTAAGCCAAACGACTTTCTTCATTCACTTTTCACTTTCCCGATGAAAGAATAGGACAATCGCAGTACACTTCCACATCGTATTAATGTACTCACATATACATCCTTGTCCTAGTTCACCCCAATTGTTTTCTAAAATGTATCATTCTATCTCTTACACCTTTGGATATTATTTGGCAAAACGACCAACCTTGCTACATTTAACGAGATCAAGCCATGTATTTTCTATTACGACTTTTCTTCACATTGTTATCGATCTTCTACTCATTTGACGTCAAGAGTCTTTAATACAATCTTTGCATAGGTCACCCTTTGAACACCAGATATTTCAACACCTCAAGAAATCTCATCCTTATGTCCTTACACAATGTGGTATATCTTTTACTCATTACTTTTCATCAGGCCTCAAACTTGCGTTCATACTTCATAACTTATTCCTTAACGAGTACATTCAAGCTTACTTGTCTTTGTTGTGCAGTAGATTCTCTTAAATTCCATATTACATTAATCCATCAACATTCTTGGTTATCTTATCAAAATCTTGTGTCATTGATCAGTTTAAATATGACACATGTTATTCTTTATTTTTCTCTTCTTTTAACATATGTAGATATGTCCTTTTTAACTTTATCCTTTCCTTATCACTAATTGGGTTGATATTAACTTCTCCCAACCAATCAACCATTTTCATGTTCAACCCTCTTCCATAAGTTTAATTAGGTGTCGAAATCTTTGTTTCCTTTAAACTAGTCAACTGATTGATGGTTTCCATATTGCGGTTGAACCAATATTTGACCAAGATTTATTATTTTGTTCTACATTTCTTTGTTTGATGTATTTTTGTCTTTAAAATTAATTTGTTCAATATTCATTTATACACTTGTCAATGTTATACTTGCCTTTAAAATTACTTGCCCCCAACATTTACTAATTTTATTGTTAATAGATCCAAAAAATTCTTAATGATGTTCCTCATCATTTTTGAATATTCAAACAATTTCTTTGCTTACTAGCTTCTTCGTTATTCATGTTAGGGAAAACGATCTTTTCCAATTCTTCTTTGAGTCAGACCAATGATGTCTTCAAAAATCCATCTTAGTCTGAAATCTTCAACTGTTCTTTCTACCCATTCTTTCCCCCCATCTAATTATTTTTAACTTAGGCAATCCGTTAATTGTTTACTTAATCTAAATTATGTAGTAGTTGTTTGTTTGTTTTTTTTTTTTTTTTGGGGATTGGGTTCTCTCACTTTTCTTTTACTCTTATTTCAGATAATACCCAAGTGTTACAGAACTATTTATCATCTTATTTAATCCAAAGGAAGAAGTATCTTTATTCAATTATAGTGCTATTACTTTTCCCATAGACCCACTCACTTTCATTTTAATTCGTTATTCTATTCTTACATACTTCCGTGGTATTTTAGGAAATATTCATATTCTAAATATTTCGTTTTAGGAGATTGATTTTGTAAATTTAGGAAACTTATAAATTTTTCATAAATTTACAAGTAAATTTATTTATTTATTTTATTTTTTGTTTTTTTTTATATGGGTAAAGTAATTTTATTTAACTATTTCTACTAGTTAGGTAATTTAAACTAACAACATGATTTAACAAATAATATTAAACTCACAACACAATAAAGTTTTACTGATAGTCGGAGGAACATTTCCTTATGAGTCTTGCATTATAAACAGTCTACAGAACCGAGTTTCACCTGGTCATGTTCTGATACCAACTGCAACACCCCGCGTTTTTAAAACCTTCTATTTCTTTATATTTTTAGTCATAAAAATTTTTCTTTTTCCTTTATCTTTACTTAATTTCGTTATAAAAATTGGGGTATTACACATATAACACTGGATTTCATGACGTGGTTACCTAAGACTATAAAAGAATATGATACTATTTGGGTAATCATTGATCGATTAACAAAATTTGTTCATTTCTTGCTAGTTAAAGTGACTTATAAGATGAATCAATATGCAGAACTATAAGTTAAGTAAATTGTGCGATTACACGGAGTACCCATCTCGATTGTATCAGATCGTGATTCAAGATTTACTTCTATATTTTGAAAAGAGCTAAATAAAGCAGTGAGTACAGAGTTGAAATTCAGCACTGCATTTCATCCACAAACAGAAGGTCAAAGTGAAAGAACAATTCAAATACTTGAAGACATATTGAGAGCATGTGTATTGGAATTTCAATTTAATTGGGGAAAAATGTTGCCACTAGTAGAATTTGCATACAACAATAATTTTCAAGCTACGATTGGAATGGCACCGTATGAGGCCTTGTATGGGAGAAAATGACCATCACCATTGCATTAAGATGAAGTTGGTGAGACAGAATTTTATGGACCTAAAATTGTGCAGCAAACTGCCGAAATGATTGTTGTTATTTGTCAAAGAATGTTGGCTACTCAAAGTCGACAAAAAAGCTAAGCAGATCATCGGCGACAGGAAATGGAATTCATTGAAGGGGATTTGGTATTTCTTAAGATGTCCATTTTTAAAGGAGTCATGCAGTTTGGGAAGAAAGAAAAATTGATTCCAAGATATATTGGTCCATTTCCAATCAGTAAAAGAATAGGAAAAATGGCTTATCAATTACAATTGCCAATGTCTATGGAAAGAATCCACAATGTCTTTCATGTGTCAATGCTAAAGAAGTGCTTCGAAAATTCAGTTAAGATGATACCCCAGGAAGATGGTGAAGTTCAACCAAGTTTAAGCTATGAGGAGAAACCAGTGTAAATATTGGATTCAAGGATTAAGGAGCTTCAACACAAACAAATCCCATTAGTGAAAGTGCTTTGGCAAAATCACTCAATTGAAGAAGCCACTTGGGAATGTAAAGAAGATATAGAAGCTAAATATCCAGATTTATTTCATTAGCTAAATTTTGAGGACAAAATTTTATTGAGGGAATAATGTAATACCTGAAATAATTCTATGTTTTAGTATGAATAATCGTTTGCAATGTGTTTGATTATTTATATTATGGTTTAAATTGAGATGCATGAGTTATATATATGGAAATGGTGAAATATGATATGGTTTGGGAGTTCTACGTAGAGCTTATAGAGGAGTGAAGATTCAAATGGCTATGGGAAGATTTAAGGAAAAAAAGGTTGACCAATTTGGTATTGGTCGACCAATTTTCATTACAGATTAGTTGTGGTCGACCAATTTTCTATANNNGGACCATAGGATGTATCTTTTCTCTTGGACTGATAATCTTCAATGTCTGGACAGTTATATGGATATAAATTAAAGGACAAAAAAGATAGGTTCTTTTCTAAAATGGACTGCATGAGCATACATTGATCATTTTCATTGTCTCTTATTGAGCGTTAGACTCATAATTTAAATCTTATGATGTACGTGAGGAGTTTGACCCAAATGAAGTACAAATAGAGTGATGGAAAAAGAACTGCGGTTGAAGGAGCATGGCCATGATGAGCACTTTTGTTACCCGATGCATTTTAACCTATGGGTTGTGACTTGCTAAACGTGGTTGTAATGTAAATTATAGAAAATGTGTTAAAGATGCTTTGATGGTTTTAATAGGAAAAATGTTTTCTTTTGAATTGAGATTTGCTTCCGTTATTGCTTTGATTTTCCTTCACACGTTTTAGAAAAAAAAATACAATACATATATATATATATATATATATATATATATATATATATATATATATGATGGATAATGAACAAAAGATAATGTAAAATAGGTCGTGACACAAGCTAATAATAAAAAGTCTTTCGCTAAAATTCACTCATTGGGCTGGGTGATCAAATTTTCCACAGGGATCAGGTCGCCTGACTCGGCGGTTCTGTTAGACCCGCCTCCGGGTCGTGACATGTTCAGGTAGAACTATGTAGACCAGATGAAACTAAGGTCCGATTTAGCTCGATTTCAATTTTTGGAAAACCTAGTTTGGCATGGAACCAACCAAAACCAAAGTTCTCGTTTCCTTTTTTAAAAAATCATTCGAAATCAAACTTAATCCATAGTATAATCGTAACATCTTGAAATCTATGTTCATTTTCATCAAATATTCGAGCATTTTGCATACAACTTTTTGAACTTTTTAAAACTAACTTTGAATAGCGGAATACTTTGCTCTTTTAAACACCATACTATGAAGGTGTATAATAATAATTAAATCAATCATTTATAAATCCATAATCGGTTTTACAAAAACCTCCATACCTTATTACAAGATTTCTTTCAATTTCTTTCTTTACATATAGTGAGTCATTTTATTAATCAAAGTCACTGTAACAACTCCTCACAAGCCGTGCGCCATCAACTACAAGACAACAAAATTAATATTTGTGAATTCAAGTTTTTTTTTTCTCCCCGTAATAACATATTCATACATTATTTTACATTTTCAGTATTTATCACGACTAACACAAGCAGGTGTAATAAAGAAAGCAAATTAATTTTGATCCAAACAATTTCAAAAGTGGTCTCTAAAACAAATAAACAAATAAATTTAAATATCAAAAATAAAATTTATCAATACTTTGCAAGCCTACAACCAAAATTGATAAAACTTACTATACATACGTAATCCCAAACATGTAAGAATAATAATTGTATGAGTGTCTGCAAGTTTCTCCTCACCTATACAGGTTGCATGCATCATAATTATTCAACTAAATTTAAGCTTGTGTAAGCTTATTTGTTATAATTGAACTTTAATCAACTTTTGTATTATTTCATTCTATTTTATTTGTTCATAACTAATAAAAGTATTCTCGCTTATAGAAATAGGACGACTTGAAACAGGTTGAGGCTAGCTTTGGTGGTGTCTTGATAAGACCAAATCAAAATGGGCTGGGACAAATTTGTGGGCCAATCCTGTAGGGCTTGGTTGGCCAAGGTCAATCCTCTCCTCCTCCTCTCTAATTTGTTACCTACCTCCTTCATTTCCATACTTTTTTATGCTCTTCGGGTTTGGCCGAGCAAGCGAAGGCCGTGCCAATCGTTTCCTTAGTTCGGTTCGAACAACGCGTGTTTTCCGTGTCTAGACGCATAAATCGATACAAGTTTGGTTTGTCGTAGCAGTGAAGTTTACTGATTCAGCGTCCGAGAGAGGAGTTCCGCTTGCAGTTCGACAGAGGCTACTTGGTCGGTTTGGAGGCACCGTTTTGCTTCCATGGAGGTTTTGACCAAGTTTCTCTACGTCATTTAAGGTTTTCTTCTTCTCTGTTTTTTTCATGGTGTTTTTCTGGTGTTCGCTTCCATGGTAGCTTAGGACATTTCGAATTAGTTAAATTTGAAGTGTCTAGATTTTAGGAAATTAGGGCACTTAATTGGTTTGATTTGGCTCAATTTTAGGGTTTATATTGAGATTTTATTTTGATTTCATTTGATAAAATTTCTTAATATTACAATGTGTGTGTACATCTCTCTTTCTCTGCGATTCTATTACCTAAACCCAAAGCCATCTTATATCTGAATCAAGAAAACGTTGCTGACACTTATTTCCTTTTGGTCTATTTGGACCATATAACTGGTAGTATTATTATACTGTTAGATTCATACAAGATGGTTTTGTTTCTTTACTTAATTATTCCATGTCTTGTTTTGGATTTTTTTTTCTTTTGGGGATTTTCCCAGTTATTTCATTGTTGCGAGAGCGTGATTACAAAACTGAGAATCGTGTAATAATTTCCCATTCATCATACTCTTTTATATGTTTTCACTTGCTAAATAATGAACATATTTCTTCTCAAAATCTTACAAGAAGTTTTTTTTCAAGAAAACAGAATTTATGTCCCTCTAGTTCTTAGATATAGGAGCAAGATGGCAACTTTAAAGGGAATTTATTGGCTATTTATTTAAGTATGTATTCTTTTTCCTTTTTTTTCCCACAGAATTGAAGGTGGCATTAACAAATGATGGCTGATCATCGTAATGGGAATGGTCAACCCTCCAGTGGGAAGTCCATTGCAGCAGGAAATGCATACTCTATTGATTTGGAGATGTTCACTACACGGCTGAAAACTCTATATTCATGTTGGGGTGAATACAAATCTGACTTGTGGGGCTCCTCAGATGTATTAGCTGTAGCAACTCCTCCAGCTTCAGAGGATCTAAGGTACCTTAAGTCCTCGGCTTTAAACATCTGGTTGTTGGGATATGAATTCCCAGAGACAATTATGGTTTTCATGAAGAAGCAAATACATTTTCTGTGTAGTCAGAAGAAGGCTTCACTACTTGATGTTATTAAAAAATCTGCTAAGGATGCCGTTGGTGTAGATGTGCTAATGCATGTAAAGGCAAAAAATGAAGATGGTTCTGCTTTAATGGATGGTATTTTCCGTGCTATCCGATCTCAGTCAAAGGGAGATGGCCATGACACCCCTGTGGTTGGGTACATTGTCAAAGAAGCTCCTGAAGGAAATCTTTTAGAAACTTGGTCTGAGAAGCTTAAAGGGGCAAATTTCGAGCTGAGTGATGTAACAAATGGGTTATCTGAGTTATTTGGCGTGAAAGATGATTCTGAGATTATGAATATAAAAAAGGCTGCTTTTTTGACTGTTAATGTTATGAACAAAATTGTTGTGCCAAAGCTTGAGAATGTCATTGATGAGGAGAAGAAAATCACCCATTCTTCTTTGATGGATGAAACGGAGAAAGCCATACTGGAACCCTCAAAGGCAGGCGTGAAGTTAAAGACTGAAAATGTTGATATTTGTTACCCTCCAATTTTTCAAAGTGGTGGGAAATTTGATCTCAGACCTAGTGCTGCCAGTAATGACGAGTTACTTTATTACGATTCTGCTAGTGTGATCATTTGTGCTATTGGGTCTCAATATAAGAGTTATTGCTCCAATGTTGCAAGGACTTTCTTGATTGATGCCAACCCACTCCAAAGCAAAGCTTATGAGGTTCTTCTTAGGGCTCAAGAAGCAGCTATTAGCATGTTGAGGCCTGGAAACAAGGTTGGTGCAGCATATCAATCAGCTCTATCAGTTGTTAAGAAAGATGCCCCTGAGTTGGCTTCAAACCTTACAAAGTCTGCCGGGACAGGCATTGGTCTTGAGTTCCGCGAGTCTGGATTAAACCTTAATGCCAAAAATGTCCGAATGGTGAAAGCAGGGATGGTGTTTAATGTTTCACTTGGGTTCCAGAACTTTCAAGGCCAATCTGATAACTCAAAGAATGGCAACTTCTCCTTGTTGCTTGCTGACACAGTTATTGTTAGCAAAGATAAACCAGAAGTGCTGACTGCACAAAGCTCTAAAGCTGTCAAAGACGTTGCGTACTCATTCAATGAAGATGATGAGGAAGAAGAGAAGCCTAAAGTGAAAGCCGAAGCTAATGGCAAGGAGGCATTAATGTCCAAGACAACACTCAGGTCAGACAATCATGAGATTTCAAAAGAGGAAATCCGCCGACAACACCAGGCTGAACTTGCTAGACAGAAGAATGAAGAAACAGCCAGGCGGCTTGCTGGTGTTGGATCAGGAGCAGGAGACAATCGTTCATCTTCCAAAACATCAGCAGATTTGGTTGCATATAAGAATGTTAATGATTTCCCCCCACCTCGAGATTTGATGATTCAGATCGATCAGAAAAATGAAGCTGTCCTCTTGCCTATTTATGGCAGTATGGTCCCTTTCCATGTTGCTACAATTAGGACAGTTTCCAGCCAGCAGGATACTAATCGAACCTGCTATATTCGAATTATCTTTAATGTTCCTGGAACCCCTTTCAGTCCTCATGATTCAACCTCACTGAAAAACCAAGGTTCTATATATTTAAAGGAAGTTTCATTTCGATCTAAGGACCCTAGGCATATTAGTGAAGTTGTGCAGCATATAAAAACGCTGCGAAGACAGGTTGTTGCCAGGGAGTCTGAGAGGGCTGAAAGAGCGACCTTGGTTACTCAGGAGAAACTCCAATTGGCTGGTAACAGATTTAAACCAATAAGATTGCTTGAACTATGGATTCGTCCTCCTTTTGGTGGGCGTGGGAGAAAGCTTGCTGGGACGCTTGAGGCTCACTTAAATGGTTTTCGTTATGGTACTACTAGGACAGAAGAGCGGGTCGACATTATGTTTGCTAACATTAAGCATGCGTTCTTCCAACCAGCAGAGAATGAGATGATCACGCTTCTTCATTTTCATCTACACAATCATATTATGGTGGGGAACAAGAAAACGAAGGACGTTCAGTTCTACGTTGAGGTGATGGATGTTGTTCAGACTGTAGGAGGGGGAAAGAGATCTGCCTATGATCCAGATGAGCTGGAAGAAGAGCAAAGGGAGAGAGAAAGGAAAAATAAGATCAACATGGATTTTCAGAGCTTTGTAAATCGTGTGAATGATCTTTGGGGGCAGCCTCAATTCAATGGTCTTGACCTGGAGTTTGATCAGCCTTTACGAGAGCTTGGTTTCCATGGAGTTCCTTATAAATCTTCAGCATTTATTGTTCCAACTTCAACCTGCTTGGTTGAATTAATAGAAACACCCTTCCTTGTCGTCACACTTGGTGAGATTGAAATTGTGAACTTGGAGCGAGTTGGGCTTGGGCAAAAGAATTTTGATATGACAATTGTGTTTAAAGACTTCAAGCGTGATGTTCTACGAATAGATTCCATTCCATCTACCGCACTGGATAGTATCAAGGAATGGCTTGATACTACAGACATTAAATATTATGAGAGCAGATTGAATTTGAACTGGAGGCAAATACTAAAGACAATTACAGATGATCCACAGAGCTTTATAGATGATGGGGGTTGGGAATTTCTGAATCTGGAAGCTACAGACTCCGATTCTGATAAATCCGAGGAGTCAGACCAAGGGTATGAACCATCAGACGTGGAACCGGAATCTGATTCAGAAGAAGATGACTCTGATAGTGCTTCGTTGGTGGAATCGGAGGAGGAGGAGGAGGAGGATTCAGAAGAGGACTCGGAGGAGGAGAAAGGAAAGACGTGGGAAGAGTTGGAGCGGGAAGCAAGTAATGCAGACAGGGAGAAAGGCGACGAATCAGACAGTGAGGAAGAAAGAAAGAGACGCAAGATGAAAGCTTTTGGAAAATCTCGTGCAGGTCCTAGTAGTAGTATCGCCAAGCGTCCCAAAATGAGATAGATATTAGTGTTTTTCTTTTTCCTACCTCTGTGGTTTAAGAATATGCAGCAACTCAAGGATTAAGTTTTCTATCTATTCTCAGAATGGTACATCTTTCTGTCGGTTCTTGTTTTGGATTAAATAGGTTAACATTGTCTGCTCTGCTTGTAAATGTTTAGCATGGGTGTATGCTAGAGGGGAAGTTATCTGAGGTATAGACCGACATGACGGCGAGGTTGAATTGACCCTTTCTTATCTCAATGGTTATAGCACTGTTTTAATGTCTGAGCATGGATTGGCGATAAGGTTATATATGCCCACAATATAATCATTCAGGGGAGTTTTCTTATCTTCTTTAATTTCTATTGATTATTATATGCAGAGTGCTCTTTATATTTTAATATTGCTGAAAAGTAGAGCATGTGTGGTTGAAAATGGAGGTTTCTAGGCAATGATGGATACATTGAAAATTGGTTTGTTGAGAGTGATGATAGAGTGTTGTTCTTGTTGGAAAAACAATTCTGGGCTCTTTTCTTTCCTGCCCAGCAACCAAACCTATTTTGAACACCACAAAATTAGCCCATCAACTGCCAATTGGTTGAACCTGCCACCCTTCTCAAACGGTCTCCCCCTTTTGGTTGTAAGAAAATGCTATTCTTCGCATTATGAGGGAAAGTAGGTTTTTGGTGCTCCTACAAGGTGAGACAATTATGCTTAATCTAACATAACAGGTTAGATTCGTAAAGTTGTAGGAGGTTGTGATGCGAATATAGGATATTAAAGAACCTTAGATATAACAACAACGCTGAACGTTGAAAAGGATTGTCGTACGAATTAAGAAAGTGTAGAAAGTAAGTTGATATTAGCCAAACTGGTTTACTAGAACTAGAGTTATCAGAAAAGCAGTTTGATCCTAACCAAACCAGTTGGTTGAACAAAGGCTATCAAAGTTTGATATTTCAAGATAGGTGTTTGAAGAGACCAAATTTTTCGTAAAGAAGAAAAAGAGAAGAAATTTCACAAAACACAGTTTATTCAAAATTCAATCCTCTCTAATGAGGCGTTACACTTGTTTAAATAGGCAAAGATTAGGTTAACCCTAAAACAATCCAAAATGACCTAAATAATACAAAAAAACACAAAAAAAATTAGTTTTAAAGTCAGAAGGGCAACGGGGGGGCACTGGGCTGGATTGGGCAGGCTGCGCGTGCAGGTGGGACGCGCTAGGCACTAGGTTGGGTGCATCGCTAATGGGGCGCGTGATTCGCGAGATGTGCGCTTTGACAGGGATCGATGACAAGACATGGGTGGGTGATAATGGGCGTGCTGTCGGGCAGTGTAGGATTGGGTGCGGGTGGCGAACGTGGCACGAGGTTCGTAGGATGCGCATGTGATGTGCCCCAAGGTCCCATCGCCTGAGCCGAGCCCAGGGCATCTTTATATTCTAACTTTTATTTGTTTTGTAGGTGTTTCTTTTCTAGCCAATTTCGAGGAAAGTTTTAATCAATGCCACAAAGAGGATTTGGTGCTTTTGGACTAATGGATATCATGCTTATCAAAGAAGAAATTGTTGGCTTAAATTTTTCCGCATAGAATCTGACCTCTGGGCGTTCAAGTGCGTTTTTGTTAATCGGGACGGCATCATTTCAACTTTTGTCCTTCATACGAATTGTAGCCAACAGATGGAGGTTTCCACAGACATATTGGACATTTTATTTTGGTTTGATTTGATGCATCAAATGTTCCTTTTATAGAGACCGATTTCCAAACTCGGACTTAGTGTTTATGTTTTTTTTATTAAAGGTTATTTTAGTCATTTGCTGCTAGAGTATTTTGGTCTTTGACCTATTTTGTAAACAATAGGGTTTATGTACCTTCTTTTGCAGAAAGAAACGCAGTTTTGAAGAAAAGAAAAGAAATCCCTTGTTGAAAGTGTGAGAACCGCGTGGACCTCCCTCCTCTCGACCATCCATCTTTTCCTACCCGAACTTGCTTCTCTTTGTAGCGTTTTCTTGAGCAAGTTGGAAGGGTTTCTATCTCTTCCAAAGCATCACTCTTGTGGTGTATTTGTGGCGTGGAGATAGGAGAAACGTTAGACCCCAAAGAGAGAGCTTGATCCTTGATTTAGCTGAGTACATCCGATCCTCTCACGGTAGAAGGACAATCGGACTCGTTGGTTTCATTTCGTATTTTCGAGATTATTGTTGGTAAGACCTGGTTATTCTTGATCTATTCTCTTTATATTTGGTCTTCATTTGTGTTATGAGATATATGCGTCGTTCTTAGTGAAGATGGAGATATTCTGGAAATGTTGTTAACCGCAGAATCTGTTTTTCTGCGCAATCTGTTTACTGCAGTCAATTGTTGTTCTGTTTCGAAGCCCTTGCGTGGGTTTTCTTGATTTTATTTCTTCTAGAGATTTATTCTTTGTTGAGTGACGAAGCTACCTGTCAATTTTGGGAATTATTGGAGTTATATGGAGAGAGTTCTCACTGTTGTATTTCTGGTCGTCAAAACTACTCGGAAGAAGCCCTGTATTTGGTAATATCTTATTTCGGCTATAACTGGAGATTCGGAATGAGTTATGATCTGAAATTTTGACACAACTTATCTGATTGAGTTAATTAAGTGTCCTCCAAAAACTAGCCAAAGTTCACGTTTGAATTTGGAGAACTACTCTGTTTATTGTTGCTGGTCCAGTTTAATTCACAGCTTGTTGGCCGGTTTATTTAATTTAAGCTCTTGTCGCCCTTGGAGCTTATCAGCATGCTGACGAGGCATGGTGACGGGGGCGGAATGGGCCACGCGTTACGTGCGGGTGCTGGGCTACGCGCTGTGTGCACTGTAGATGGGCCTTCGGGCTTTCTTGAAAGATAGTTTCCTTTTGCATCTTTTGACTTGTGCTTCCGCTTTTATCTTTCCTCCAATGTTTAGTAAGTTCTTCAAGGCCTTTGGATCATGGTTTTTGGGCTCCCGTTCTTAGACCTCTCCTACAAAAATTTGTAGTTCTTCCTTCACCTTCTTTGTCTTTGTTTGACTTATTGGGCCTCCATTGCCTCATAAGGAAACTTGGTCTTTGTAGCTTTTTCGTATCACATCATTCTTCCATTCTTTAGGAAGATTTGTCATCGAATCGCCTACATTAAAAAAAAAAATTAATTGTGTTTAAAGCAACACTTATCTTACCGTATAAGCTTGGTAGCAATTTTTTATAAGCTTTGTCATTGATGTGCTCCAAGACTTGGAAGGAACTATCTCTTCGTGGTGACATCATATACTTTCAATGACAAACCTTTCCTTCTCCCCAACAAGGTTAGCAAACAATGATAATATGTAATATAATGAATCATCAAAACACTTATAAACTCAACAATTGGTAAACACTTCATCAAATTAGCATATAACAACTTTTCTTTTAAAATATCGAAAACTAAATCCAAGTGTCTATCATGTGTTTCTACAATTTTGTCATATTCCAAATCATCATTAAGATATTCAACAACAGATTTCCCAATAAAATATTGAATCACATAATTTATCAATATCATAAAGGTACTAAAAGCATTGAATAATCCATATAACATGATCAACCACTCATATAGCCAATTATATAGGCCATGTTTAACTTTAAAAACAATTTTCCAATAATCCCTCTTCCAAATCAATCCTTGAGTTTGAACATGTTTTACAATTTATAAGGATATCAACTAAGGTCATAAAGGTACCATTTTTCATATATTTCATATAATGACTATTAAATACACCAACTAGCAATTCATAAAGATGACACTTAAGCACACAATGTATTTTTCTTGTATAAATATCCTTTTGATTCTAAAGTTGTAGCTTTTAATTTAAATTATATTTTTAATTGTAAGTTTGACTTATTTACGTTTAGTGACCCATTTTCCATTTTTTCTTTACAAACATTTAACATTTTAAATACTTTTATTTAGAAAATATATATTGGAAGACCTTTTTTAAAATCTTTTAAAACAAACTGAAGTGTGCTATAACAAAATTCTTTTATTTAATTATGAAGAGTATACAGAGTAAGCATATAAATTAAATTCCTTTCATTTAATCGTTTTTGTTTAGTTTTGCCAGCACAATATCTTGCCGTGAAAACCCTCAATCAACTGCTCCTCTGCAATCTGTCATTAAGTTTGAACGACCACAGTAATTTTGGTCGACCACAACTCTCAGGACTTACAATCTATATTGAAACTAATCAACTACCACACTTTTGGTTGACCAGAAATTCATACAAAAGTTAATTCTTCACCATTTTTAGTCAACTACTATAACTTTGATCGACCATCTTCATTTCAAATCTTATAATTTTACATAATACTCTTTAATTTCTTAATATATCATTATTTCTTACCCTTTCATCCCTAAAATTAATCCTTCCTCTTAATTATTATATATTTTCATTTCGTAATTACTTATTACTTAAGCTTATTCTTTTAATGTTTTATATGAGAATTTCCAGGATATTACATTATTTCCCCATTAAATAAATTTTTCCTCAAGATTTATTTGTTGAGGTGTCATGACTTTGATTCCTCATACACTCATCTGTGTTTACTTAGCTCTGCATTAATTATTTGTTAAATCTCATAAATTCAATATAGATTATTGAAAATTTGGGTAGAGTTTTTCCCTGTTTCTTTACTCCCCCATAAGGTAGGTAAATTCATTCATCTTGTAATCAAATCATTCCCAATTCATAAAATTCTACATTTCCAATATTTAATTTCATCATTTTTATCCAAAAGATATATATATATATATATATATATATATATATATATAACATAATTAAAAGATTAGAAATTTTACTACTTATAGTTTACATTCCTTTGGCACTAAATTTAAACAATTGTTGCCATTGAATCATTCCTGAGGTGCTAGTTCCGCATGTGGAGTGATTAGAACTATTTCTAGGTCACACTTCATATTGACGTCCTCCTTCTTTTGCTTTTTTTTTTGCTCCTTCCCCCTCTCCATACGCATAGTCTTCTATCCATTTCCAAATATAGTGTACCTCCTGTCTCAATGATCTATGAGATTTGTCCAACTATTCTATCGTATCCGTTATTCCTTTCAACGTTGTGGTCACCCACCTGTCCATGGTATTGGTTAGTTCCTTCAAAATAGAGGCTATACTTGCCATACCAAATAAAAGAGAATGATATTCTTCCTCTGGCATTGAGATTCAACGAGATGAAGAAGGTCGAGATGATGATGGCATGTTTATGTTCATTGGATTGTTGGTCTGTGGAAGTTGAGGATCATCAGATGATGGAAGCCGTGGAAGTCATTAGGAGGTGCAGTTGTAGTGACTTGATTTCTTTTTTTGTAAATCTTTGTAATGTAAAACACTTTTTCTTAGTAAACGCATAAAATTTAAAACTTTTACAGTACACAGTGGAAGACTTTGCCTTTTAAAAGCTAAATGAAATAAAAGTAAATGCATAAATAAAATTCTTTTCGTTTAAAAATAAAATACTTTTAGAAAATCATTTACGTTTTCCTTTAACCTTTAGCCTAGTTGATGGACTACAAGGTCCACCCACAAAGACAAAGGTCCAACGTCTCATCAACTCATTCCCTTCTAACAATTTAGAAGGTAACTCATCAAATGCCCAAATAGAAGAGCTATCAACCCAATGAGATCAAAGAGGGCCCACACCCCTAATGCTATGAAAAAAAGCCCTAGAAGACATGCTTGAAGGGCGAGAAAGACCAAAGAAAATAGAGATAAAGAAACCTTCCTTAATCGACCAAAAGAAAGTGGACAAAGAATGATTAGTTATGCTTGGTTATGGAAACCATCAAAGTGGTAATTCTTAAAGAGAATTAGCTGCCAAAAGTCACCATTTTGTGGAGCCAAAGCCAACAAAGAATTACTAAATAATAGCTTTAGAAAGTTATTAAATTTATAGTTTAGTAATCGGCCATATAGGGCTGAATACCTAGTGTGTTTCCTATTATATGCTTTGTAATTGGCTATATAAAACCCCCTAGTGCTTGTGTATTAAATATTCAAGTTTGATTAATAAAAGCTCTTGCTTTATTTTGAAATTAGAGTGATTCCTTTTTCAACACTTTAGTGAGTTGCATCCAAAGTCATCCTTGTGTGAGTAGCATCACAAGATTGGGCTCACTTGGAGTTGAGTGAGTTCTTTTATTGGCATCTATGTCCCTAATTCTTGGAGGAAGGTTGTGTGAAGAGGTGTCTAACCATCAAGAAGGTTTTCATCTGCAAAGTCATCCAAAAGGGAGTTGGAAGCTACACTACTTGCTATTTCTGACCACTTGAGTTATTCAAAACATGTTTACTAATCCGTGAAGGTTCTCTCCATTATTCTTGAAGGAGTTCTTTCCTTATTCATCCAAGAAGGCGTGGTCCAAATTTCAGTTGAAGAGTTTCTAAAACGTGGGAGTTATTGGCTTCCAAAGTTGGACTTTCCATATTGAGTTTACAGCAAATTTAAGGAAACTTGAAGGCCCGATTAATCAACTTCACCGTTGACGATCGACCGGCCTAGAAATCGCTTGCTTCTGTAACTTTTATGCGCGTTGCTGATCGACCACCATTCCACTTAACTGATTATCCTGATCGATCTCCGCCTTTGATTCCTTGTTCTTGATCGACCACAATGCTAGTGATTTTTCATTCAGTTGCTTCAACACTTCTTCAACATTACATCAACATCTTCATCAACATCAAACACTAACAAGTTTTATTCCTAATCCCCCTTCTGCTGATGCATCATTTGGTATCAGAGCTAAAACATTTCCTAATTAAATTCTTCTTATCTTCATGATGACACGAGGAGCATCAAAATCGGCACACAAAGATGAGACAAATCCATGCATTGTTCCAAACACCGAGCCACCATCAACGCAAGCTAAGTCAAGCATGCAAAGTGATGTACGACAAGGACCAATGACTAGAGCAAAGGCCCAAAGGCTCATAAACACTTATATTGCTAACTACTTGGAAAGAAGAACACTTATGTACCAATTGGATGAGCTTCCAAACCATGAAGATCAAGGGAAGCCCATACACTTGTTATAATGGAAAGAAGCCCAAGAAGAACATGATTTTAGTAACATCACACATGGCGAAATTGAAGATAGGAAAGCTACCAAAGAAACCACCTTCCTTGAAGACAAAGCAAGCTGAGAGTTACTAAAGTCATGATTTTAGAAAGATACTAAATTAGCTTATACTAATCGACCAACTAAGGACCGAATATCTAGAAGGTTTCCTATTTATTTGTTTCTTAATTTATGTTTGTAAAAGGCCATATAAAGTCATCTATTGTTATGTTTAGACATACAGAGTTGAATACAAAAGCTTTTGCTTGTTCTTGAAATCGGAGAGATTCCATTTTCATAAAGAACCTCGTGTGCATCATATCTCGAGTTTTCTTTAAAGGTTATTCTTAGTTAAGATAATCTTAGTCACGTTGTTGTTCATTGAAAAAAAAGAAGAAAGCTTAGAAAGTTTGTTGAACTTTCCTAAGTTCAATTCTAGTCGGAATCAAGCATAATCGAGAGGAAATTTTCCTAATTCAAATATGGAAAGGACGTCCAAGTCAATCGCTCTCATCCGTTCGCCTGGTGCGTTCCCAGCTACGCCCTCCAGGGACATTTGTCTCTTCTAAAGGATGTCTGTCTCTTCCAAAGGGATGTTCGTCATTCACCTATTCAACGCATTTGCTTTCATCCGAGCCAGAAAGGACATCCGTTCTGCTCTTACGGGCATATGTTTTTCTCTTATGGACGTCTGTTCAGCCGATCAACAATGGACAAATATCACCCACCAACGAAGGGCGTCCAACCTTCATCCACCAACAAGAGATGTCCGATATCTCACGCAGAAATCCATCTGCCTTAGTAACTACCTGACGATCACTGCAAGGGATGTCCATCCAGCTACAAAGGACGTCCACCAACTGCCAATCCTTGTCCATTGTCATCATACTCTACAGGTTAGATCTATACCCCTTTCTTTTGTGCATCATAACGAAAAATTGATGAGTTTCAGTCCATGTTCCAACAGTTCATGGTGTCTCAAAATCGAAAAAGAGAGAGCCCTCATTCGACAAGGCCAAGAGAAAGGTTCCCCCACTTTGATAGTGAAGAAGATTTTGTTAGAGAAGAAACTGAGTATGGAGACTTTCCTAATTAGCAAAGAAGACCAACCCAAAAGGACAATTTGAATCTTGTCAAGGTATCCATCCCTCCGTTCAACGGCTCGAGCAATGGTCACGACTATATTGAGTGGGATGGAAAAGGTGGAAATAATATTTGAATGTTACAATTTCTCAGAAACAAGGAAGATTCAACTAATAACACTTGAGTTCACAAGTTATGCAAACCTATGGTGGAGCAACATTAGTGCAAAGAGAAGACATGAGGGAGAGAACATCCGAACTTGGAAACTATTAAAAAGGCTCATGAGTGAGAGGTTCGTTCTAAGTCATTACAAGCAAGAACTCTACTACGATTGCAAGCCTCAAGTAAGGTTCCTCAACCATCGAAGAGTATGTTGCTGAGTTCGAAACCTTAAAGACAAGATGCAATTTGCAAGAGCCGAAAGACCAAACTATCGCAAGGTTCATCCCAGGGCTTCACGATGACATTGGAGACATTATTGAGCAACAATCTTACAACAACTTGGAGGATGTGATTAAGTTGGCTCTAAAGATTGAAAGACAAAAGAAAAGGAAAGAGAAAGAGAGGGTTAGTCGATTCCCTCAAAGAAATACAAACTTCTCCAAACCACCACCTAAACTTGATGACAAAGATATAAACATGAAGGGTGCTACTACAAAGCCAAGTGACGACAAGAGGCCACCTATGGAAGCACCAAAGCCAAAAACAAGGGAAATGAAGTGTTTCAAATGGCTTGGGATTAGACACTACGCCTACCAATGTCCGAACATGAAAGTTATGGTTTTACGAGAAGATACTAATGAGGTAGAGAGTAAGGATGTAATTGAAGCACAAGAGACACATGAGGAGGAAGCACAATTGGAAACTTTATATGCTCAAGAGGGTCCATCCGTATGCTCATTTGAAAGCACTCACTACCAAAGCAAGTATCAACAATTGTCAAAGAGAAAACATCTTCCATAGTCGTTGCAAAGTCAAAGATAAGGTTTGCTCTCTAATTGTTGATGGAGGGAGTTGTGCTAATGTGGTCTCTACGATCTAGTGAGCAAATTGGGAATAGAAACAACCTTGCATCTGACTCCTTACAAGCTAAGTTGGTTAAACGACAAAGAAGACATCAAGGTTAGTAAGCAAGCTTCAATTGAGTTCTTTATTGGGAGTTTCTCGGATAAAGTGATATATGGTGTGGTCCCTATGAGCGCTAGTCACCTACTTTTGTGGAGACCATGGCAATATGATCGAAAGACTATGCATGATGGCTTCACAAATTGCTATACATTCAAGCTCCATGACAAGATGATCAAGCTAGCTCCACTACCAACAGAGCAAGTGGCCAAAGACTATGAGTCAATATGAGAAAATCGGTTGAAGACTACTTTGTTCAGGTCAAAGAAGGGGTTGGAGAAAGTTATAAAGAGAAAAGACTTGGTAATATTGATGATGTTCTGCGACAAACTTGTGGAGATGGGAAAGATGCCCAAATCAATCTTCAATCTTTTAGAAGACTATCAAGATGTATTCCCTGAAGATCTTCCTCAAGGGCTCCCACCAATTAGAAGAATTGAGCATCAAATTAACTTGCTGCCCAATGTTAGTCTCCCAAATCGGCCTTCTTATAGACTAAATCCTGAAGAAGCCAAGGAATTACATAAGCAAGTTACCGAGCTATTGGACAAAGGCTTTATAAGAGAATCTCTAAGTCCATGCGTCGTGCCAACACTGCTCGTACCAAAGAAGGATAGGAGCATGAGGGTGGATAGCCGAGTCATTAACCAAATCACTATCAAATATCAATTTCCAATTCTATGGCTTGAGGATATGTTGGACGAACTAAGTGGGGCCTCGTTATTCTCAAGAATCGACTTAAAGAGTGGGTACCATCAAATTATGATGCATCCTAAAACCCTACCACCTGAGCCTGAGCCTAAGGGCTCATTGTCTTCTAACCAAGTTATTTTTTTGTGTAATTTTGTTCTATAGGACTATCATGGAGTTGTACAAGTTGAGCATAGATGGAAGACATAGTACAAGTTTTGGAGATAGATGACACATTCCAAAAATTTGCTCGTAAACTAACCCCCGAGGTGTACATGGCCTTTTTAGCAGTCTATCATACTTCATATTGGAAAGTGCTCTTCATAACAAATGTAGCTAATACATAAAGCTTTCCAAAAAGTACTTTGGCGTTAATTTTGGAGCTTGTTTTCTATGTCAAACTCTACTTTAACAGAGGGATAAAAACTAGCCCAGAATCTGTTCTTGTGTGTTTTATTATTTTGAGTTTTCTTTTGTAATTTGTCTTTTTTAGGGCAATTTTGTAATTTTCCTTTTTATTTTCATGAGATGGATTTCTCTCAAAACCTGGTGCTTGGTTCTTGCTTCACCGCAAACCCTAACACCAAAGCTCCTCCTCTCACTCGTTCTTGCACGGTGTTGGAGAGGAAGTTTGAGCTAGCTCTTCCAGTATCTTCCTTAGGAGGTGTCCCTGGCATGAGGAGTTAGAAGATTGTGGCAAAAGCCAAGGTGGAGAGGTACTTTCGTGAAGTGTCCCTAATCAGTCGCAATCCTCAGAAGTGTGAGGGTTTGCGGACCAACTTGGTGCCCTATTTTTCTTCCCATTTTCTTGAGGTTCTTGCTGCATTTTGTTATGGAATTATTGGCTCTTTTATGATTGGGAAATATTGGCTGCTGTTTGCTTGGTTTGGAATCGAAATATTAGAAGTGTGCTCGTTTTGTTGAAAGTTCGTAATTTTTTTTTCTTTAGTCCGATTTTCGTGTAGCATTTTGTTTTGATTATAATTCAGTTGTTGTTTCAAATTTTGTTCTGTAATTTTGAGAGATTGAAGCCCTGTGGATTGTGATTAATTGAAGATAGATTTGGATTTAAATTCGTGACTTTGTACGTCGTTCTTTGGAGGTCGCTAGAATTGTCTCTGCAGAAATTGTTTTAGGGCAGAATCTTAATTCGCACATAACTCACGTTCCATAATGAGTTTGAACGTGAATTTAGGAGGAGATATTATATTGATTGACTGCTAGTTTCCATATAAATTTGGGGTTAAAAGACCGTATGCACTTGGAGTTATAATCGATTCAATTTCGTTGCCTAGATTTTGTGAAAGCTGATTGCTGATTTGCATTGTGTTATTGTTTTGAGATTTGGGGCACATCAAATTAGAATGAGGGAAGGAGATGAATGGAAAATGACTTTCAAAATCAAGTATGGGCTTTATGAATGGATGATCAAGCCTTTCGGACTATCTAACGTTCCAAGCACTTTCATATGAGTCATGCACCACATGCTCAAAGACTTCCTAGGGAAGTTCATGTTGGTTTATTTCGACGACATCTTGGTTTACAGCAAGACTTTATCTTCACATATTGAGCATCGTAGAAGCCTATTTGAAGTCCTCCGATCAACAAAGTTCTATGGAAACTCAAAGAAGTGTTTATTTGCACAAGAAAATGTCTATTTTCTGGGCTTCATCATCTTTAAACATAAATCAAAGCTATCCAAGAATGGCCTACACCTACAAGTGTCACCAAGGTGCTAAGCTTCTATGGCCTAGTTTCCTTTTATAGAAGGTTTACTCAAGATTTCAACACTATTGTAGCCCCCATAACGGGTTGCACAAAAAAGGGGAAAGAGTTTTCATGGAATCATGCACGTCAAAGAAGCTTCGAAGAAATATAGGGAAGATTATTCAACACCCCGATCCTTATACTACTAAATTTTAGCGAAGTGTTTAAAATAGAATATGATGCATCCGGGGTAGGAATTGGAACGGTACTTATGCAAGAAGGAAAACCTATAGCCTACTTTCACGAGAAACTAAAATGAGCCGCCTTGAATTACTCCACATATGACAAAGAGTTCTACTCAGTCATAAGAGCACTAGACATATGGCAACACTACCTTCTTTCGACAGAGTTCATCATTCACATTGACCACAAGGCTCTTAAGCACATTCAAAGTCAAGGCAAGCTGAATCGAAGACATACTAAGTGGGTTGAAATTCTAGAAAGATACCCCTACCTAATCAAATATAAACAGGGAGATACTAATGTGGTGGTCGATGCTCTATCTTGACAACATTCCACCACTTTCAATCAACAAGACTTATCGTGCCCCCATGACGACAAAAAGATGAAGAAAAGTTGAAGTTTAAAGAAGATTTGAGGTCAAATTCTCAAAAACCAGGAGAGGATGATGGACTACAAGGTCCACCCACAAAGGCAAAGACCCAAGGTCTCATCAACTCATTCCCTTCCAACCATTTGGATGGTAACTCATCAAATGCCCAAATAGAAGAGCTATCGACCCAAGGAGATCAAAGAGGGCCCATGTCCCTAATGCTATGGAAAGAAGCCCAAGAAGGCATGCTTGAAGGCCAAGAAAGACCAAATGAAATAGAGATAAAGAAACCTTTCTTAATAGGCCAAAAACAAGTGGAAAATGGAGGGCCAGTTATGCTTAGTTATGTGATGGACTGTAAGGTCCAATCATAAGAGCAATGATCCAAAGATTTATTAACACCTACATTTTTAACTATTTGGAAGGTGGATCAATTATGACCCAAATGAATAACCTCCCAACCCATGTAGGCCAAGGGAAACCCACACAGTTGCTACTATAGAAAGAAGCCTAAGAAGACATGCTTGAAGTGCAAGAAAGACCAAAAGAAATAGAGATAAAGAAACCTTCCTTAATCGACCAAAGAAAAGTGGACATTAAAGAACTAGTTATGCTTGGTTTTGACAACCTTCCATGTGGCGAAGTTGAAGACGAAGAAGCTACTAAAAAGTCTCCATTTCGTGGAGCCAAAGACAACAAAGATTACTAAAATAATAGCTTTAGAAAGTTGCTAAATTCATAGTACAGTAGTCGTCCATTTAGGACCAAATACCTAGTGTGTTTCCTATTTTGTTGTTTCATATTCTATGCTTTGTAATTGGCTATATAAAGTCCCCTAGTACTTATGTTTTAGACATTGAAGTTTGAATACAAAAAGCTCTTGCTTTCTTTCGAAATTGAAGTGATTCCTTTTTCAAATAATTTGGTGAGTTATTTCCTTATTCATCCAAGAATGTGCTGTCCAAATTTCAGATCAAGAGCTTCTAAAATGTGGGAGTTATTAGCTTCCAAAGTGGGACTTTCCATATTTGTGTTTGTGGCATGCTTATGGAAATTTCAAGCCACTCGGTCGATCAGCATCACCGTTGATGATCAACCAGGCCAAAAATCACTCCACTCTATAATTTTTTTACGCGTTAACGATCAATCGCCTACTCAGTCGTGAATTTTTGGATGATAAAAGCTCTTAGACTCCGGTCGATATCTGCCTACCTGTGATTAACCGCCTTGCCTCAAAGTTGCCACATCTGGTTGATCAAACATTCAACCATATTTCCACACTTCTTCAAATGATTACATCAACACTTCATCAACATATTTCATGTTATATTCTAATCCTCTTCCGTTGGTGCATCATTATGGCCACTATCTAAGTGGCAATTCTTAAAGAGAAGTAGCTGCCAAAAGTCACCATTTCATGGAGCCAAAGCCAGCAAAGATTTGCTAAATAATAGCTTAGAAAGTTACTAAATTCATAGTCTAGTAATCGGCCATATATAGCTGAATACCTAATGTCTTTCCTATTATATTGTTTCCTATTCTATGCTTTATAATTAGCTATATAAAGCCCCCGAGTGCTTGTGTTTTAGACATTCAAGTTTGATTAATAAAAGCTCTTGCTTTATTTCGAAATTGGAGTGATTTCTTTTTCAACACTTAGGTAGTTGCATCCAAAGTGATACTTGTGTGAGTAGCATCACAAGATTGGGTTCACTTAGAGTTGAGTGAGTTTTCTTATTAGCATCCACGTCCCTATTCCTTGGACGAAGGTTGTGTGAAGAGGTGTCTAACCATCAAGAAGGTTTCTATTCGCAAAGTCATTTAAAAGGGAGTTGCAAGCTACACTACTTGCATTTCCGACCACTTGAGTTCTTCCAAGCATATTTCCTAATCTGTGATGGTTCTTTCCTTTATTCTTAAAGGGTTATTTCCTTATTCATCCAAGAAGGCGTGGGAGTTATTGGATTCCAAAGTTGGACTTTCCATTTTGAGTGCGGCAAATTTAAGGAAGCTTAAAGACCCGGTCGATCAGCTGCACCATTGACGATCGACCGGCCCAAAAACCGCTTGCCTCTGTAACTTTTATGTGTGTTGCTAATCAATAGCCATTCCACTTCAAATTAGCGACTGATCGTCTCAGTCGATCTCTACCTTCGATTCCTTGTTCTTGATCGATTGTAGTGCCTGTGATTTGTCATTCGGTTGCTTCAACACTTCTTCAACATTACACCAATTTTCATCAACATCAAACACTTACAAGTTATATTCCTAACCCCCTTTCGCTGGTGTATCACTAGCCAGCCACAAGGTTTGCACATGCAAATCCTCTATCAACTGCTTCTATCCTCGATATCGAGCATACCTATATCACAAGACTTAAACTATGAGCCTAAGACTCAGTAAGTGATGCACTTCCAAAGTACAAGAATGCCAATACAACAAAAAAACACAATCGGCTAGCTTCAAAATAGGGTAGTGAATTCAAACAAACGTATCTTCACTTGCAAACAACCAAACGCTACCAAAATTTCAGGATTGCAAGAAGTATCAAAGGTAACATTCCAGTTCAAAAATCTCAATTAAACTTGTTGTGAAACGAAAGTTATGCCCTAAACAAGGCTCTGCTCTAAATTAGCTTTCAAAAACGACGACTTCCAAAGAAACAGGGATAAAATTACGAATTCAAATCAAAATGATACCAAATTGGTGCCTAGCTCTTCCTCATAAATAGGGCTTTAATCCTTTAAAAATACATAACCCATCTCAAAATGAACAGAATGGAACAGAAGTAAACCTACGAGTGGTCCATGGAAACCCAATGCCTGGTAGCCGTGACTTCAGCAGATCTCTTGGAAGAAACCTCTCTAACTCGCTTTCTCTCCACTTTTCTGAACCTCCTCTCTAGATGAATAGCTAGGGAAAGCTACTGGGAGAATCACAGTATAAAATCCAACCTCAAAAAGTAGACAAACCTGAGGAGGGAAGTTCTTTGGAAACAAGTCGTGGGTTACCTTGGCGAGAATCCGATTTGGGCATTTTTGGAGAGAGCTCCGAAAACAAAGAAAAGCTTCAGCATCAATTCATCAAAAACTAGGGACTAGGGTTGCCTAAGAGAGGTTAAGTAACCCTCCAAAGAAACCCTAATACAAAATTTCGAAAACACCGTTAAAAATACAAAAATTGGGCATGAATGCTAGGCTATCATGCTAGCTGAGCACCCTTAATAAAACCGAGTCCATGACCTAAATTTAAACCAAAATATAACCAAGCATCAAGTAACTCCATAAAACATGAATTAAACTAGCTTGACAAAACATAATTAAGACATAAATCTCCACTAAATGTCTAACTTAGCTTTGTGTTCTTGTTCCTCAAGTTGGCCGTGGCTTGTGGGAATGGTCTAAGGGTTGCTTTCATCACTCCAAATGAGGAGATGTATTGGAGCTTCTTTATCTTCATGTTTAGGTGTCTCTTTCATGTCTTCAAGTATAGTGTTCCTACAAAATAACAATTGGTTAGATGAGAGATGAGCCTTTTGGCTCGTGCTCGAGTGATAGGACCTCGTGGTGCATCATCCTTCCTGGATGGTTGAGGATTTGTTCTGATCATTCTCTGCCTATTCTTCCATTTGATCAGCCCCAAAATATGCAACTACTGCTAGAATCTTGTCTTCCTTGGCCATAGAGGGTACATTCATCCCATGCTTAGATTTCACTTTCTTGGGCCATCTAGTTTTAATGTCTTTTTCTATAACCTTGAAAACTACTTCTCCCATGCGCGACCAAAGGAGTAAACCGCTTATTGTTCGACAAAAATTTTCCATGGCAAGATAACCCCTTTTGGGTTCATTAAGGAGCATTTGAAATCTACGGCCCAAGCCCTTATAATCCACATAGAATTTCCTAACCATACCAAAACCAAAGATCTTGATATTTGATTCGGATAAGAAAGAGTACCTTTGTAAAAATGTGTTGGCTCTTAAATTCGCTTCTCCCTCCTTATGTGAAATCAAATATGGAAAATTCTCTAGTAATTTTTTCTTGGACATAAGTAAAGAGGATGTCCCTTTTTTATTTTGCTTAGCTTCATAGTCTTGAGCGATTTGTTCCGGTCGGAGAGGAGCTTGATTTATAGTTCTTCCATTCATTTTGAAAGAGTAAAGTTAGTAAACACATCATGAGTAACTTTTTGATCAAATTGTTATGGTCTACCTAACAATAAGTGACTTGCATACATAGGTATGACATCAAAGAGGGCCTTATAATCATACCCACCAATGGAGAAAGCAATGCGGGCTTGCTTGGTCACCTTTAAAAATTCCTTGTCATTAAGCCAATTTAATTTGTAAGGGTTGGAATGCACTAAAGTTCCCAAACCCAACTTCTCCACAACTTCCATACAGGCCACGTTGGTACAAGTACCATCACCAATGGTCATGGAACACAACTTTTCCCCCACCTTGCATCCAGTGTGGAAGATATTTTTCCTTTGGCAATTCTCTTCTTGATTTTGAATGGCTAAAGTTGTTTTCATGACTACTAATAGTGGACTCTCTTGTGCATAATAAGTATCCTCTGAGGATTCTTCAATCTCTCGGGATGTTTCACAATCCTCATCTTCACTAATAATTTCCTTGGAATCTCCTCTCCTCACCATCACCCACTTATTGGGGCATTGATAAGCTATATGACCAAGGCTGATGCATTTAAAACATTTGATGTCCCTTGATCTAGTCTTGACTTCATCAACATTAGCCTTTTTTTTTATCATTGCTCTTGCTTTCTGGAGACTTCATAGAGGAGCTCTTTTCCTCAAACTCAGGAGTCGGTTGAAAGGAATGGTGTTTTTAGAACATGGTCGAGAGCTACTCTCCTTTAGCTTCCTTTTTCTTTGTCTTTCAATTTTGAGAGGCAATTGGATTACATCATCCATAGTATTTTAAGCTTGTAGTTCAACCAAATGTCCAATTTCCCTATGTAGGCCTTTGATGAACCTAGCTACAATTTGTTCCTTTGGTTCTTCGATGGCACACCAGATCTTTAGAGTCTCAAATTTTGTCAAGTAATCTTCTAGCGATTGAGTACCTTGTTTTAGATTTTGAAGTTGAAGGAATAACTCTTGCTTGTAATGGGGAGGCACAAACCTTTTTTGCATAAGGGATTTCATAGTTTTCTAATTTCTTATTTCACCACCACCAACTCGTCTTCTTTGTGCTTTAGCATCCCCCCACCAAAGACTCGCATAATCGGATAATTCCACAGACACCAATCAGATTTTTACTCTCTCGTAGTAGTCATAAAATTAAAAAACTCATTCCACTTTCTCAACCCAATCCAAGAAGATGTTGTCATTACTAGAACACTTGAATGGAGGTATGGATACTTTAACATGTCTCATTTCCTCTTTGTCTCGTGAGTTTTTTTTCGGACTTAGTGAGTCTCCATCATCAGTTTCTTCTTCATTCTCTTCAAATAGACTTTCACTTCGGCCTCTAGAATCAATAAGAGTGCTAATCCTTATTCTAGGCCTATGAGTCCTTGGTCCCCTCATATGTGTATTGGAAGGTTCCTCTTGTCTTTGATGAAATTTTAGGAACATTTCTTTCAATTCATCGAGTTGGTGTTGAAGGTCATTCTCAGCTTGTTCTTGATTTCTCTCGAGGGGTGGTGAGCATGTGCTAGGCATTGCCCCTGTACTTTGGTGATAATTGGCACCGTTTCTAGTACTGATTCTTTACACAAAATAAAATCATAGAGCTGCACTAAAAAACCACTTAAGGCTCTGATACTAAATGATGCACTTCCAAAGTGCAAGAATGCCAATAAAACAAAAGAGCACAATTGGCTAGGTTAAAAACAGGGAAGTGAATTCAAACAAATGTTTCTTCACTTGCATACAACCAAACGCTATCAAAATTTCAGGATTCCAAGAAGTATCAAAGGTGACATTCTAGTTCAAAAATCTCAGTCAAACTCGTTGTGAAACGAAAGTTATGCTCATAAAAAGGCTCTGCTCTAAATTAGCTTTCACAAAAATAAAAATGACGACTTCCAAAGAAATGGGCATAAAATTACGAATTCAAATCCAAATGATACCAAATTGGTGCCCAACTCTTCCTAAAAAACAGGGCTTCAATCCCTTAAAAATACAAAACCAATCTAGAAATGACCAAACTGGAACACAATTAAACCTACGAGTGATCCACAGAAACCCTATGCCCGGTAGCTGTGACTTCAGCGGATCTCTTGGAAGAAACCTCTCCAACTCGCTTTCTCTCCACTTTTCTGAACCTCCTCTCTAGATGAGTAGCTAGGGCAAGCTACTGGGAGAATCACAGTGTAAAATCCAACCTCAAAAAGTAGACAAACCTGGCGAGGGAAGGTCTTTGGAAACAAGTTGTGGGTCACCTTGACGAGAATCCGATTTGGGCATTTTTGGAGGGAGCTCCGAAAACAAAGAAAAGCTTCAGCTTCAATTGATCAAAAACTGGGGATTACGGTTGCCTAAGAGAGGTAAGTAACCCTCCAAAGAAACCCTAATACAAAATTACAAAAACACCATTAAAAATACAAAAATTGGGCATGAATTCTAGGCTATCATGCTAGCTAAGCAACCTTAATAAAACCGAGTGCATGACCTAAAATTAAACCAAAAAATAACCAAACATCAAGTAACTCCATAAAACATGAATTAAACTAGCTTGAGAAAACATAATTAAGACATAAATCTCCACTAAATGTCTAACTTAGCTTTATGTTCTTGTTCCTCAAGTTGGTCGTGGCTTGTGGGAATGGTCCGAGGGTTGCTTTCATCACTCCAAATGAGGAGATGTATTGGAGCTTCTTTATCTTCATGTTTAGGTGTCTCTTTCATGTCTTCAAGTATAGTGTTCCTACAAAATAACAATTGGTTAGATAAGAGATGAGACTTTTGGCTCGTCCTCGAGTGATAGGTCCTCGTGGTGCATCATCCTTCCTGGATGGTTGAGGATTTGTCCTGATCATCCTCTGCCCATTCTTCCATTTGATCAGCCCCAAAATATGCAACTACTGCTAGAATCTTGTCTTTCTTGGCCATAGAGGGTACATTCATCCCATGCTTAGATTTCACTTTCTCGGGCCATCTAGTTTTAATGTCTTTTTCTATAACCTTGAAAACTACTTCTCCCATGCGCGACCAAAGGAGTAAACCGCTTATTGTTTGACAAAAATTTTCCATGGCAAGATAACCCCTTTTGGGTTCATTAAGGAGCATTTGAAATCTTTGGCCCAAGCCCTTATCATCCACATAGAATTTCCTAACCAAACCAAAACCAAAGATCTTGATATTTGATTCAGATAAGAAAGAGTACCTTTGTAAAAATGTGTTGGCTCTTAAATTCGCTTCTCCCTCCTTGTGTGAAATCATATATGAAAAATTCTCTAGTAATTTGTTCTTGGACACAACTAAAGAGGATGTCCCTTTTTTCTTTTGCTTAGCTTCATAGTCTTGAGCGATTTGTTCCGGTCGGAGAGGAGCTCAATTTATAGTTCTTCCATTTATTTTCAAAGAATAAAGTTGGTATACCCATCATGAGTAAGTTTTTGATCAAATTGTTACGGTGTACCTAACAGTAAGTGACTTGCATACATAGGTATGACATCAAAGAGGGCCTCATCATCATACCCACCAATGGAGAAAGCAATGCGGGCTTCCTTGGTCACCTTTAAAGATTCCTTGTCATTAAGCTAATTTAATTTATAAGGGTTGGGATGCACTAAAGTTCCCAAACCCAACTTCTCCACAACTTGCATACAGGCCACGTTGGTACAACTACCACCATCAATGATCATGGAACACAACTTTTCCCCCACCTTGCATCGGGTGTGGAAGTTATTTTTCCTTTAGCAATCTTCTTCTCAGTTTTGAATGGCTAAAGTTCTCTTCATAACCACTAATAGTGGACCCTCTTGTGCATAATAAGTATCCTCTAAGGATTCTTCAATCTCGTGGGATGTTTCACAATCCTCATCTTCACTAACAATTTCCTTGGAATCTCCTCTCATCACCATCACCCACTTATTGGGGCATTGATAAGCTATATGACCAAGGCTGATGCATTTAAAACATTTGATGTCCCTTGATCTAGTCTTGACTTCATCAACATTAGCCTTTTTCTATTCATTGCTCTTACTTTCTAGAGACTTCATAGAGGAGCTCTTTTCCTCAAACTTAGGAGTTGGTTTGAAAGGTATGGTGTTTTTAGAACATGTCTAAGAGCTAGTCTCCTTTGACTTCCTTTTTTTTTGTCTTTCAATTTTGAGAGGCAATTGGATTTCATCATCCATAGTATTATTGTAAGCTTGTAGTTCAACCAAATCTCCAATTTCCCTTGTAGGCCTTTGATGAACCTAGCAACAATTTGTTCCATTGGTTCTTCGATGGCACACCAGATCTTTAGAGTCTCAAATTCTGTCAAGTAATCTTCTACCGATTGAGTACCTTGTTTGAGATTTTGAAGTTGAAGGAATAATTCTTACTTGTAATGGGGAGGCACAAACCTTTTTTGCATAAGGGATTTCATAGTTTTCTAATTTTTTATTTCACCACCCCCAACTTGTCTTCTTTGTGCTTTAACATCCTCCCACCAAAGACTCGCATAATCGGATAATTCCAAAGACACCAATCGAATTTTTACTTTCTCGTAGTAGTCAAAACATTCAAAAAACTCATTCCACTTTCTCAACCCAATCCAAGAAGTCGCTGCCATTACTAGAACACTTGAATGAAGGTATGGATACTTTAACATGTCTCATTTCGTTTTTGTCTCGTGAGTTTCTTTTCGGACTTAGTGAGTCTCCATCATCAGTTTCTTCATCATTCTCTTCAAAGAGACTTTCACTTCGGCCTCTAGAATCAATAGGAGTGCTAATCCTTTTTCTAGGCCTACGAGTCCTTCGTTCCCTCATATATGTATTAGAAGGTTCCTCTTTTCTTTGATGAAATTTTAGGAAAATCTCTTTCAATTCATCGAGTTGGTGTTGAAGGTCATTCTCAGCTTGTTCTTGATTTCTCTCGGGGGGTGGTGAGCATGTGCTAGTCATTGCCCCTGTACTTTGGTGATAATTAGCACTACTTCTAGTACTCATTCTTTACACAAAATAGAATCACAGAGCTGCACTAAAAAACCACTTAAGGCTCTGATACCAAATGATGTAATTCCAAAGTGCAAGAATGCGAATACAACAAAAGAGCACAATTAGCTAGCTTAAAAACAGAGCAGTGAATTCAAACAAACGCATCTTCACTTGCATACAGCCAAATGCTACCAAAATTTCAAGATTCCAAGAAGTATCAAAGGTGACATTCTTGTTTAAAAATCTCATTCAAACTCGTGAAACGAAAGTTTTGCTCTGAAAAAGGCTCTGCTCTAAAGTACCTTTCACAAAAACAGAAATGATGACTTACAAAGAAATGGGTATAAAATTAAATTCAAATCCAAATGATACCAAATTGGTGCCCAACTCTTCCTAATGAACAGGACTTCAGTCCCTTAAAAATACAAAACCAATATAGAATTGAACAGAATGGAACATAAGTAAACCTATGAGTTGTCTACAAAAACCCTATGCCCAGTAGTTGTGACTTCAGTAGATCTCTTGGAAGAAACCTCTTCAACTTGGTTTCTCTCCACTTTTCTAGATCTCCTCTCTGGATGAGTAGCTAGGGCAAGCTATTGGGAGAATCGCATTATAAAATCCAACCTCAAAAAGTAGATAAACCTAAGGAGGGACGTTCTTTGGAAACAAGTCGCGAGTCACCTTGGCGAGAATCCAATCTGGGCATTTTTGGAGGGAGCTCCGAAAACAAAGAAAAGATTCAGCTTTAATTGATCAAAAATTGGGGATTAGGGTTTCCTAAGAGAGGTTAAGTTACCCTCCAAAGAAACCCTAATACAAAATTACAAAAACGCCCTTAAAAATACAAAAATTGGACATAGATGCTCAACTATCATTCTAGCTGACCACCCTTAATAAAACTGAGTCCCTGACCTAAAATTAAACAAAAAAATAACCAAACATCTAGTAACTCCATAAAACATGAATTAAACTAGCTAGACAAAACATAATTAAAACATAAATCTCCACTAAATGTCCAACTTAGCTTTATGTTCTTGTTCCTCAGGTTGGTCGTGGCTTGTGGGAATGGTCCGAGGGTTGCTTTCATCACTCCAAATGAGGAGATGTTTTGGAGCTTCTTTATCTTCATGTTTAGGTGTCTCTTCCATGTCTTCAAGTAGAGTGTTTCCTGCAAAATAGCAATTGGTTAGATAAGAGATGAGCCTTCTGGCTCGTGCTCAAGTGATATGACCCTGTGGTGCATCAGTAAGTGATATATAAATTATGCAATGCTCATGCTATTCAACTTTTATAAAACATTTACAGTTTTCGTTTCATTTTCCCTTTACCTTTACCTTGAATCTTAACTTTATTGTTAACATAATTATAGTTCTGCTTACCCATAGAGACATTGGAGATGTCAACTTGACAAGGTAGAGTTGTACCATATGGCCCACATGGGGTAGCCAACTCAAGAACCCACACCTCTTGTAATACCCCAAAATTTCCACTACGAAATTAAGTAAAGATAATTGGGTATTGTTAACTAATTGATTAAATTGGATCAATAATCAAGAAATATTGGGAATAAATGGAGAATTGAAAATTGGGTCTATTAATTTAATTAAAGAATGGACTATTTAAATAACATAGTTAATTAAATAAAGAATTAATTAAATTAAGAATTAGAAAGAAAATAAAACAAAAAAAAAAATTGGAAGGGGGGGGGGCGGAGAAATTTAGACATTTCACGTAGAAGAGAGGGAGTGAGACCGAGCGATCGGCGACGACGAGCGAGAGACGGAGACTGGGCAACGTTTGACGAATGGGCGATGCTGTTCGATGGCTTGGCGACCTTCTGGCAGCTTCCATGGGCGCGGAACGGTGGAGCTAGGGCATGGGTTCGCTCGGCCATTCAAATTGCAATTCAGCAAGCTTCCACGACGAGTTTTCCTATGAAGTTTAGAGGTATGGTTGGCCAAGTCTTGTTCCTCCTCCTTTGCTTTCAATTAATCAGGCATGGTAGGAACGAAATGGATGATTTTCGCGTCGGGCAGGGGTGATTCCGGCGGGTTGGGCTGTGATCGGGTGCTCTGACCCATGTGCATCAAATCGAATTAACCCGATTTGGGTGAGCTGTCCATTTTCCGGGATGAATCTTCCAGCTTTACTTTCCAGCTGGAATGGTGGAGGAATTGAAGGAAAAAGGGGCCGCTATTAAATACGGTGAAGAAAATGGAGAGACATTGTCAGAAGTAAATTAATGCAGTGGTTGGGGTTTGTTGACGAATTTTAGAGACTGTCGGGCATGAATGAAGGATAAATCTCCACAGAGGAGTGCTGTGCAGGAGAGTTGTTGACCGAGAAGGATGAAGTTGGAGGACAGAGCTTGGCCGAGAACTTTGGTATGGTTCTATTCCATTTTCTCTGTTGCTTCAGTTTGGATTTTGTTTATGGATGCTCTGTTGAGACTACTACTTGGGTGTTCTGAATAAATGGATGGATAATGCCTCTGTTGGATTTTGTGTTGGCTGTTGGTCTCCTTGTTGCTGTTAGTCTGAAGCATAATAACATTTATATTCTGTGGTTGATTGGGTTTGTGGTTGCAATTGGATTAAGTAGGTGATGAAGGTGAGGAAGGATCTGTTTATTTATGAACAATAAATGAAGAATATTGTGCTCCTGTAAATAGCTTCTTCAGTTATTATGCATAAGAAATTTGATGTATTCTCTGTCTGATTTCTATATTGGTTAGGTTTTGTGAGAAACATAGTTAGATGTATACTCGGTTATTGATTTAGCCCTTTGTTCCATACTGGTTGGTTTAATGAAGTGGTAATCTATTGGAATTTTGTATTATATTGATGAATATTGTTGCCGTATGGATTGTTATTAATAAGTAAAAGTTTTAAATGGTGAAGGTATCGGAAGGAGAAGAAAAGATAGCGGTTATGCGTCGACGCAATAAACTTTGAGGTAAGGAATGAGTTGTCTTGGCCTTGTGCCCTCACCCAAGTATTGTCGTGTGTGTGAGTGGTTTCATTGCCTGGTTTTGATTATTTCTGTAGTTACCTCAATTTCTATATGATTCTTTTGGTATGCTACTAAGCTTGAATAAAACATAGAAGAAACGTATGGAGAAATGATTAGAAAGGAAAGTATGGAGAAACGTTTAGAATGGAAGAAAAGTATGAAGTAGTTCTTTACAGATTTCTCTAAGTGATGACAAAGAAGTTATGATGTAACGATTCCATGTTTCCTTTGCAGATTTTGATAGATTTTTAGTAATGTTATTTCTAGTGATGTTAAAGAAGTCATAATATTAGATAAATGATCAATTGTCACCTACTGTTTCTCTAAATCTAAAAGCATGATAGATGTTAGAAATTGCTGCTATGTTGGTTGTTTAACAACATGTTTAGTCTTGCTATAGAATCAGTTAAAAGCATATTGTATTTTCCTACTGTGTAGTATTCATTACGTAATTGTTCAATGTAGTCGTTGGTTCTAGTTGATTGAAAGCATGATTTTGAAATCTATTAGGTAGTTTTCGTATATGATTTTATAAGTATGTTCACTACCGTTTTATTCAGAATAGCATGCGTAGATAGTTGAGATTGTCATTTGGTACTGGTTAGGAATTTTAGTTCTCATTGTTGATAGAAATGTGATTGATAACGAGGAAATGAAGAAGAGAATATATGATGAGCAAGAATGAGCTTTGATTTCCCTAGTGATATTCATTTTATTGTTTTAAATTTTCAATGATATGTTTAATGGCTACGAAATGTGATAGGAACTACTATGATGTGCAAACAAAGGAAAATGTTTAGTTAACTAAACAAACGAAGGAAAAATGTTTAGTTAACTGAATAAATGAAGGAAAAAGGGTTAAAGAGTTAATATGCATGAATGTCGTAAGTCATTTCGGATTTCTATTGATTTCCTTAAGTATGGATTAACAAACTTGACTCGTAAATATTATGTCTTGGTTCTGGATAGGAACCTTCTGGTTTTAGGTCATATGAAATTATTTAGCATGTTTATTATAAATTCAATTATTGACTCTCAAGCATAATTAACATGTTGAGTATATGTCTGTCAGCCTAGCTTATTTCGATGAGCATGTTTAGCTAATGATATGTGTCGTATGTTACTTTATTGTCTTATTGTATTCGCTAATTGTTACCATGCGATATCATTTCAATTATTGCAATTCTTTATATGCGCAATTTCAATTATAGTATGTTTACTTCAATGTGTATTTCAGTTTCTGTTAATGTACGTTATAATGTATATGTTTCATGATAATAGAAACCAAGTAGAAGGTAACCTTTGGGATGGTACCCACATGCGTGAGTGAGGATAATGAAAGAACCCTAAAGGTGGGTATATGCCAGAAAACGAAAGAACCCTAAAGGCGGGTATATGCCAGAAAAAGAAAGAACGCTAAAGGCAGGCATATGCCGGAAATAGGGAGTTGAGGTAGATGGGTAGTTCGGATCTAGCCTAGCTGCTAGGATACACCCTTACCAAGTCGGGAAAGGGACTAGTATGCACACAGGAGGTTAGAATCCGTACAGCTATGCCATCTCAAAGGACAACCCTCAATCTCCAGCTCGATGTACAAGTTAAGAACGAACGAAGAAAACAAACGTAATGAAAGAGTTGGTTTGGGTGGCCCCATTCCAAGAAAAACTAAAGAGAGAAATGCATAAATTGTTTTCCCCCATCTCCTTACTGGGCGTAAGCTCATGTCCTTACTTGTGGTGTAGGTACAATGACGAACAAATAGTAAACGAATAATAAGAAGATGAGAAACGCATAACGAGGCAGAGATGGATGATTGAATCAACAAATTTATTTGTCAAGTTTTATTTGATAGACGTAATGTTTAAATGACTTCGTATTTCTTTTGAAAGATTTCTTACGCTTCCGCTATGATTAACAAAGGGTTATTTTATAACGCTTCCACAAGACTTTGAAACAGATGATTTTCCTTATAGTATTTACGCTTCCGCATTTTTAATAAGTTGGTTTTCACGATGAGTTTTAAGAAAGAGTTAGTAGCGATTCGGATTTACGCACTCTAATTTGTCTTAAAAAGAAAATTCAATTTTTTACGCATTTTAACGATTTAAGAAAATCGGGGTCGTTACACCTCTTCACACCTATTTACGTTTATTTTAATATAATGTCCATTTTGTTTCCAAAACATATGCATAAAACCATTTTCGTATATTTTTGTGAAAACATGATGCATGAATGCATATGAACGCATACAATTTAACATATGCTAACATATCCTCAATAAAACCTCAAAGCATGATCAAAATCCTTAACTTAAAGAATTTAAAGTCTAACAAACACAACATCAAAACATCAAGCAAACATACAACATTACTTCCTCTAACAATAGCAAGATCAAGAACCAAATCATCTATTAAATATAATCAATAAAAAATTTCTATTCTCTTGTGATGTAGGCCAAAAAGGTAACAAACATGCGATATCACTTACTTGGAGTCTTTTAGGGGGATTAGTACTTAATATTCTTCTTCTCAATACCTTAAAGAAAATTCAAGTAAATAACCATCAATAACAATTCTCTAGTAACCATTTCACGGAGTTCCAACTTCTAACTCTAGACATTAGATCACTCAACTTCATACACAGATTCCCATTTATTACCTAATCCAACTTAATCTCTTAATAGATTTCAATATTTCAAAACTTAATGAACAACAGTTTTTGCTTAACAAAATGATTCAATCTGTTTAACCATGAACAATATGCCTACTTAATAGTGTATTCCAACTCAGTGTTTTGACATAAGTACATTGCTAGATATAACACCTAAACATATAGCAGTAACCAAGAATGCAGCACAGAACGTTACACTTATAGAAAATGGCTCTCAATAAAGCTATTAGTAGAACCATCAACAACATTTACAAGGCGATAAACTAAAGAAATAGAGAGCCTTAACAACTTCATCTTTCATCTATTACGTATCCTTCACATATAGACTATAAGAAAATTATGGAAGTTCTATACCTAAAGACTCAAGAGAGGATAGAGAATACTTGAATCTCTAGAGACTTTCTCCTCTCACAACTCTCAGTAGCTCTCTGATTTCTCTCCCACTTTTTTCTATCTTCCTTCTCCTCAAGTCTCTTATAAACTATGCAACACTCAACACTCCAGCACCAGGGGGAGGAATGCATGCCCTCCACAACATTCCAGCCTCACAATCCCCATAGTCAGAAAACAACATACTTACAATTTCAGGCGACATTTGGACTTCCCAATCGATCACCTTCATGAGAACGATTGACTGCAAATTACAACTATACAAACTGAACTGGCTGATATCGACCGTCATTCCAGCCTTGATTGACCGTGATGCACCCCAAGACCCTATCACCCGAGCCCAAGCCAAGGAGCTCATTGTTTTATCTAACAAAGGGTTATTTTGCAGGAGAAACTATGATTGAGGGAATTGGAGATGAACCAAGGCATGAGGATAAAGAAGCACCCAAACATACTATCCTATGGAACATGGAAGCACCTTCTCGTCTAGGCAACACCACCCGTGGTTATTTAGAGGTTTACAACACCGATCCTTTGGACACCTCTAGTTCTTGAATTGTCCATTTTATGTCCTAATATGTTAGTTAGATTTATATTTTTCTAAGATAAAATTTGTTAGGGTATTTTTGGTTGGACATAAATTTAGTTTAATTTGCATTTTTTGTTGGAATGCTCACCTAGCATGTTAGCCAAACATTCATGCTCAAAACTCTAGCACAAGGGTGTTTTTGTAACTTTTGTTTTAGGGCTTATTATGTGAGGTACTTAACAGCCTCATGAAGCCCTAATCAGCAATTTGGAAACCCTAAAATTGCAGTTGCAACTTGTTTGGAGATTTCTCTCTAACAAACTCGGTGCCCTCTCAACATTTTCTTCTTAGAGGTGTTCCTGGCATGGAGGAGTAGAAGATTGAGCAAAAGCTATAGTGGAGAGATCTTTTCTTACAAAAAGGTCCGAACAAGTCACTTACCACGGCCGAGTGAGGTTTTGCTGACCTCTTTGGTATTTCGATTCTGATCTTGGGAATTTTTTGTTATTTCATTTAGGTATCCTGGATTCTGAATGATCTATAGACATTATTGAGTTGATAAGAATTATTTGTTGATTGAAGATCGTTTTAAGTAATTTGTGCAACTCTTATAGGTTTGGCCGCAATCTGTATTTTGGTGGTGATTTCCGAACAACATTTTGTTTCGTGCATATCTTCTCTTGTGTAAGAAATTTGAATGCAAATTTGGTGTGAGTTTTAGTCCCAGTTTAATTGACGTCCCCTCTAAATTTGACGTCAATTGGACTTCAGAACCTTGAGATAGCGACTTATCATTCTGGTGGGCCGAAATCTATTTTTTGGAGCTATTTCTGAATAGCTCCTTGTTTCAGCCATAACTCCGTTTGTGTGTGAAATTTGGAGGTCCCCTATTTCCATATGTTATTTGCATCTCCTCCAAATTTGGGACTTATTGGTTGTATGCACAGAAAGATATCATCGTTTCATTGGAGGTGCTCAAATTTATGTTAGCTGATTGCTAGTCTTGCCCTTGTGTTGACTTCTTGCATTTTGGGGCACATCAGATTGCAAACCAAAATTGTTGATCGATCACCAATGCAACTCATGATTGACCGCTCCAATATTGCTCGCCTTTGGAATATTTTGCGTAGCCCATGATCGACCGTAAAACTCCCAAAGATCGATCGCAATTCTATGATTTTCACTCCATATGTTTTGCTATGCATAACCGGTTGATCAAGATCCTCCATTGATCGATGATGTACCAAGGGGTGCAATCAGACAACAATGGTGGAGGGGTGACTATTGGCTTGCACCAAAAACAGAACACTGATTTGTAATAGGTATAACTTCCCCTAAAGAACTCCAAATAATACCAAATTTGGACAGCAACCAAAATGACCAATCAATAACTTCCCCTCCACAAATCACTTTCAAATTCACAAAATCACAGAACTCATGCACATGGAAAGGTTCTGCCCGAAAAGGTGCCAAATTGACAATTTTTGTTCCCAAATTGAAAACGCACAAAATTGACGCCTTGGTTCCAATTAATACAAAATTTGGCACATGCAATGCTTGACCAGTAACCAGATGAAATTTCAAAATCCAGAATCCAAATCGCACAGCAACATTAAAACGAAAACCAAAGTTACAAGTTGGTCCAAGAATTGCTTAAATCGATAACTCTTGACTTCAATGGATCCTTTGTACAAAGGACCACTCCACCTTGCTTCAATGTTTGTTTTCTAAACCTCCACTCTGAGTACCACCTCTGGAAAGAGCTGATTGAAGGGTTAGTATACTAATTCTACTCCTAGACAAAACTAAAAAAGTGAAAGGAATAAGTTGTGGTTCACAATTTTTGGATTTTAGCCCTAGAAAAAGAGACCAAGTGTAGAGAGAACTCCAACACCAAAGAGAGTTGTAGCTACTGTTTAAACTTCAATAATCCCTTCAGAAAACCTTAAGGAGGACTTAAATACCTTCTAAGTGTTGCTCTAAAATGCAGATTACAAAAATCCCCTTACAAATAACAAATACAAATTCATGTACTTGGCTAATACACTACACGAGTGACCAACACAACATAATATCCCAACAATAGTAAATCAATCTCAAAGTGATCCAAATACAGCATTAATCAATAACTAAGAACTAAGAAAACATATCAAGTGATTGGGCAGACATATCTTGAGCTTGCTGGCCCCTAAGTCATGAAATTGTGAAGGATAATTTTACCAGCAGGTGAGGTTGTAGCTCTTTGTTAAATGAGCGTTTGGCATAGCAAACAAACTTTAAATTTAATGAAAAAGCACATTATGGAAAGCTTGATAAGTTAGCTACAAATGTTGTGAAGTTTCCATTTTGATATGAGCTCATAAAGGTTGCAAAAATAATAAACATGCCATGGAGGTCAGACTGTTGGCAGTTTTGAGACAACTTCATAATTCTTTTAATCTTATGCTTGAATCTCCACTTATACCTTTTCTTAAATAACTCCAGGCCATATTGTTGTACTTGAAGGATGTAATGGATTTATATATTACTCTTTTATCCTTGGACACCTACAAAAGAAACACTAAAATTGTGGAAAGAAAATCGCCAGGCTTGATTAAGAATAGAGGGAATTTGTGGCACATCAATCGACCACTTCCCTGCCACTACATTAATTTAACAATTTCTAAAACCATAACCACCTTTCACTCATTCAATACTATAACCACCCAACATAACTCTAATTATCCTCAAATATTAACATTATCATCCTAGGCTTAATATAGCAAAAAATTTAGGGTATTACAGCAGTAGAGTAAGAAACTCTAATGGTACTTTTAAAAACCCACTCACCTTTACATTCCCTTATTCCCATTCTTGCTAAGCTATTGTGGTCATAAATATCAATTCCTCTTTCCTTTCTTACTAGTTCATTGGATGAGATTTTATTCCAAAATGTCGTAAAATTGAGGTAATGAGGGTGTTATAATAATGCATCAATGGAATGATATAAGGAAGGAATTAACATGTGCGGTTGATCGTCGACTAAGGTGAATGACCGGTGGCTTCACAAATAGAACTGTGCGGTCAATCAGCTAAAGGGTTGATTGACCGGTGGCTAAATAAATTCGATCGTCCGCTATTTTGTAGGCAAAAAATGGTCAACTGGTTGCAGATTGGAGATCGATCGGTTGGCTAGACAGTTTCTATAATCTGCCACAAAACACTTTAAGAAAGTGTTGTCTTTAGAAAGCCATAACTTGCTGAATATAGATGTTTTCCTCGTGAAATTTGGACAGCAACTCCTTCAATATATTAAAAATATCTCCTCCAAAGATAATGATAGAAATGTCCACAAATAAAGAAATAGGCTTGGTTGAACTAGATTGGCCAAAAATAAAATAAATCACTACTTGAATATTTCGTATAGAAAACTCCACCAATATAATTCTTCTGGAAAGTTGAATACCTCTTCATACATTTTTCCTCCAAGGAACAAGAACACGGATGCCAATAAGAAAGATTACTCAACTCACAAAGTAACCTTAATTTGTGATATCACACCATAAAAACTTTGGATGAACACACCAAATGTTTAAAAAGAAATCACTCTCAATTCTAAGAAACAAAGCAAAACTTTAATATTCAAACTCCATGTGTTTAAAAACTCACGTAATGTGGCTTTAAATACCAAATTACAAACTATAGAATAAGAAATAACTAAATAGGAAATAAAGCTAATACTCGGCCATACAAACACACATGGTCGATTACCATACTATACTTTAGGCAACTTAACTTAAAGTAAATTACATAATTAAACTTTTGTTTTGATAGGTTCCAAACTCTAGTTGCACACAACTCAAATCTGTAATTCGACTAGAGATAATTCTGAGCTGTAATTTTCAAACACAAGTTACTTCAATTGCATCCATCCTTTTGAGTTCAAATTTCTATGGCAGTTAGACAATAAACCCAAGAATAATGTGGCCAAGTTTTAGCTTTAAATTCAACAAATACAGCGAGATACACGTCAAAAAGTACAAAGTCTAGATTTGGGCTTCTTTACTCTGATTCTGGACAACAAAAATGAAACGCCAATAACTTCTGTTCCATACACCCTTTTAACTCCAAATTCACAAGGCTATCATTCAATAATTAGAGGAAGAACATATCCAAAATCCAGCTTCAAACTCATTTCAAACTCAGAGTTACGTCGCTTCAAAATTTAACCTCTGATTAGGGTTTTTGCTGGCAGATTTTGGCGGTCTAGATTATCACAATGAAAACGATACTTGCATACACTTAATTAACGCTAAACTTGGAGGAATAATACACAATAGTCCCAGCAATAACTCTGCCAAATATGAGCTTCAAATAACAAGAATTCGCAGGTCAAATCGCAATCACAAAACACGGAACAAATCTGCCAACTCAGAAAATAGATTCTCGGAATGATATTCTTTCATTCTAAAACAATGATAATCGATCCCAAATCTCCACAAAAACTCGACCAAATCCAGAACAACAAAGATCAAGCAAATACCTTTAAGAAAAGGGAATCCCTTCTCAAAAGATGGATGGATAAAAGGTGATAAATCGATGAAGTTTGCAAATCCACCAAAGCCGAGGGGCGACTTGTTCGGCCACTCGATTGAATGGCTCTCTCCACCAGGGGTTGGTAGTTCTTCTACCTCCACGCCATCACCATACAAGGAGGAGGAGTAGGAAGAGGCAGCCAAAATCAGTTTGTTCAAGATCTAGCAAGAACAAACAAACCGAGTTGATGGGTTGAAAGTGGCCGAGAGGTGAGTTCGCGGGTCTCCAAGAACACAAGAGAAAAAAGCTATTCTTTTAGGGTTTTCCAAATCAAATTTAACATTCACATTAGAAGGGAATAAATACCCTCCAATGACATTACAAAGCACTTTATTATTGGTATTTTTATTATGAAGAATAAAGTGTTGAAGTGTGTTGGAATTATAGGGATGTTATTATTTATTGTTAGGAAATAAGGATTTAACAATAAAATTAAGGATTTAAAATATAATCAGACGAGAATTGAAGGAAAAAGCTGGAGATCAATCGGCCACTTCATCAATCGACCAGCGCGATCAGCCGGTGATATTGAAGGCAGAATTTGGCGGTCATTTAGTGAATGGGTGGTCGATCTTCCAAACATAAAATCAATCGACCGCCACCCGAAACATCGTCTGGAAATGATAATTAATCGCCAGAAATAGAAAATCTTCGACTCTTGATGCTTCAGTGGGTGTCCAAGCGTCTTCCTTCTTGACTTTTCACCTTCTTAGGGAGGTTGGAAGGTAGTCTGAAAAGTAGTATAAATTGAACGTGCATGTTAGAGGTTTTTCCTTCTAGAAAAACTGGAGATAGTTGTTTGTGTGGTGTTGAGATTCTATCAACGGTGGGGTGAAACACTATTGAAGGAAAAGAAGAGTTACGCGAGGTAAGAAATAATGCGTGTGCTTTGTTCGAAAGGACATACATTGTAGGAGTAGAATGTTTTTCGTGTGTTTTGCTGTGATATGCGTTGTAGTTTTCGTTGTTTGTTCTCTGGAGGCTTTGGTTTAGGAGATAGAATGGTTTTTCTGCATGTTCTTCCTTGATAAGCATCCTGTTATTTTTCATGCTTTATTATCTACCATAGTTAAACAACTTTCCATATGGATGAAACTGCCAAAAGAAACCCTTTGTTACTTCCTTTGATATATTCTCTTTATGTTTTCGTTAGAAGTTTCCATATTTAAGTTGTTCTCTATTGTTGGATTTCTATTGGTATGGATGTTAATAAATTAGAGTCAGTAACGTAAAGATGGGTTTTGCGTAATAGAGGTTATTTCTTGCGTATATGGTCTCTGTAATAGATTTTTTGCTTTGGTCCTTCTTTGTAAGATTTATGGTTACCCTGTATGAGTTATTTTCTTAAAATATTTCTGGAATGTTTTTCTTCAGTTTAAGCTGCCTCTGTTTGCTAGATTAACCTGGTAGTGTTAGTAATCTGTGAAGTGGGTTTTGTATGATTTTCCCTAGAATAGATATATACATCTTACAGTTAGGATATTCTCAATTAGTGGGTGAATTCCTTTGTAACACCCTGACTTTTTAAGTTGGATAATTATTAGGGTATTACCAACGACGTATTCGTATGATTATAAATTAAGGACATTATTGGATAGTTACTGAAGATTTAATTGATGGAAATTAATTTAGGAAATGGAATCGGGAAATTTAAATTGAACCCATAATAATCGTTAGACAATATTTCAGAATAAATCAATAATAGAGGATTGGTCGAAAATAATTTATAATTGAAAGGAAAAATTTAATTAGGCTAATTAAATGAAATTAAAATGCATGATAACCTAATAAATTGTACTTTATAATTAAGAGAGAAGATTTAGAGAAGTAATTAAGATGAATTAAAATATAAAAGAAGAAGAAATTGTAAGTGGGGGTGAGTTGGACCGATTCATGCAGTGAATCGGTTGGGGTGAAGAAATGGCCTTCGCCTTCGCGAAAAAACAGAAAGAAGAACGAGAGGGAGAGAGAGAGCTGGGAGTCGCAAGAGGGAGAGATCGATCGAGAGATAGAACGATGACGAGGGGTGAACGACGAGAGGCGCGAGATCGGTGGGTTGTGTCTGACATTGCTGGCAGCTCATTGGGCATCGGGACAATGACGAGTTCGAGAGGCAGCTTCGCGTGACGATTCGGTACAAGGCTCGGGTCGCTGGATTTGGCATCGAGTCGTGATGAATGGCGATGCCTTGTTGTTTCCCTGTGATGTTCGGTGATGGAATAGCGACGACGATGGATTGGAGATGGCTGGAATGGCTAGGGCAGGTCTTTGGTTCGCTGGGCAGCTGCTGGTTTGGTTTGCTCGCGATTAGACCAAACCGATCCACCACTAGTTCATGCTTGGTGAAAGTTGACTGCTTGCAGCTCAAGATATAGCCGAAGAATCTGCACTGTCACTTGAATCGTGTGATAGGTTGTTAGCGTTTCAATCCTTGCTAGTTCTTGTATAAATACGAGAGATGTTGTGAGCTGTTGGCAATTCCCCTGTGAACCGACGTAGGAGTGAGCGACTGTGAGGGACTTCTTGGGTGTTCTCGGGCAACGACGGTTGGTGAATTTTTGTATGATGGATTGTTCATTGTATGTGCTGGTCGAGAAGGTGAAGAAATGCAGAGTGATGGAGAGGCTGCTCTTGGGTCCTCGGGTGTGCTTCTGGTGAGCTAACTCTTCTTTGATTTCTAAGGCTAAGTTTGATTGATGATTGATTTACTGTATTAGTCACGATAGTTGCTGTTTTGAATTGAGGACAAGGATCTGTTGTGTTTGTTTGAACTGTCCATATTGGATGTAGTTTTGTCAAATTGGAATGAATATTCTGTAATCTGGTTGGATGGTTTTTAAGGCTTTGAAAGATTGTAAAATCCGATACAATGGGCTATATTTGTATATAACCTAATGTTAGTTATTGTTTGGTTTAGTGATTGGAAATATGCATGTGTTGCTAGATGGTCCTGCTATTGTCAACATTGAAGAATCATATTTATGTTCCGAGAATTGGGTCCTGGAGTTGGTTGTTGGATACAAATTACTAAGCTATTGTGCAATTAGTTGAGGTATCGAAGAGAAGAAGAATAATGACAAAGTGTGAATGCGTGATTAAATTCAAGGTAAGGATTGGGTAAAGTCTTGACCGTCAAAGCCCTACCCACAAGTATATGTGTAAATTGTATTGCTTCCCCTTTGATCTCCATTGCTTGAATATTTTGTGCAATGATGTATTCTCTTGGTTGTGATTCCTTGCTGTGTTTTTTAATTCCTATATATTTCCCTACTACAAATGTTTAATTGAGATGCTTAGGAATGAAACGAATGATGAGTGGAAAGTGATAGACGATAAGATGAGTATGAATGAGTTATGAACTGCATAAGTTAGAAATTCTATTTTGTGAACTATTTTTACTTGCTATAAATTTCTTGTGATGCTTATTGCTTTCTTTGGTTCTGGTTAGGAGATATAAATGCTTTAGATTTAATTGATATCAGTTCATGCATCATGTTTCTTATTATATCAAATTTTCTAGCATGTTTCTAATCGTAATTCATTAAGTAAATATCCGTATAGAATTCATTGAATATGTTCTAATTGTGATTCGTTAATTAGATTTTCAGCTTATGATTTATTTATGTTATGTTCTACTTTAATCAGAAAAGCATGCATAGATAGTTTAGTTTAATCGGCCGAAAGAGAGTTTCGCGAGTATATGAGACGCGACAATGGCTGTGAGCGAATGGAATGCAGAAGCTATCGATCGTGGGCAATGGCAAAACTGCGATTGGTGAGCTCCATGCGGAAAAGAAGGAAGTTGGGCTTGGTAGAGTACTTGGGAACCATTGGTTCCTATACGGAAGCTCGAGATAGCTGAACGAGGGCGACTGAAGCAACTTTGTCCGAAAAGGCTTCGAGGCAGGCTAGCTGTGACACCTCATTCTGCCATTTCTCCCATTAAGGTGAGGATACCATGCCCTAGAGTGAATGATTTCCATATTGATTTTGTTACTGTTTTGATGGAAATGTTGAGGGTTTGTCTCTATTTCGCTATGTTGATGAATTTCAGTCACAAATTGTTCTTGTTTGCTGTTGTTTTACAAAATGTATTGTGTCGTTCTATCGTTATGTTATTTAGGTTACAATTTTTGCAGAATGTGGTACTAAGTCAAATATGGGTTCTGTTTTGATGGAAGAATACCCTGCAGACATACCCTGTGATTTAAGCTCCCTATTTTTGCCAAAGTTTTAACAGATGAATTTAGGTCTTGTTTTTGGATATTGTGATGAAATTGCTGGTTGGTTATAATTCTTCTCACTGTTAAACTATTTAAATTGATAACTTGAGAATGTGAGGATTTGGATACCATGTAAGCTATTTTTTTTTTTTTGTTTTTTGCTATGGTTATCATTGTGGAAATAGTGCCCTATTGGAGGATTATTTGTTGAAATTAGAGGATTTGTTTTACTATTGGTTTAGACATTGCACAATATGCTTAAATATGCCAAGGAAGTTGGGGGCGTGATGATATGTTGCAATGATAGATGAGTTGGAGTTCTGTTTTGGTTATTAAAGATAAATTTTAAGATTAGTTTCGGCATAGAATTATTCCACTTAATCCTCAATATCTACTATGAGAATTCTCGTGTTTGGCATGTTTTAGGCTCTGATGAGTTTAAGGACTTCGACTCAGTGCTTGAGGTAGTTGTTCCTTCGTATACGAGGAAGGATTGCCAACGAGGTAGGGGCTTTATACTTAATTGTTTTCATTGCATAACATAGTTTTCAAAATAAAACCGTATTTTGTGGAAAATGACCTATAAAAAATGTAACGGAAACTGTTTGGCAACACATGTAAAATTTGAGATTTTTAAATGATTTTCAAATGCCACGTGTAAATTTTTCACAAATTTTTGATCAAATGTTAAGAGTTTACCTGTTTTGTCGCGTAGCGGTGACGTGTGTGTTTTTTCGTAAAATGGTCAAATTGGGTCTTTCTGAGTGGGAAATTTATTCAAAAATTCTTTTTACTGATTTATTTTGAATAAGAAATTTTTACAGTTGCTGTTTTAAACGGATCAGATTTTTAAAGGTGGGATTTGAGTTGGATATGAATAATATAGAGATTTTATGTTATATATATTATATATTATATAAATGGGAAAATGACAAATCAACCATCATCCTTTACTGTTGGTGACAAATCAACCATCATCCTTTATTTTCTAACAACTTAACCAATGACATATGGGAAAATGACAAAGCCAACATCGCTGTCATGTTTGCCATTAAAAAGCTAATGTGGAGCCGCAGCGTTTCGTACACAAACCCCCAGGGTGTCGTGGTTTTCCAAGAAGAGTGGGCAAATTTGGCTTGAACCGCTGCGGTGTCCTGGGACGTCGCGGCGGTGTCTTGGGACGGTGCGGTGGCTTCTCCGTGTCAGAGCATGTCCTTTCTCCATGTGGATCGAGGGTGTTTTTCTTCAAGAAGATGACTTTTCTAGCTGTTCAGTTGGCCTTATCGCTTGTCCTTGAAGTTTTGGACCATGGGCCTTATGCTGCCAGCTATTGTTCGCTAGAGCATCTCTCATTGTTAGCTTCGTGTTTCTGTTTTGGAATTGGGGACCTTGTTTTCGGTCTTACCCTTTGGTTTAACCAATGTCAAATTGACTTCAAAGTTTGCGCTATTGTTTTGAAGCTGTTGTTTGTTTGTCCACCAGTGTTGTGGTGTGAATTTCTTGTTTGGGAGTGTGTCATTTCCTGTTCTGGTCTTACCTTTTTGAGTTTGATTAGGGTTCGTTGCTTTCGTGGATGTTAGTTCCAAGTTCAGACTTGCGGTGTTTCATCTAGAGTCTTGCCTTGATGATACAAAGGATCAACAAGAGCGCAAATTAGAAAATCGGCCACCAAGCTGTAAATAATCTAAACTAACAACGATAAACAGAATAAGCCTCCAAATCTTCACGTGAACTTTGGCTGATTTTTGGAGAACACTAAAATAACACAATCAGGTAAAAAATCTCAGTGCAAAAACCATTCTGGATCTGTAGTTATAATCGAAACAAAATATCTCCAAATATAGGGCTTCACTCGAGCAGATTTGGCGACCAGATTTCAATAGGAGAGATCTCACTCTGTATAAATCCAATAAATACCAAATTTTAAGGACAGTGACGTAACTTCCTGTAGAACAATTCACTACGAGAGACGAAATCAAAAAGAACAACGTAAGGTCTTTGAATCACAGTCACAAACCAAAAGTTCCAGCGGCCATAAATCCAGGGCAGATTAGCGATAATCAAGCAATCAATCAAGAATCAGTCTTGGCCTAAATTTCTCAACAACAACCATCAAATACGAACTTAGCAACCTATTATATGAAGGATAGAACAAGAAATACCAGAAGCTACTTGCACAAATCTTCAGAAAACCAAATAGAAAAACTGTGTAGTCCGTTTAACCTCCTACCATGAGAGGGAGGGGATTGTTCGGCTAGATCGAAGATTAAGCACTCTCCATGGGGTCCGATTGCTTCTATTTCCACACCACAAATACTCCACTAAGGTGAAGCTCAACTTGCTCAAGAAGCGATCTAAGAGCTGCAAGTTCGAGCAAAGATGGAGGATGGCCGAGGGAGGGGATCCGCGTGGGTGCTCTCTTTCAACAAGGGTTTTTGTTTCATTTTTCCAAAAGTCCTCTTTCGTTCCATCCAAGGGGTTTTAAACCCTAAACTTTTACAATAAAGAGAAAAGACTAAAATACCCTTAATGTACCAAAATTTGGGCATGAGGGCGCGGTTTACATGCAAGCCGCGCACCTCTCAAAAATAGCTCACTAAACACAAAATCCAACCAAATAAAAATCAACACATCAAGGTTCAGCCCAAAAAGTATTTTTGAACATAAAAATCGCAAGCAAATAAAGGACTAATATGTAGACTAATCGCAACCTCAAGCCAACTCAAAATTGGAGAGCATTAGGTTGGTCTGTTGGTGGTGAGTCGATCCAAGTGACAACATGAAATGGTCTTCCTTTGTCCTCATGAGTTATCTCTTCCATCAAATCCCATAATTTAGTCATTCCTGCAAAATAAGAACGAGTTAAGGAGGAAATAAGTCTCTTGGCTCGAGCATGAGTCATTGGACCCTAGATCACATCATCCTCCCTAGGTGATTGAGGATTTGACCTCAAATCCAAGGGTTTCTCCGTCAAGTCTTCTTCTTACAATTCTACCTCTCCGTGATAAGGCGATAGATCCTAGACATTGAAGGTCGTTGTCACTCCGTATTCCTCGGGCAACTCAATACGATAAGCATTGTTATTAATGCGCTCCAGTACTTTGAAAAGACCATTAGCTCTCGTCAAAACTTTGCATTTCCTTTGTTGGGGGAATCTTTCTTTTCTTAAGTGCAACCAAACAAGATCCCCCACTTCAAAAATAATTTTTTTTCAGCCTCGGTTTACAATTTTAGCGTATTCCGAGTTCTTCTTCTCTATACTCTTTCCAAACTTCTTCGTGGAGGGACTTAATCCTTGCAGCTTTAACGGCACCATCTTCACTAATATACTTTGATACTGGGAGGGGAAGAAGGTCCATAGGAGTAAGGGGGTTGAATCCATATACTACCTCAAAAGGGGTGTGCTGTGTAGTTCCGTGCACGCTTCGGTTGTATGCAAATTTAACGTAGGGTAATTGCAAATCCCATTCAGTCAACCTCTTACTGAGCACCGATCTGAGCAAAGTGCTGAGAGTACGATTTACGACTTCAGTTTGTCCGTCGGTTTGTGGATGGAAAGAAGTACTAAAAAATAGTTTGGTACCCAATTTACGCCATAAGGTCTTCCAGAACGAACTCAAGAACTTTGTATCGCGATCTGATACTATAGAACGCAGAACTCCATGCAATCGAATGATCTCTTTGAAAAATAAATTAGCTATACGCGGTGCATCATCGGTTTTGCTACAAGCAATGAAGTGTGCCATTTTAGAGAAACGATCCACAACCACCATTATAGAGTCCTTGGCTCTAGGAGTCCACAGAATGCCTAATATAAAATCAATGCTAAGTTCCACCCAAGGGTGAGTGGCCACGGTAAAGGTAAATATAAGCCATGTGGAAGAACATGACTCTTTGCTTTCTTGCATATAATGCACTGCTCCACAATCTTCTGAACATCACGACGTAAGTGTGGCCAATGAAAATGCTCCTGAATTGCCTCTATAGTTTTTTTATTACCAAAATGACTTGCCAAGCCACCACAATGAGCTTCCAAAACTAGGGCTTCACGTTGACTGCAAATAGGGATGCACAACTTTCCTCCTTTAAAGAGAAAACCATTCTCAACAGAATAGGGAAATTCCGCTTTACTCAAGCAATTATGATAAATGCCATTGAAATCCATACATTGGGATACAACTCTTTGATCCAATTAAGACCAAAAAGTCTTGCATTTAATTCGGTCATAAGGACAAACCTCCTAGAAAGAGCATCGGCGACTTGGTTTGACTCCCCCTTCTTATACTTAATAACATATGGATACCTCTCAAGAAATTCCACCCACTTACCATGACGTCTGTTAAGTTTTCCTTGGCTTTGTATATGTTTCAAGGCTTGATGATCTGAATGAATAATGAATTCCTTGGATAACAGATAGTGCTGCCATACTTCCAAGGCTCTTACTACTGCAAAGAACTCCTTATCATAAGTAGAATAATTTAGGGCGGCACCTTTCAGATTCTCACTAAAATAAGCGATGGGTTTTCCTTCCTGCATAAGCATGGCTCCGACTCCCAATCCAGAAGCGTCACATTTAATTTCGAAGACTTTAGCAAAATCAAGAAGCGACAATAGAGGGGCATTGTATAGTTTATCTTTGATGGAATCAAAATGGATCTGGCAAGCTGAAGACCAATTGAACTCTCTTCCTTTCTTAGTACAATCCGTAATAGGAGCCATAATAGAACTGAAATCTTTAATAAACCGATGGTAAAAGGAAGCCAAACCATGAAAACTACGCACCTCGGAGACACTTTTTGGAGTCGGCCAGCTTCGAATAGCTTTTATTTTACATTCATCCACTTCCTTACCATCCTTAGTAATAATGAATCCTAAGAAATAAACGCGATCTTGGGCAAATGAACACTTCTTGAGATTACCATACAGTTGGGACTTGCGTAGAACTTCAAATAATAATCGTAGGTGCATGAGATGCATATCCGAGCTATAAATAAGTATATCATCGAAATAAATGATGATAAACTTTCCCAAGAAATCACAAAAGGAGATGGTGCATCACTCGCATGAACGTGCTTGGAGCATTGGACAATCCAAATGGCATAACAAGCCATTCATAAAGATCGTACTTAGTCTTGAAGGCAGTCTTCCACTCATCGCCTTCCCGCATTCGAATTTGATGATAACCACTTTTTAGATAAACCTTGGAGAAAATAGCAGCTCCACTAAGTTCATCCAGCATGTCCTCCAATCTGGGAATAGGAAATCGATACTTAATAGTGATTTGGTTGATTGCCCGACTATCTACACACATACGCATTGTACCATCCTTTTTTGGTACTAATAATGCGGGAACTGCACAGGGGCTAAATGATTCTCTGATGTAGCCCCTATCAAGTAATTCGGTCACTTGCTTATGCAACTCTTTAGACTCCTCTGGACTCAGTCGGTATGAAGGCCGATTAGGCAAAGAAACTCCTGGCATAAGATCGATCTGATGTTCTATTCCTCTCAAAGTTGGAAGTCCCTGAGGTAGTTCTTCTGGAAACTTGTCTTCATACTCGATAAGCAGCTTCCGAACAGAGTCGGGAATAGTTCCCAGCTCTTCCAATCTTTTTCGAAATATCATAAGAATAATCGGCCCCCCTTGCAGTAAAGATCGTTTGAGTTCCTTTTTTGTGATGATAAGAGAAGCTTCGGTTCTATTCTTATTCATGCTTTCATAGTCTTTAACAATATGGTCTAGACTAAGGGGTGCTAGGTTAACTATCTTCCCTTTAAATTTGAAAGAATAAAAGTTTGTATACCCATCATGCTTGGTCCTCCTATCAAATTGCCAAGGCCTCCCAAGTAAAAGGTGGCTAGCGGTCATCGGTACAACATCAAATAAGGCTTCATCCTCATAACCTCCAATGGAAAAAGCTACCTTGGCTTGTTTAGTGACTTTGATCGGATCCTTATCATTCAACCAATTGAGCTTGTAAGGGGTGGGGTGGGCCATAGTCTCAAGACCCAATTTCTCAATAACATCTGAAGAGATAACATTGGTACAGCTGCCCCCATCAATAATCATTGAACAAATCTTTTCTTTAATCATGCAACGGGTGTGAAAAATGGTTTCTCGTTGAAGCTCATCAATATGATTCTAGATAGCCATAGAACGTTCCAAAACAACAAGTAAAGGCCCTTCCGGAGCAAAAAAAATTTCTTCTTCATCTTCCCCTTTATTAACAACCAATTCCTCACCCTCATCTTCACTAATTATTTCATTGGTTTCGACCTTTAAGATCATCACTTTTGCATTTGGGCATTGAGAAGCTATGTGGCCGAACCCTAAACACTTGAAGCACTTGACGTCTCTAGATCTCGGCTTGCTTGCATCTCCAAATTTTTTCTTTTCTTCACTAGACTTCACGGTTTTAAATTTTCCATCCAACTTTAGAGTCGCTTTTGGAGGGTTGTTGCCTTTTTGGAAAGGACGAGTCACATTTTCTTTTACTCTCCTCTTTCTTTGCTTCTCTACTCTTAAAGCCAATTGACCAACTTCGTCAAGAGTATTATAAGATTGTAACTCCACCACATCACTAATCTCCTTTTGCAATCCTCTAATAAAGCAAGCTACGGTTTGTTCCATAGGTTCTTCCATGTTGCAATGTATCCTCAAAATTTCAAATTCGGTCAAATGATCATCGATTGATAATGAACCTTGTTTAAGGTTTTGCAGTTGGAGGAATAATTTTTGCTTGTAGTGTGGAGGGACAAATCGTCTCCTCGTGAGTTCCTTCAAGGCTTCCCAACTTCGGATTTCAACTTCCCCCATTTTTCTTCTTTGTGATTTAAGATTTTCCCACCATATACTTGCATATCTGGAGAACTCTAGTGTCACCATTTGCAACTTTGTCTTTTCAGAATAGTCATAACAATAAAAAATTCAGTCCACCTTTTCAACCCATCCCAGAAAATCACCACAATTACTGGAGCCCTTGAACTGAGGAATAGAGATCTTAACATGTCTCATGTCATGTTTACTGTTCGGTTTTCTCCTCGGACTAGATGAGTCACTTTCATCGGCTTCCTCCCACTCTACACCAAAATCACTAACACCATGACCCCGTCAATCAAGTAAAGTGCTAAGCCTTCTTCTAGGTCTTAGAGTTCTAGGATCACATACATGATCATTTTCAGAAGCTTCCATCTTTTGTTGTAGCTTAAGGATCATTTCAAACATCTCTCTCATACTAGGCTCGGTTTGCTCTTGAGCCTCCTCAGGTGGTGCACTCGAATTATTTCTCATCTCTCTGTGGTTGTGATAATGAGCTCCGCTTCGAGTACTCATAATAGACCACTATAAATCAAAATAATACAGCAAGAAAACACGAGCCAAGGCTTTGATACCAAATGATACGTTCTAAGGATCAACAAGAGCGCTAATTAGAAAATCGGCCACCAAGCTGTAAATAATCTGAACTAGCAACGATAAACAAAATAATCCTCCAAATCCGCACGTGAACTTTGGCTGATTTTTGGAGGACACTAAAATAACACAATCAAGTAAATTGTATCCTAATCTCAACGTAAAAACCATTCTGGATCTCTAGTTATAATCGAAACAAAATATCTCCAAATATAGGGCTTCACCCGAGCAGATTTGGCGACCAGATTTCAATCGGAGAGATTTCACTCTGTATAAATCCAATAAATACCAAATTTTGAGGGCAGTGACGTAACTTCTTGTAGAAAAATTCACTAGAAGAGACAAAATCAAAAAGAACAATGTAAGGTCTTTGAATCACAGTCACAAACCAAAAGTTCCAACGGCCATAAATCTAGGGCAGATTAGTGATAATCAAGCAATCAATCAAGAATCAGTCTTGGCCTAAATTTCTCAACAACAACCATCAAATACGAACTTAGCAACCTGTTATATGAAGGATAGAACAAGAAATACCAGAAGCTACTTGCACGAATCTTCAGAAAACCAAATAGAAAAACCGTGGAGTCCGTTTAACCTCCTACCATGAGAGGGACGAGATTGTTCGGCTCAATCGAAGATTAAGCACTCTCCATGGGGTTCGATTGCTTCCCCTATTTCCACAACACAAATAATCCACTAAGGTGAAGCTTTGGAAGAAATAGAAGCCCTTCCAACTTGCTCAAGAAGCGATCTAAGAGCTGCAAGTCAGGGCAAAGATGGAGGATGGTCGAGGGAGGGGATTCGCGCGGGTGCTCTCTTTCAACAAGGATTGTTGTTTAATTTTTCCAAAAGTCCTCTTTCATTCCATCCAAGGGGTTTTAAACCCTAAAGTTTTACAATAAAGACAAAAGACTAAAATGTCCTTAATGTACCAAAATTTGGGCATGAGGGCGCGGTTTACATGCAAGCCGCGCACCTCTCAAAAATAGCTCACTAAACACAAAATCCAACCAAATAAAAATCAACACATCAAGGTTCAGCCAAAAAAGTATTTTTGAACATAAAAATCGCAACCAAATAAAGGACTAACATGTAGACTAATCGCAACCTAAAGCCAACTCAAAATTGGAGAGCATTAGGCTGGTCCGTTGGTGGTGAGTCGATCCAAGTGACAACATGAAATGGTCTTCCTTTGTCCTCATGAGTTGTCTCTTCCATCAAATCCCATAATTTAGTCATTCCTGCAAAGTAAGAACGAGTTAAGGAGGAAATAAGTCTCTTGGCTCGAGCACGAGGCATTGGACCCTGGATCACATCACTTGATCCTCTAGAATTACGTGCTGGGTAGTAGGAGATGTCTAGACCTGCGCTGGAATTCATGGATTTCTGAACCCTGTTGGCTATCAGGTCAATGTCGGAGTCATCTTCTTGTTCAAGTCACTGATGGCTATGTGGGACATGACACGTGTTAGGATTGTGTTGGATGTCTAGTTCGGGTGCGCTTGCGACTAAGTGCTAGTTGTTTTGTGGACCATATCTGACAGCTCCTAACTGGTATTGCATCAGGCGTTCTATTTTGGATGTATCAGACACCTGATTTTGGTAGGGTTCTGATGCGTCAGAGCTAGTGGTTAATTGTACTAGTGTTGTCGCACTTAATTGAAATATTTTTGATGATTTGTCCATAATCTTCCAAAGTTTGCTTCATCTAAAGCAATTGAGAGCAACAACTTCTGACTGCAATATATTCACTTTCGGCAGTAGAAAGTGCAACCAAATTTTGTTTCTTAGAGGACCAAGAAATTAGAGATTCTCCAAGAAATTAACAAGTACCACTAGTGCTCTTCTTATCAACAAGACTAGCCGCATAGTCAGAATCGACATACCTAATCAAATGGAGAGATGTACCCTTGGGATACCACAATTCAAGATTACTAGTCCCACTTAAAAATTTGAGAATCCTTTTAACGACATTTAAGTGTGACTCTTTGGGTGAGGATTGGAACCTAGCACACAAGCACACACTAAAGAGAATATTGGGCCTACTTGCAATTAAATATAGAAGAGATCCAATCATGCCACAAAATTTTTTTATACCCACATCTTTTCCATTTTCATCTTTGTCCAATTTTATGAATGTGCTCATGGGAGTTCTACAGGGTTTGGAAGAGTCCATACCAAATTTTTTGATAAGCTCCTTAACGTAATTTTCTTGATGCAAGAAAATCTCATCTTGAGATTGATTAATTTGAAAACCAAGAAAGAATTTCAATTCACTCATCATACTCATTTCAAATTCACTTTGCATCAAATTTGTGAATTCTTTGCAAAGTGTCTCATTGGTAGAACCGAATATGATATCATCGACATAGATTTGCCCAACCATAATATCATTACCATTGTACTTGATAAATAAGGTAGAATCTACTTTTCCTAAGGAAAAGTCTCTCTCTCTCAAGAATTTGTTTAACCTATCTTACCAAGCTCTTGGTGCTTGCTTGAGACCATAGAGGGCTTTATGAAGTTTATAAAGGTAGTCTAATTTATCATAAGTTTCAAACCCTAATGGTTCTTCAACATAGACTTCTTCCAAGATAAATCCATAAAGAAAAGCATTCTTCACATCCATTTGATAAAGAGTGAAATTCTTATAGCAAACAAAAGCCAAAAGCATTCTAATAGATTCTAAATGAGCAACTGGTGCAAGAGTTTCCTCAAAATAAATTCTTTCTTCTTGATTGTACCCTTTGACAATGAGTCTCTCCTTATTCCTAACTACTATCACATTTTCATCTAACTTATTCTTAAAAACCCATTTAATTTCAATAATAGAGTGATGCTTTGGCCTAAGAACGAGTTCTGAAACATTGTTTCTCTCAAATTGATTTAATTCCTCTTGCATAGCTGATAACCAATTTTCATTAACTTCGGCCTCATTGAAATTCTTAGGCTCTATTTGATAAATAAATGCCATATTGGGACACATGTTTCTAAGGGAGGATCTAGTTTTGACACCTAGTTTAGGATACTCTAAAATATCAACCATTGGATGACTTTTAGCATACATCCAATCTTTTGGTAAGTCATCATGGTTATCAACATTTGAGGTTCGAGACGACCTAGAAAAGGAAGCACGTGTTAGAAACCCACGATGAGCGACAGGGAGGAGATGTAGACCCTTGATCGGATCCGGGAACTATCTAACGTGAGGTTCACGGATTCTAGATTTTCAAAGAAAATCTACCAATCGTAGGCAATGGTTCGGTTTTCCCTCGCTCAAACTCCCAATGGAAGTTTGAAAAGGGAAAACTTATGAGCTAGCTCAAGCACCACGAGCTTGCTAACAAGGAAGTCCTCTACTTCGTCTCGGATTCGAAAATCCGGGGCTGACTCACGACAGGGTCGGGATTTCTCTCACGGAGGAGAAAGCTACTATTATATTAATTTGATCAAAAGTTTTTCAATGCATCTAATCCATGGATATTTATAGGCCTAGGTGATGGTGAGTAGGGGATGATGGACGGCCAAGATGAGGGATGATGGACGGCTGAGATGAGGCAGGTGGTGGCAATATGCATGACGTGCACGTGGCAGCTCCTGGTTGTTTTCTTTGGGTGGCAACATGCAGGCCCTTGGATGAATGTGGAATGAATGGCCAAGATTAAAGCTGGTGGGAGATAACATGCATGGCGTACACGTGGCAGCTCTTTCCTTGGGCTTGAAATGGATTGGACTTGGCCCATCAACCCATAACTGAATCATCACCATCTAACCTAACCAACAATCTAAATACATGAATGAGTAAAGCTTATAACCATGCCTTACCCTCACAAAATAGGCTCAATGTTTGCCATGAAAATAAAATAAGAAACAAAAATACAGAATTGAAAGGTTACACGTTTGGGATGCCGGGAAGAAAAATTCCCGTCTGATGAAGCTCATAACATTCACGTGTGTCCCAAGTCAAGACATGCACAGGTTGCTCCCCATCCGTTGGGACACCATCCCAAATAGAATCATCCTCGAAGTTAATACCTGCAAAAGAAACAAGATCATCAGTAATTTGGCTAAGTGATAGTAAGGACCTTGTTTGTGATTGAGTAATAGGCCTCAGCCCCCGAGGCATGTTATCCCCTCTAGGTGAGAGAGGATTTGTCCTCAAATCCAATGGTTCGAGCTCTTCTTCCTCAATAGGGTCATCACCCGCGAAGGGTGATAGATCTTGGACATTGAAAGTGGCTGACACACCATAGTCTCCGGGAAGGTCAATCTTAGAAGCATTATTATTTATCCTTTCCAAGACTTTGAAAGGTCCGTCCGCTCTTGAGAGTAACTTCGAACGTCTCTTGTCAGGAAACCTTTCCTTTCTTAGGTGCAACCATACCAAGTCCCCTTCTTTAAATATCACTTCCTTACGCCCTCTATTGGCATGTTTGGCGTAACCCTCATTTCTCTTCCTAATAGCCGCGTGCACTGTCTCATGTAATTTCTTAACTTGCTCAGCCTTATGTGCACCAGAGGCATTGATAAGGTCCTTGGTCGGCAAGGGTAATAAGTCCAAAGGCGTTGAAGGGTTAAAACCATATGCAACTTCAAATGGTGTCTAGTGTGTTGTCGAATGAACACATCGATTGTAACAAAACTCCAAATGTGGGAGAAGAACGTCCCAATTTCCCAATTTCTTTCCAACGGCACATCTCAATAATGTGCCTAAAGTCCTATTGACAACTTCTGTTTGTCCATCCGTTTGGGGATGAAAGGATGTGCTAAAACACAGTTTTGTTTCCAATTTTCTCCATAAAACATTCCAAAAAGTACTCAAAAATTTAGTGTCGCGATCCGAAACGATTGAATGTGGTATTCCATGGAGACGAACAATCTCCTTAAAGAAGAGGTCAGCAATATTAGGGGCATCATCAGTTTCATTACAGGCCAAAAAGTGAGCCATCTTTGAGAACCTATCCACGACCACTAAAATAGAATCCTTGCTCCTTGCGGTCCGTGGTAAGCCTAAGATAAAGTCCATACTTACGTCAATCCAAGGATGGGTAGGCACTAGTAAGGGCATGTATAGTCCTTGCGGTAAGACTTTACTCTTGGCTTTCTTGCAAGTAGCACATTGCTCCAACAGATAGTGTACATCATACATCATACGTGGCCAATAAAAATGCTCTTTAAGTAGCTCAATGGTTTTCTTTTCCCCAAAATGTCCCGCTAAACCTCCACTATGAGCCTCTTTTACTAGGCTAAGTCATAGGCTACCTCGAGGAATGCAAACTTTTCCTTTATGCATAAGGAATCCATCTATCAAACAAAAACCCCGCATCGGGTTTGGTTAGGCAATTTGCATAATGAGAACCAAAATCTTCATCGGTTTTGTAAGCATTCTTGATCCACTCAAATCCAAAAAATTTTGTTCTCAATTCGGTGAAAAGGATTCTTTTGCGAGAGAGAGCGTCCGCGACTACATTCTCGTTTCCTTTCAAATACTTTAAAGTGTATGGAAACCTTTCTAAAAATTCGACCCACTTGGCATGTCTCTTATTCAATTTATGCTGACTCTTGATGTGCTTAAGTGATTGATGGTCAGAATGGATGACAAACTCTTTAGATAAGAGGTAATGTTGCCAATGTTCAAGTGCTCGAATGACTGCATAGAACTCTTTATCGTATGTAGAGTAATTAAGGGTAGCTCCTTTAAGTTTCTCACTAAAGTAGGCTAGAGATTTGCCTTCTTGTGTTAGCACCGCTCCAATTCCAACTCCTGAAGCATCACTTTTGATCTCAAAAACTTTATTGAAGTCAGGAAGTGCCAAAACCGGAGAATTACACAACTTTTCTTTAATAGTATCAAAACTCATTTGGCATTTGGGAGTCCAAGCAAACTCTACTCCTTTCTTCGTTAATTCAGTAATAGGAGCAACAATAGAACTGAAATCTCGTATAAATCGCCGATAGAATGAAGCTAATCCATGGAAACTCCTTACTTCCGATATCCCATTTGGTGTAGGCCACTCTTTGATGGCCTTTATCTTTTCTTCATCAGCCTCCATTCCATTCTTAGATATGATGAATCCAAGAAAATAGACCTTCTCTTGTCCAAAAGAACACTTTTTTAGATTTCCAAAAAGTTTTGCTTTGCAAAGGGTTTCAAATAGAACATTGAGGTGAGTGACATGTTGTGGAAGGTCTAGACTGTATACCAAAATATCATCGAAGTAAACGACAACAAATTTACCCAATAGGTCCTTTAATACATGGTGCATTAATCGCATGAAGGTACTGGGGGCATTTGATAAGCCGAAAGGCATGACCATCCACTCGAATAAGCCGTACTTGGTCTTAAAGGCAGTTTTCCACTCGTCACCTTCTCGCATGCGAATCTGGTGGTACCCACTCTTAAGGTCCACCTTTGAAAATATAGATGCGCCACAGAGCTCATCCAACATATCCTCGAGCCTTGGGATAGGATATCTATACTTGATAGTAATTTGGTTTATGGCTCGGCTGTCAACACACATCCTCATGGTGTCATCTTTCTTGGGTACTAATAATGTTGGCACAGCACAAGGGCTCATTGATTCACGTATATAACCTCTGTCCATCAAGTCTTGTACTTAGGTTTGAAGCTCTTTTGTCTCTTCTGGTCTCATCTGATAAGCCGGGCGGTTTGGTAAGGCTGCTCCAGGGGTTAAGTCAATTTGATGTTCAATACCTCTTAAAGGTGGTAACCCATGGGGTAGTTCTTCTGGAAAAATGTCTTGAAATTTGATCAGCAGGTGTTTGATAGGTGGTGGAATCTCTCCAAGTTCCATCACTCTATCCCGAAACAAGACAAGAATAAGCGTCTCTCCTCGAGCTATGCAAGTCCTCATCTTGTTTGGACATTAAGAGGTTTTCGTTGGTCTTCTGTTCTTTTCTCGCCGCGTGATCCTTAGAAATTTGTTCGGGAGTCATAGGTAAAAGCTTAATTGGTTTGCCTCCGAATTTAAAGGAATATTGGTTACAGAATCCATCATGAGTTACCTTACAATCATACTGCCAAGGTCTTCCGAGTAGCAAATGGCTAGCCTTCATGGGAACAACATCACAAAGAACTGAGTCCTTGTATTTTCCTATTGTAAAGTCAACAGTTACTTGCTTAGTGACCTTGATGTCATTTTGATCATCCAACCAATGTAATTTATATGGGTGTGGGTGTGACACGGTTGGCAATTGAAGTTTTTGGACCATGTCTTGCGAAGCAACATTGACACAACTTCCTCCATCAATGATTACGGAACACACTTTATCTTTAACAGCACAACGATTGTGGAATATGTTTTCCCTTTCACAGTCCTCTTTGATGTGTTGTGACATGAGAGCACGACGGATGACCATCAGTAGAGGTCCGTCTTGTGGAGGGCACGCATCATCGTCAGTGTCAGGCTCCTCGGCAGTCGCTTGTTCATTGCTATATTGTCCAATATCATCTTCACTTTCCCATTCACCGGTATCTTCTCTGCAAATCATCACACGGTGGTTTGGGCAATCACTTGCGTAATGTCCTTTGCCATGGCATTTAAAACACGTGATGTCCCTTGCCTTTTGGTTATTTCCAGTGGGCTTATCTTTGATAATGGCTTTGCTACTGGACTCATTTGGTGGCCAATTGCGTTTAGCTGGTTCTCTTCCTTTGTTCCAATGAGGTGTAGAAATTGCATTATTGGAAGCTGGATGTTGTCTCTTAATTTCTTGAGGTTTCGGGGTAAACTAGGAGGGATAGTTGACGTTTCTTTTGCGGTTAAGTTGCCTCTCAATGGTAAGGGCTAATTGTACAACCATGTCCATGGTCTCTAATTGTTGCAACTCAATCGTATCTCCAATTTCTCGGTTAAGACCTCTGATGAATCTGGTGACAACTTGTTCTTCATGTTCTTCAATTCCTCCACGCATCTTAAGCGTCTCAAATTCGGTGAGATATTGTCAACGGTTTGGTTGTTTTGTTGCAAGCTATGGATTTGTTGGTAAAGTTCATGCTTATAATGCTTGGGGACGAATCTCTTATGCATGAGGTTTTTCATCACATCCCATGTAGGAATTGGATACCCCACTTCTCGCATGCGTTGGGCTTTTATATTGTTCCACCATAAGGCCATGTGGTTCGTCAACTCGAGGGCTACGAGTTGGATCTTGACTCGTTCGGAATAATCATGGCAATCGAATACCTTTTCAACTTTATCTACCCAGTCGAGGAATGTGTTTCCATCACAAGTTCCATTAAAAGGTGGGATAGATATCTTAGCATTTCGTAGATCTTGCTCATCTTTATAGCGTCTTGGACGATAATTCTCTTCCTCATATAACGTCCATTCATCGTCTTCCAAGTAGTCGTAGTTTCGGGTCCTTCGTCTTTGAGGTTCGACCCGCTCGTCCTCGTATTGGGGTCTCGGTTCATAGAAGCATTCTCTTAGAACTTCTCCTCGATGTCGCTGAGGTGTCTCTTGATATCTTCTCTGCTCGGGAATAAAATTCCGGCCATTCTTGCGTCCAATTTGTTCCATCACTTGACGTAAACCCAAAGATACGTCTGTAAGTTGCTTACCAAGGTCTCCAACTACGCCCGTCAAACCATCCAATTGGCCTTGAAGACTTGACTCACCCCCTTGGTAAGGTTCGGAATCGGGAGTAGGTACCTCATGACTTTGGTCTTTTGCTTGAGTTTCTCAGAGTGTCGCGCTTCTTGTTTTCATACTACTCATTAGGAATTATTTATTTAGTCAATGAATTAACCTAACATGTGCGAAGATAATCCCTAATAGGAATGATTTATTTAGTCATGAATTAACCCTAATATGGTTTTCTAACTTCAAAGCGTTATTTGAGGGCTTAAACGTCGAATTGACCAAAGATGGACCACGTAGATCTCCGAAAGAGCTTTCCAACGATATATTATGGGTAAAAATCCGAAACCCATAGCAAAAGTTATGGCAGTTCTAAGTCAACTCGTACAAAACAAAATGATAGTTCAAAAATGATAGCAGATTCAAGCTATGGCAGATATGACATATCAAAATGGTAAAGGATAGCAGATATGATAGTTCAAAAGTTATGGCAAGGAAAACTAATATAAAGGAAAATGCGTGCGATAAAATAGGTACTTGTGATCCGATTGGCGGCCAAGTAAGGGAAGAGACTGAGGCTCTGATACCACTTGACATGAGACGACCTAGAAAAGGAAGCACGTGTTAGAAACCCACGATGAGCGACAGGGAGGAGATGTAGACCCTTGATCGGATCCGGGAACTATTTAACATGAGGTTCACGGATTCTAGATTTTCAAAGAAAATCTACCAATCGTAGGCAATGGTTCGGTTTTCCCTCGCTCAAACTCCCAATGGAAGTTTGAAAAGGGAAAACTTACGAGCTAGCTCAAGCACCACGAGCTTGCTAACAAGGAAGTTCTCTACTTCATCTCGGATTCAAAAATCTGGGGCTGACTCATGACAGGGTCGGGATTTCTCTCACGGAGGAGAAAGCTACTATTATATTAATTTGATCAAAAGTTTTTCAATGCATCTAGTCCATGGATAGTTATTGGCCTAGGTGATGGTGAGTAGGGGATGATGGACGGCCGAGATGAGGGATGATGGACGGCCGAGATGAGGCAGGTGGTGGCAATATGCATGACGTGCACATGGCAGCTCCTGGTTGTTTTCTTTGGGTGGCAACATGCAGGCCCTTGGATGAATGTGGAATGAATGGCCAAGATTAAAGCTGGTGGGAGATAACATGCATGGCGTACACGTGGCAACTCTTTCCTTGGACTTGAAATGGATTGGACTTGGCCCATCAACCCATAACTGAATCATCACCATCTAACCTAACCAACAATCTAAATGCATGAATGAGTAAAGCTTATAGCCATGCCTTACCCTCACAAAATAGGCTCAATGTTTGCTATGAAAATAAAATAAGAAATAAAAATGCAGAATTGAAAGGTTACACGTTTGGGATGCCGGGAAGACAAATTCCCGTCTGATGAAGCTCATAACATTCACGTGTGTCCCAAGTCAAGACATGCACAGGTTGCTCCCTATCCGTTGGGACACCATCCCAAATAGAATCATCCTCAAAGTTAATACCTGCAAAAGAAACAAGATCATCAGTAATTTGGCTAAGTGATAGTAAGGACCTTGTTTGCGATTGATTAATAGGCCTCGGCCCCCGAGGCATGTCAGGTTCTCTCTAAGAATTGATTTTGAGATTCTTTAAGAGGACTTTCAAGAATCTCCTTCCCTTTTTCACCTAGACTAATATTTTCTAACCCATTCTCTAATTCAATGATTGGTTTCTAAACACTAGGGGTAGGAATAGATTCGGCAAAAGTCATATACATGGATTCTTCTACCACTAACATCCTTTTGTTGAAGACCCTATAGGTTATGCTAAAGGACGAGTATCTAAGAAAGATTCGTACATCTTGGAGTTAAGAACATTTGCATCCAAAAGCTTTGAAATAGCTAATGTTGGGACTCCTACAATTCCAAAGTTCATAGGGAGTCTTTTCTAGAGTAGGATGGATTGAGACATGATTAAGAACATAGCATGTCATGGCAATGGCTTCCGGCCAAAAATACTTGGGTAGATCATTCTCAATGAGCATAGTCCGTGCTAGTTCTCGAAGAGAGCGATTTTTCCTCTCAACAACTCCATTTTGTTGAGGGGTTCTAGGAGAAGAGAAGTTGTGTTCAATACCGTATTTTTGACAAAGGGCATCGAATTGATCGTTTTCGAATTCGGCACCATGATCACTCCTAATTGTGACAATGGTGAGCTCCTTCTCATTTTGGACTTTCTTCCTAAAGCTAGAGAATACTTCAAAGGTTTCGTCCTTTGTTCTTAAGAAAAAAACTCATGTATAACGTGAAAAATCGTCCACAATCACGTATGCATAATGTTTTCCTCCTAAGCTTGAAACCTTAGAAGGACCAAAAATATCCATGTGAAGTAATTGGAGATGCTTTGATGTAGAGATGTATTGATTGGAAGAGAAAGAGCTTTTCGTTTGCTTTCCTGTTTGACAAGCATCACAAACTCTATCTTTTTCAAACAATATTTTTGGAAGACCCCTAACTAGATTTATTTTTAAATCCTAACTAAGGTATCCATTTCTACGTGTCCTAATCTCCTATGCCAAGTCCTAGAATTGTTATAATCATTAGCACTAAAACACTTTTCAACATTGCATGAAACACTAGATAAATCAATTGCATACATGATTTCATGCGTATATCCCATAAATAAAACTTTATCATTTGAACTATCTAAAATCATGCAAGATTTATCCTCAAAAACGACTTTATATCCTTTATCACACAATTGGCTAATACTTAACAAGTTATGCTTCAAACCATTAACAAGTAAAACATCTTCAATTATTGGGTTAGAAATATTACCTATATTACCAATTCCAATAATTTTACCTTATTGGTTACCTCCAAATGTTACACTTCCTTTCTTATCTTTGATGGAGGTAAACTTTGAGAAGTCTCCCGTCATATGTCTCAAACTTTCACTGTCCAAGTGCCATGGATCCTTAGCAAGAGAGGCTTTAACGTACAAATACAATCATGTTGACTTTTTAGGTACCCAAATCTTTTCGGGTCCTTTGGTGTTAAACTCGATTCCTTTCGGAACCTAAACTTATCAACATTTCTATTTTTAACCACTTTTGAAGGACAAGCAAATGATTTATAGCCAATAGCATTACAAGTATAGCAAGTAGTCGGTTTTACAAAAAAAGTTCCTATCACTCTTTTTCTTTTGTAGGGGTTGATAACTCAAACCAGCCTTATCAAATTTCATCTTTTGCTTACGTAGATGGATATTCAAATTCTTACTTCCATTTGTGAAATTAATCACCACATTATTCAAATCAACATTTCTAGCCTTTAACATTCTCATTCAATTCATCATTTTTTTAATTTTAAGTCACTAATTTCATTTTCAATTGAATGAAACTTTCAACATGCTTTTTCACAATACAATCATTTTCTTTTTTCAATTTCTTATATTTAAGTTTAAACAAATTGAATTCTTCTAGCAATTCATCACATAATTCTTCATCATCACTATCATTATCATTATCATAAAATGAAGAATCAAGTACCTCATCCTCCTTGGCCATGAAGCACATGTTGGCCACTTCTTCAACTTCGGATGATGACTCTTCTTCACTATCATGCCAAGTAGCTTTAAGGACCTTCTTCTTGAAGTCTTTCGTCGTCTTCTACTTCTCTTGAAAACAATCGGCTTTAACATGCTCCGATTTTCCACGACAGTAGTATGTAAGCTCCTTGTCGTTGTGTGGCTTCTCTCCTTTGGATTTCTTCTTTCCTTGCCACTTTCTTCGTTGGGGGAGCTTGCTTATATTCTGAGATAGGAGAGCTATCTCATCATCATCGTCCTCATCTTCGGATTCCTCTTATTTGCTTGAGGAGACTTGGAGAGCGATGGTCTTCTTCTTCGGGTTCTCCTTGTCTTTGAGCTTTTCCTTCTCATTGACTCTCATTGTGATCTCATGTGAGTTCTTCCATCTTTAGCACTCTGAGATCTCGGGCCTCAAGGATAGCCATCACCTTTGGTTGCCAATTTCTCGAAAGACATCGGAGGACCTTCCTAACAATTTCTTCATTTGGATAAACCCTTCCAAGCACTTTCAAACTATTAGTAATATTAGTGAATCTAGTAAACATTTGAGTAATAGATCCATCTTTATCCATAGTAAATAATTCATAGTCATACACATTCATACTTAATTTATTTTCTTTGACTTCTTTTGTTCCTTCATGAGTAGTCTCAAGTAATCTCCAAATATCACATGCATTCTCACAATGTTTGTATTCTATTAAACTCATCTACATTTAATGCACAATACAATAAGTTGATGACCTTAGAGTTTAAATGCAATTTTCTCATGTCCATATCATCATATTCATCATTTAGTTTAGGCACATTTATACTATTTTCAAATTTAATTGGCACATATGAACCTTTAGCAATCACATTCCACAATGCATAGTCAATAGATTGAACATATATTATTCTAGCTTTCAAATATACATAATTTTTTCCATCAAAAAATGGTGGCCTAGACGTGGATTGTCCTTCCATATTCATGGTGTTTGTGTTAGATGCCATATGATATTCTCGTACACAAATTCAACAAATAATCACAACAAAATTTCTAACCTACTCTAATACCAATTGAAATATCGTAATTAACCTCACTAGCCTTATATCGAGGTTGTGTCTTGTACAACAATTGTAAGCTAAAATTTGTGTCAAAATTTTGGCAGAGTTTCGGCTCTTTTTCACTTGGTGCCTCCATCCTTGGAGTGCCTTCTATTTATAATTTCTCTGCTTTTTGGTCGACCCAAACATTTCGATTTCACCTCATCCGACTGTTGAAAACTAGACGTTAGACAATTCTGTGCTTTTTTTTATCATTGGGCTCAATCTAGGGCTCGATCGTAACTCAACCACAAAATTGCCAAATCTTACAGATTCAAAATGGGTGCATTTTCGGTCGCAGACTTCGACCTGGCCTCAACCGCATTTCAACCGCAAAATCACCAAATCTTATAGATTCAAATTTGGTGCATTTTTGGTTGCAGACTTTGACCTGGCGTCGATCATATCTCGTCCGCAAAATGTCCAAATATTATTTATTCAAAACTTTAGACATTTCGGTCGAGTTACTCATCCGCTAATTCGACCGTGTCACGACCGGAAACCCATGGGCTGTTGTGCATGAGAGATTTGGACACATCATCGCATCCTCGCTTTATCTAAAAATGCTAAATGATTATCTGCTTGTGGTTTCGGTCGACTTGCTCTCAACCGCACTATGACCGCGTTGCGACCAGAAGACCAAAACCCAGCTTTGGTCGCTTTTCTCACATCCGTAACTCAACTTCAACATATTAATTTCAACCTTTTAATTTTCCTAAGTCCCACAATGATGTGTATGAACTACATGGACTTAGATAAACTTGTTAGCACATTAATAATACCCGTTTTGAGGGTATTTCCAATAAATCGAAATATTTGCGTAATATAAATTCACCAAATAAACAACTTATTTACTCAATAATATTAATCATCATCAAAATATAAATATGCCTAACACACTTAGGTTAACAATCTCGCCATTTTTTATGCTACTGTTAAGTTGTTTATCCTTAAGTCTAAGCATGTGTAGAATTGTATTGCTAGAAGTTGATTTCTCCCCTTAATATATGCAATACTTTTACTAAGAAAATTTTCATGCTTCAACTTATGCCAAAACTCTCCCCATTTTTGTCACAATCAAAAAAGAATTATAAGGAGGAGAAGTTCATCAAAATACACTGCTCTCCCTTAATAAATGTCGAAGAGAGGTATAGAGAGAATTTTTAAAAAAATTTGCATGTTAACATTTGATTTTAGAGGCTCCCCCAAAATGAAATATCAACCTACAAACACAACCAAAGTAATCCAAATAACCAAGATGCATTCAGAGTCAATCATCAAATGTATCCAAAGACGGAAATCAAGATATACATTCATGAAATTTAAAGCAAAACAAATGATTGAATCCAAGAATTTTGTACCAAGCAAAGAGATATGCAACTAAGCATTTCAAAGCATACATCCATCATAAAGCAAAATAAGAGTGCAACCATAGTCTTAAAAGAGATGGATAAGTACAAACATTACAACTGAAAGTTAAAAAGTTCTAGTCAAATATCTGTTACAACGTATCCTTGTGAGAAAGGGGTCTATCATGGGGCAACCTCATCTATTATTACAATTATACAAGTTTTGTCGTCGCTGACTGGTTCGCCGGCAAACTCGGGTGACGTGCTGGATCTGCAGATTGCATCATTGGTATTTTTCCTTGACTCATGAAGTGTTGCTATTAGCGGATAGCCACATTTCTGTGACTTGTACTTGGCGGTTACACGAGTTGTGTCATCCCTGACTAGTTTGCCGACAACTCAGGTAATGTGCTGGATCTTCGGATCATATTAGCGGTGACTATAGCCTGTGGACACATCCAAGAGATCTACCACCTTTCGATGTTGAGTGACGGATGGGTCCTTGAGTGACCATCATTTTTCACTAATTACGTTTTTATACGAAAAACGATGTTGGCCTATTTTGTGATTATGGTTGTCCATGTATATAACAATTTTTAATAAAGCCACATTGAGGGCCATGAATCAGATTTATAAAATGATAAAGAGGTTTTAAATGTTTAAAATCCATGCACGGTAAATGAGGAGCATGAAATGGCTTTCAAAAGATTAAAACAATTTTAGCATCAATTGCATTTAGTATAGATTTTTCTACTGAGTTAGTCACTCACCCCTTAGACTATATTTTTCCCCCAAGTTAGGGTGTAGGTTCGGTGCACTGATCATGTGTGTGTGGCAGTGATGCGAAGCTGGCGTTCCCTAATGGGTGTCGCGATCTCCCCATGGATGGGTGGAGGTTCTTCGGTTCAATCCCTCAGTCCCTAGTATGTTTGGGATTTTAGTCTTTGCTGTTCTTTGATTTAATTCATGCATAGTACTTTCCTTTATTATGCTATTATGTCTCTAATTGATCACTCTATGGGCCCCAACCCATGTGATTTGAGCTTGGGCTTGGTATTATTCCCGTTAAGTCTTCCGTATAAAAATTCACATCTTGGGCTAGATAACCAGGTTCTCTCCGAGAATCGGGTTACCTGACCCTGCTATTCTATTCGACCCCCCTCCGAGTCGTGACAGCATGTCATCTTTTTATACTATGTATGTACGAGAGTTTTACACGTTTACTTTCGTGCACTGGATTTCATATTTTTGTATGATGATTAGATTCTGTTTGGGAGCAAATGAATCCTCCTGATACTTTGGAAGGTTTCAGTATCAAAGTATCAAGAGGCTATCCTCGGTACATCTCCTACTGCGTAGAGATGTTTTGTTTGTCCGCTATGTGAAAGATATGATTAGGAAGGTGATGACGCTTCCTTAGGTTTTGAACCCCTAAACTTGATCAGAGTATATATATGGGTTGTGTCGTCGCAAAGCGTGCTCACCGACAACCTGAGTGACGAGCTGGGTCTACAGACCACCGTCATTTATCTTCCTCTAGGTTCATGAGTGCTGCTCGTGTTGATGGTCATCTTTTTGTATAATTGTTCGAAAGAGTCCTTGAGTGACCCTAACGCTATGTTTGTCTTGTAATGCCTTGACGTGTCATTTACAATGCAATGTCCCTTCAAAATATTCTGTAAGAAAATTTGCAACAAAAAACCCAAAAGTGACGAATTTTACATTCCAAAAAAAAAAATTTCAAAACCTACAAACATGAAATTTAAATATCCAAATGCTCATCAAAAAATTTTATTTTGTACGTGCATAATTATCATGAAATTTATAACTTTAACTAAATATATTGAATCTAAAATCAAAATACAATCTAGAATTAAAATTCAATGTAAACCACAATCCAAAATTAGAATGCGAAATGATAATAATAATTTTGTACGTATTTATCGCAAAAATGGAAAATTTTCAACCCAAAAAAAAAACTAAAACCGTAAGATTCCACAAATCGAAAGCAATTAATTTTTAACGTTATTCGCAATGACTAAACGTGACAATAATCTAGATCTCCTTGTGAAGTGAATGCACAGGACTGCATGGACACACGGGATGCCGATCAACTCCCACCAGTAACAGGTACAAGTATGCCTATCCAAATCGACAGAGTACTGTTCATTACCATTGTTGACCTCAATCTGGGTAGCTCTTGAAAATTGGGGGCTCCAATTTCCACTGGTTAGTTGTAGTTTTGCGAGCTAGTTGTTGATCCGTAGACACAACATGTAACACCCCGACTTTTCATATCAGAATTTAATAAAGATAATAGGAAGGTAATTGGAAGTATTGGATTAATTGGATAATTATCGGGGTATTACCAAGGACGTGTTCGTAAGATTTAAGAATTTTGAGAAAATTAAGTTAATTAGGATAAATACTAATTTAATAAAATAAATATTAATTAAATCAAATTATGATACACACGTGATAAATTGGGTTAATATTTGTAAGTGAGATTTGTTGTTAAATAACTTAACCGAGTTAGTGTTCCTCATTTCATCTAGCCTTCGGCCATTTGACAAAATGAAAAAATTGGGGTATTAAGATTTAATTGGAATTATTGGGGATTTATGGAATAAACTAAAATTTAAATAGAAAATTTAATTAATTAAATGGTGTTAGGGTAAATTATTTAGGGGAAATAATTAAGGGGGAGAGGTTGAACCGGTTCACTAAAGTGAACCGGTTGAAGGAAGGAAAGAAATGGCCTTTGGCCATTTCTTCGCTGGAACCAGGTGAAAGAGGGAGAGGGAGAAAGGGCTAGAGAGCGAGGGAGAACGGGGGAGAGGAAGACGATGATGACGAATGAAGGGGCGATGTCCGGCGAGCAGGAGACAGTGACACCGACGAGTTGCTGCGACGCAACGTCCAGGCGAACGGAGCAGCAATTTCACAGTTAGGACTCGAAATCAAGGGTTCCGTGGGAGCGACTTCTGGCGACAATTTGAGATTGGGTTTCTCTCCTTCCTTGTTTTTCTATCGATTGGTTGAGGTCTGGAGTCGTGATTCAAAGAATGAATTGTCGATTTCCCATCGGCAGTGGCTTCCTCACGGTGTCCAGGGGACTTCGACCGTTGTGTTGGCGAACCGAACCAGTCTGCCCGGTTTGGTTGGGATTGTTGTCTGCTATGCAGACAACCTTTCCAGCCTGGAATCGCAGCGTGGGGAACGCACTCTGTAAAGCTGCTAGAGTGGCTGTCGGTGGCTAGAGGATAAAAGAGACAGAGAGGAGAAGAGGTAGCAAGAAAGAAGCGGATTGCTGGATGAAGGGAAGGGCCGAGAGCTTCTGGTAAGTCTCCTTCCTCGGCTGTTTGATATTTGGTGTCTATATTTGGAGGAAGTTTGATAGGGGTGTTGGGTTTCTGCTTTTAGTTCTGTTATTGAGTTGCTAATTTGTTGATTTTGTTGGAATGAAGTTATGTGGTTTTATTTAAATGGGTGCCCTCTATTTCTTCCATTTACCGCTCTGTTAATGGTCACTAAATGGATAAATACATTATGTTGTTAAGGGTTAATCTCTGTTGTGTAGTCTTTGGTTTGATTTAGGTGCTGGAAAAATGGATTTCCCTGTTATTGGTTGTTTGGGGTGTTTCGTTAAGTGTATTGCCTGGTTGTTCTGTTATGGTCAGCACTGAGGAGACTAAATTTACGATGTGAGGATGAGTTTTTTATATGTCCAAAGATCCTGTCACCTGAGCCCATGCCAAGGGCTCCTTTGTTTTCTAACATTTTTATTTATTTTGTAGGTGTTTCTTCTCTAGCTAACTTGGAGGAGAGTTTTTGATCAATTTAACAAAGAGGAGTTGGTGCATTTAGACTAGTGGATGTTATGCTAATCATAGAAGAAATGGTGGGCTTTCCTTTTCACCTAGAATCTAACCTCTGGACGTTCAAGGGCTCTTTTGGCAATCGGAAAAACTTTCTTTCAAATTATTTCCTTCATACAACTTGTAGAAGACATCTAGAGCTTTCCAAAGAGGTATTTGGGGTCATATTTGGGTTTTTTTGGCCATATCAAACATTCCCTTTACAGAGACTAAAATCCAAACTCAGAATTATTGTGCTTGTGTTATTGTTAAGGACAGTTTGGTCATTTGCTGTTTAGGGTATTTTTGTAAAATATAATGTTCCATTAGAGAGGTATTTATCCTCTCTAATGAACCATATTCGAACCAGCTGAATTTGGAAAACCCTAAAGAAGAGTTGCCTCTTGTTCTTGCTTGAAGACTCACGGAGACCCCCACTTGGCCATCTCCAATCTTCAACGTCTCCTCACTTGTTTTGCTAGGTCTCAAGTGAGTCGACTTTTGCTATCTCTTCCAGCTCCTCCTCCATGTGTGGTGGTTCTTGTGGCATGGAGGTAGAGGATCTAGCACCCCCCATTGGAGAGAGCCTTCCTTGGTATTGGCCGAACTAGTCGTCCCTCCAATGTTGGAGGTTTGCGGACTCCTTTGGTTTGTTACTTGTTTTTCATACTATCTATTGAAAAGGGATTTCGATTTCTTGAAGTTGTTGATCTTCATTTGTGATGTTCTGGATTTGGTTTGGATTTGTTGAGATTTGGATGTGGTAAACATTGTTTTTGGAAGGAAACATATTTGGCCGAGATTCTTTTTTTTTTTTTTTTTTTTGCTTTAGACAGATTCGGCTCTGTGTTGTGGTTGCGTTTTGATATATTTATACTCGTTGGATGAAGCTCAATTTTGGCAGAGATAATTTTGATATTGTTATGTGTTGATCCTCCAAATTTGGCATTGGTTGGATGTATGCACGTCGAGATCTCTTTGAGTAATTTCAGGTCGCTGAATTTGTCCAGAAAACCCTAGTCCAAGGGTTAATTTTGTCAGAGCATATCTCCGTGTTTAGAACGAGTTTAATTCTGAATTTTTGATATGTTGCTCTCTAGAATGTTAGTGTGAATCTCTGCAAATTTCAGCTCTTGATCCCCTATACTTCTGAAGTTATATTTGTTTGAAAATTGAAGACTAGGTTTGTTGTTTGAGTTTAGCTGATTGTACTTGTTAAGTTCCATAGAGTCTTAGGACCTATCAGTTTTGGTGCTAGTGGATAGGGATAAGTTATAAACTTGTTTGGTGTTGGTTGTTAGAAACTGCTGTGTGATATTATGGAAAGTATTGATATCGATATTAATTGTGAAGGTATTAAATTAAAGAGAGGAAGAAGAATAACAGCGGAATGCTAAAACGCGATATAGCCTTGAGGTAAGGAAATTAGGTGTGTCTTGGCCATATGGGGGTCCTACACCACAAGTAGTGTGCTTGAGTAGTGTTGTGTTCCTTGAATGATATTATGTCATTATTTCCTTGGATTAATAGGGTAGATTATTGTTAGCTTTATGATATTGCTTCGTTAATATAACTACTATTATTCATTGTTAGTATTCTTTACTATTAAGTGATAATGTTAGTTCTGTCATAAAGACTTAAATAATTGATGAACGAGTGATAGACAATTGATGAACGAGAAATGCTTAGATAATGAACGAGATAGATGAGTTAAGTGCGAAGACATTATTATGAGTTGTTCTTTACAGTTTAACTTATGTTTAGTTATTAATTTCAAGCTGCTATGTATTTCATCATTGTTCTGCTGCCATTTGTTTGTCTTACTTTCATAACCTAGTATTAGTACTTGTAATGATGTGAATGCAATTTAATTAGGATAATTAACTAGAATAATAATGGTAATTCTATTTGAGCATGTTTAAGTAACCATTTGTCTAATTCAATTGTTAATCACATCATTGAGCATGTAACGATAGATCTAAGTTATGCCATGTTTATTTGATTGAGCATGTTTACTTTATTAACTAACTTAATAGTCGTGAAATAGCAAATTCGTGCATACTTAACTAGTTGTGTAAGTTAAGCCTCAAGTATGTTAATTAACTTAACGAGTATTCCATTAATAATTAGTCCGAGCATGTTTACTGTGTTAATTAATCAATCCACGATAACTAGTTAACAACGATAATTAAGTATGCTTGAATTATTATAATAGAAGTATGTAATTCGAGCATGTAAATTGACTAGAATAACCAATCACAATCTTGAGCACGTAAATTGATTAGGATAACTACTTAGCATAATAATTGTAATTCTACCTGAATATATTAGTTTACTCTTATTAAGTAATACGAGCATGTTTAACTAGTTGTTTATTATTCCTTGAGCATGTTAATTCACTAGAGTAATTAACTGAATCTGAGCATGTAATTAACTAGGATAATGATTTATAATTATGGTCGTATGTTCAATCTTGTATGTTTAACCAACTTATCTGAGCATGCTTAATTAATTAATCAGTTAATTAACTAAACTAGACTATTAAAGTCTAGCATATTTAACCAATTAGAATAAGGATTTCCAATTTACAAGCATGTTTTCGTTATTCATTGTCTACAGCATGTTTCTATGTTTAGCCTAGCTTAGTTCAATGAGCATGTTTAGTTAATTGTAATTTGTCATATGTTACTTTATTGTCTCATCTTGTTCACTCGTTGCTTTAATTCGATATCATAATTGTTCCCTGTATTTATGTATGCTTTCAATTATTGTTATTCATTATATACGCGAGTTCAATTATAGTACTTTTACTTCAATGTGCATTTCAATTTCCGTTAATGTACGTTATAATGCAGTATGCATCATGTTAATAGAAACCCGTAGGGAGTGCCACTTTGGGGTGGTACTCACACATGCATGAGTGAGGAAAAAAGTTAAGGAATAAGGAAATAGAAAATATTCAGGATGGGCGGGATACGTCTATCACTGGAATAAAGCCTCGAGGGCGAGATACGCCCGAAGGGAAAAAGAATGTTTCGGGATGGGCGGGATACGTCTATCACTGGAAGAAACCCTGAAGGGGGGATACGCCAGAAGGGAAGAAACCTTGAAGGCGGGATACGCCAGAAATGGTATGGAGTTGGAGTAGATGGGTAGTTCGGATCTAGCCTGGCAACTAGGATACACCCTCACCTAGTCGGGAAAGGGACTAGTATGCACACAGGAGGTCTTAAAGGACAACCTCCAATCTCCAGCTCGAAGTATGAGTAAAGGACCAATGAACGTGATGAAAGAATTGGATTGGGTGGCCCCATTCCAAGAGGAACTAAAGAGAGACATGTATAATTGTTTTTCCCCATTTCCTTACCGGGCGTAAGCTCACGTCCTTACTTGTGGTGTAGGTACAAACAACGAACAGATAATAATAATAGGCTCATATACGAGAATGACGAACAAATAATAAAGCACAGGTGGAGGATTTTCACGAACGAGATCAGGGTTGTCTAGGCTAAAGAGTAAAATGAGAAACGGTTGTAATCACATTAAGTTTATTATCTTGTACTCCATTGTTTAGTTTCCTCTTTAAAAGATTCATTTACGCTTCCGCCATGTTTTACAATGATTTATTTAAGTTTATTATCTTGTACTCCATTGTTTAGTTTCCTCTTTAAAAGATTCATTTACTCTTCCACCATGTTTTACAATGATTTATTTTATAACGCTTCTGCACATTTTATCAATTGGTTTTCATAACGAGTTTAAAGAAAGAGTCAATAGCGATCTGGTTAGACGCACTCTGATATGTTTTGTTTTAAAAAGAAAAACTTTAAATTTTCACGCATTTTAAATGAATTACGAAAATCCGGGTTGTTACACAACAGTTCCGTCGATCAAGCCATCATTTCATTTTTTTTTTCATGATCCTACCCATGATGCCCTTTCGTATGATCTCAAACATACTTAGAATTGGTTTGTCCCGGGCTGGTAAGATGCAGGCGTTGAAGGACTCGCTGAGGTTGTTGAGGCATAGGTCGCATTTGGGGATGGAGCAGAAGACATGTTTGGCCCAGCATCTTGCATCTATTCCTCGTAGATAGTTGTGGGTCACTGGATCAAGCAAAAATAACTTCGCCATCTCTCTCTCAAACTGCCTCTCTGTTATGGCTCTAGATGCAGCCTACATTGCATCATTGAACTACCTGCCTTTAAATTGTTTCAAAAAATTGCCATACAGGTGTCGGATGCAAAATCTATGGTCCGTTTGCCCTGCCACCTCTCTGACAGCTGGCACTAGCCCCTATAAAGATTCATAGTATGAGTCAAACATTGGTATGCAGCCACCACGAGCATCCTTCTTGGCAGGCAGCCCTCAACCGATGGGCGTCACTATGGGTGAATTTTATGCCATACCCATTCTTCAACGCATGATTGACAATTTCTTCCCTAATTTTATTAAGTGAACTATACTTCTTGTCAAGCCCCATACCAACGAAGGTGCATTATGCTTGTGGTGGGCGTTTAGGCCTACTCTCGGTAATGTCATCGTCACTACTGGATTCTCATAATGAACGGAGCTCCTCCCCGTCCTCCTCGTGTAGAGTTGCTGAGACAAAATGCAATACTATTGCAGCTTTATCTCTAATTTCACGTACCTCATTTGCCAAAAAAGTGGTTGTGCGCCCCACTTCAACTTGATGATTAATAATAGATTCCTCAACACTTCAAGATGCCATTTGCTTTTCAACAAATTCTTCAACTTTGCCAAAATGCGGTTCACTTCAGCTCTTAGAATTCTCTAGGGCTTGCTAATCGTTGACAAAATGTTTGAGAAAATTGCGAAGAGTTTACCGTGTATTTGTACAAGTCGAAGTAGACATGTTGCACGCGGCGCTTCATCTAGTAAACAGCAGCGGTGTGTCAATACACCGCAGCAATTTGGTATGAAGCTGCCACGTTGTATTGGCACACTGCTGCGGTTACTAGATGAATCGTCACGGTTCATGACAATTGTACGCTTATTTTTTAAAAATTATGGAGCTGCGGTGGTTTGTATACGAACCATCGCGGCTTGACATCATTGCGTTTAACGACAAATGTGACAGCGATATTGGCGGCGTCATTTTTTCATAGTTTAATAATTAGTTTGTTAGCAAAAAAAAGATAGTAATTGATTTGTCATTGATTACAATGGATGATGGTTGATTTGTCATTTTTTCTCATTTAAAAAATGTTTCAGACTTAATTTCAGTTTATCATTAAACTTAAACCTAACTACTAGTATCTATACAATGAGACTTTATACTTTAATTAAATGGAAAAGTTTAACTTAATTGATCACTTAATTGTACTTAACTTTATAATAACCAATAATATATAATTATAATTAAATATATAAGCGCATCAATAATTGTTCATGATCCAACAGAAAATAGTAAAACAAATTGATTAGCAAACTTGGCCATTAACCAAAATACTATGTTTTTTGAAAAAGATATTCACGGGACTCAATAAGAGTTATCATAAATGATTTGTTGAGAGTCTCTACCCTCAGCTGATTTATTTGTAATTGAGGCCTCATTATGATTATTAACAAAAGATAGTATAAATTTAATATTTTGGAAGAGTCCATTGTAAACATCACTCTTACAGTAGTGTTTATTCTTTGCATTCAACTAACCATGTGATCCCATTTGTTTCACTTTGAATGGACATGATAAAAGAATAACCATGGATGTACAAGTGCACTGCTCCTGGTATCATTGAAAAGGTGTCCTATAATAAAAAGAGACGATTGGTACTTATACGCCGGATTAGCTTCACCGGCGAAAACGAGAGAGCGGGTAAGCAACGTTCAACATGTTGCAGGTGCTCCCTCTCCATGCCAGCTTCCAACCACAACCCCACAAATTCAATGCATCTCCTGCATTTTCGCCTTCTTCCACTCCACTGAGCTTCACGAAGAAGACCCAAAAACCTAGTACTTCCGTTTCTTCTCCCCGAAAAGGTAAACATTTCTGATTAGAGGGCAAGAAAACTAATTATGGGCAGAAAGGAAACAGTTCAACTGGAAGAAAAATTTGTTTCCAGTTTGAGCAAGTTGCCCAGTCGTGCTTAATTTTCAATTAAAATTGTGTTTAGTTAAACAATTAATAGATATTTAAGACTAGTTCAAATAGATGCGAGTTTGATTGTTGTATCTGGAAGCTCTAAAAATAGTTGTATTAGGTTCTCACAGTCCTCGGCAGAAGACCCAAAAGCTGAATTTGGACGTTTCTCCCCATAGAGCTGGTAATTTGAAATCCTTTTATGGTGTACACGGTTTATGTTCATTTTATTAGTTCGCGAGTGTGAAATTTAAGTTTTCCTAGTTTTTGGCATGCTCATTTTGTTCCTCAGTATGTGTTGGTAAATGGCTTATGCAGTGTCTGCGGTACGATTAATGAGAATAGAGCTTGGTGGCGCTTTTGCTGACCTTCTTAACGAGAAAGGGAAAGGCTCTGGTGATAATGAGATGGGATACATTGAACGAACTCTTGGCTTTCGTACACGTGATTTAGAAGATCGTGATCTTAGATTGGTTCTTGTGCCTCCCTTTTACCCCTTCTTGCGTTTTATGAATTAGGTTTAAATTCAACTGTTAAACACAGAATTCGATATTTTGAGTCATATGAAAGTAGCAGAATTCCTGGTTTGAGTGAGATTGACTTATAATTTCTTGAAGCAACCAAATTTATCATGTCAATTAGAAGTTTCCTTGTATACACATCTTTTTCTTCTGTTAACTTTGTTGTGTTTATTTCAAACAGGTAACAGATATTGTTGGCGGAACAATTCGTTGGAAGAGATATTTGGACTATTTGATTACTTCTCTATGCCATGATGAGAATACTTTTAAGGGCATGGAACCTCTTCTCATTCAGGTATTTTCTTGAGCATACTTTTAGAGGTTTTTTACATGCCACAAAAATCAATATTGGGAAGATCTATGGCAAAAACCCACTCAAAGGTCATGTTCACAAATTATCCCTTTACATGGTTGTTGTCTATCAGAAAGAAATATTTTCAACATGATGTATCTTTCTAATGTGAAGAATTTATTATTCTCCACTTTTGTGTTCCCTTTTTCCACACAAATTTTGTTTCTAAAAAAGAGCAATCTCCATGTGAATTATGTGTTTGTGGGCACTCCTCATGTTCATCATGAACTGAGCTATCTTCTCACAACTTCTCGGTGGTCTTTGAGAACATTCTTTTGGCCTGAGTAGAAGCAAGTATTGAACTTGCATTTGACTGTGCATGAAAAGTTTGCTAGCCGAATTGTTGCATCTTTTATGCCATTAGAAAGTAGGACTTTATTTTTGTTTCCTATGCTTCTGTTTCTAGATCCTCCGAATCGGTTTCTATGAGATTCTCAAGCTAGATATGCCCCCATATGCTGTTGTAGATGAGGTACATTTCTCTTTATTTGGGTCAACTTCTTTATGTCAAAATTATTTGCTAACATTTTTATTTTATTGTAGTCAACTACTTTTAAGGTCTTCAACCTACTTTGTTTATGACTTGCAGAATGTAAAGCTTGCTAAGGTAGCCCTTAGACCTGGTGCTGGAAACTTGGTCAATGGAATGCTTCGAAAGCTTCTTTTGCTTAAGGTCTTCCATCTTTCAAACTTCCATATTATGTTGTTCATATGGGAGATTATTGAACGGTGAACTTTGCAGGAAAAAAACTCTCTTCCTCTACTTAAAGTGGAAGGTGATGGTCGAGCAAAAGCACGAGCTCTTGCAACTTTGCATTCCCATCCTGTTGTAAGTATGGATTGGACCTTAACTAGCTGTAAAAAAAAACGTAAATGTTAAAAATGAGTTGAAATTGGAAACTAGATGGGGTTGTAATGGATACGCTTGCTAATATGAGCTTAACATAATTGAAATAAGAAGTTGGAAAATATGAACTTGAAATTGAAAATAAGATGTTTCCATTATTTTTTTTTCTTGTAACACTAGTAGTTGAAGAGTACATATTTAACTGTTTTTAGAAACCATATTTATTTAGAATTGTTGTCTTAAAATAATGTGAAAGCATGTTTGGATAAGCAAAAAGAACTTGGTGAATATTAATGTCTAATAGTTAGGCTCTTTGATGCACATAATTTACTGCCCTTTCCACATCTCCCTCTCTTTTACAGTGGATGGTTAGGCGATGGACAAAGTATCATGGGCAAGAAGAAGCTATTAGATTGATGAAGTGGAATAACAGTGAACCGAGTTATAGCTTGAGGTTTTTGTGAGATTTATGCAAAATATTTTCCTCAATTATATTGTGTAAGTTTGATCCTTGCAGCCTACTTTACTGCTGTCAATATCAGGGCAAACAGTGGGAATGGTGTTTCAAGAGCTGATCTTGTTACAAGACTCAGTTTGTTAAAGGTTCTTTTCCATTACCATAATCATTGTTAGGATCGGTTTTTACACTCATTGATAAAAAAGGAAATACTAATACTTTTCTGAGATCCTCCTTTTTTTTACTCGCAGGTCCCTCATGAGATTTCTTTGCATTTGGATGATTTTGTTCGAATCAAAACTGGATTGCAGGTAATTACTTTCTTAAGGTTCATGGCAGAAGTTTGTTCTTTTGACACGCGCACATTGTGATGCTATGGAACATGTCTTGTACTTGTAGTTTTAAGCATAATAGTTGCAGTACATGTTTTTGAATAACCAGCAATACCCTTGTTTCAGGTAATCATAAAAGCAGGCTTACTTAAAGAAGGGTTGTGTTCAGTGCAAGATGAGAGTGCCGGTTCGTTTTCGTGCTAATTTCTTCAAGTAAAAAAAGAAAAAAAAAATCTATGAAGTTCTTTGAATTATGATACTTTGAACACCCACCAGTCTTTTTCCAACTAAAGCACAAAACTCTGTGGGCTATCTTTATGCGATCATTAATCATTTACACTACTCTTACTCCATACTTATTTCCATTTTCTGGATCATAATGTAGTTGGTTAAACATTTCAACCTTTTCATCCAATAATGCTAGATTTCATGTTTTGATGGGTTGTATGTCATATTAACATCTCATTGCAGGTCTTGTAGTTTCTGTTTTAAATCCTCAGCCTGGGGAGAGCATTATTGATTGTTGTGCTGCTCCAGGAGGAAAAACACTCTGCATAGCTTCCCAATTAAAAGGCCAAGGTAGTCTTTAATATGTGGCTAATCATGTCTCAATTTTCTCCAGTTTTAGATGATTGATTTCTGCTTGTTAGGTATCACGTGATGGTTTATCTTCATTGTTCGATGATAAATTAGGTATATGCTCAAGGGAATTTATTAAAATTTGAAATTGTCAATTTGATTGCAGAAAAGACTCTGCTGTTGAGAATTGTTCATTGAAAACCATGTTTTTTGATACTCTTTTATGTTATTTTCTGTTTTTTTAAAAGAAAGATGTGTTTAAAAACAGTAGTCATCAAGAATTTTGCTCTTCTTTTTTTTTTTTTTAATGTTACTTGCGGAACTGAAAAGCCTGTATAACAAGTCGGAGTAATTATAAAACAGAATCTGAGTCAAACCACTCTGTTAAAACAGAAGCTGCCTTGATGTATTTCAGGTAAATTATATGCCATTGACATCAATAAAGGTCGTTTACGTATTCTTAAAGAGACGGTAGAATTACACAAATTAGATGGGATTATCACTACCATTCACAGCGATCTTCGACGATTTTCTGTAAGCGCATAATTGGTCTTATGACTTCAGGATTTACCTGATTGTCTTGATACATTCTGAGTTCCAACCAAAAATACATTTATTCAACAGAAAAGAAAAAGTATTTACTTGGTTGTATGGGAATTTTCGTTGTCATGACTCTGAATGAGACCACAACAGAATGTTAGGAAGAACGATCTGACCCTCCGACCACCGATCCAAGGCTTTGACCTGCGGTTTGCAGCAAAAGACTTAAAACCATAGATCATAATCTTGGGTTGGATGTTTGGATTCTCTTTGAAGGTCTGATCGTTCTTTTTGGCTTTTTGTCACGGTTTTCTTCTGGGTTGCAACATTCATGTTCTATTTTTGCAATCCTTTTGGTTTCCAGCAAAACATTCCCCTATTAAAACAAGATGAATTCACTTTTCTTCTCCACAACATTTTTATAGGAAAAACATCCTGTGAAGTGTGATAAAGTTCTGTTGGATGCTCCTTGCTCTGGATTAGGGGTTCTATCCAAGGTGATTGTTTAATAACCATATAATGCATCCTTTGTTTTATACATCATTTTTCTACAATGTTTCTTAGCATAGCATGGTTTCTATGGCTAATAAAACTCGGTTCTTTTTGACGTATAAAGAGAGCTGACCTGCGTTGGAATAGGAAACTAGAGGACGTGGAGGAGCTTAAGAATTTACAGGATGAGCTACTTGATGCAGCTTCCATGTAAGACTGAACTCTCCCACAATCATATGTTATTATTACATTGCCATGTCAGATAAAACTCTCGATGGTTGTGTATTTATTACGTTTTGCCAATGCCTACTAACAATGATTCTTACACGAAAATCAGACCAGTCACGTTGATAGTATGATTTACAGCATTTGTTCATGTTGGGTTTATAGATTAGTAAAGGAGGGTGGAGTTTTGGTCTATAGTACCTGCTCAATAGATCCTGAAGAGAATGAAGAGAGGGTTGCTGCATTTCTTTCAAGGCACCCAGTAAGCACAGTTTCTGTTCCTTTCTAAAAATCTTCCCGTAATTCCTATTTTGTCATAAGCCTTTTTTGAATTCAGGAATTTTTGGTTGATCGGGTTGATAAATATGTACCACATCAATTCATGACAAAGGATGGTTTCTATTCCTCTAATCCGATAAAACATTCACTTGATGGCTCCTTCGCTGCTCGTCTTGTTCGAGGATTGTGATACAGATGTAAGAAACTAACAACCCTTTTTGTCTATAATATTTTCTGGAAATCAGACTTTAACTCCATGAGTAGCTATGGACAGCTTTCAGTAAATTTCAAAAGCTTATTAGTTGTAGCTTCAGCGCTAAGCTTAGATAACAAATACAATCAAACTGATTCAAATAGAGGAAGCACAACGGCATATATAGATGTGCCGTCGACATTCAAATAGAATTTTACAACAGTATTTCTTAGTTATTTCTTGTTAGTAGATCAGTGGTATAGACATAGAAATGTTCCTATTATTGGTCGATAAATTATATTAATATTTTTAGGAGAAAATCTAGAGGTGAAATAGGTTAGTTATTTTATTGATAAGTTACCAATAAATATTTTGTTTATGTGGATATTCTCAATAGGAAATAAAATAAATGGGAATATAATTAATTAGATTAGACTATGAATATTGATGTTTGAATGCATAATATGGATAAAAAAAAAGCTTAGAATCATGGCATGATATAGGAAAAATTAGATTAATAATATAGTTAATTAGTATATGTCCTCAATTCATATTCAAGTGGTGGATACCATAGGATAGTACTTATATTGTTTAAAACTAAGTTAGAAATAATACATCAAGGGTAGAAGATTAGATGTATGATGTTATAGTGTAATAGGAACATATTTACTATTAATGTCATAGTTGAAGCATAATTATTGTTTGTTAGTTGCTTGTAATATTGTTTGGGATATATGAACTGCTGAGTGTGACATTCATGTAGACATGTTATAGGATTGCATGTAATACATTGCATGGGCTAAAAGTGACGATAATAAATGGTGTTTCCTACGTGGGTTCAGAAACTGAAGAGAGCTCTTACTCAACGGGGGGTGAGTTCGAAGACTGCGGAGGTTGCTCTCACCCAAGAGTAAAACTGCTCGTTTGAGTAAGTTCAGAAACTGAAGAGATTGCTTTTACTCAATGGGGGGTGAGTTCGGAGACTGCAAAGGTTGCTTTCACCCAAGAGTAAATGAATGTAAATGTAAGTGAGTTCGTTTTTAGTGAGTTCGGAAACTGAAGAGGTTGCTCTTACGTAAAAACGAATCCAAGTGGTGAGTTTGGAAACAAAAGTGGTTGCTCTCACCCAGCTTACAAATGTATCAGGTTTAATCATGTAGAGATGTCATAGAGGTTACAGTTGCATTTCATGATTATGTTCCTTACTCGACAATAGGCTCATTATTCCTCTTGTGATGTAGGTATGTAAGAGATCAAGGATAGCAGCAGTTGATGAGGCATTTGTACGTTGCGGGCTTAGCGACTGGTTAGGCTAAGAGATTAAAGAAGAAATGTAATATTTGGTAATAACGTTTTGAGGAAAGTAAACCTTTGTTATAGTACTTCGTCTTTATCAAAGAAGGTTTCAAATTGTGTTTAATTCTTTTGGTACTATAAATATAAGTCTTCCGCTGTTGTAAATGTTTTAAAGTTTTATAGTATACATCTTCAAGTGATAAATGGTTTAACAAAAAATAGTTTATTTATGTACTTCTTATTTAAGCTAACTTTCAAATAAAAAGTCTTCCACTGTGGTTTTAAAAGAAAAAGCTTTTAAAAAATCATGAGTTTTTAAATTGCAAAAACAAACGAGATGTTACAAGTAGTCTTAAAGAATGAATTTTTAAGAATAGGGTTATATATTATTAGGAAATAAGGATTTATATAATTGTAATCGAATATTTTATACTGCATTTTGGCAGTTGGATGTAGCGGTCGATCGGCAACTGACATCGATCAACCAACGTTAATATGCAGGCTGCAAATGTGTGATTGGCAGTCAATCGTCCAAAGAAAACGATCGACCGGCGTGATCTGCCGACAAATTTGGAAGTCAAATTCGTGGCTGATCAACGAATTGGCGGTCAATCATCCAAAGATGAATCGATCGACCGACCACCTGAAACGCCTTCTTGAAAAAATAATCAATTGCAAGAAAATGGAAAGCCTTCAAAGTTTGACGCTTCATGGATGCACAAAGCGTCCCTCTTATCACCTCCTCACCTTCATTGGACACTAAAGGGTTAGGTTGGATGGTCCATAAATAGTGGGTGATAGATTGTTGTAAAGAGGTTTTGGAAAGACAAGGTGAAGCTTTGGAGATTTTGTGTTTGAGGAAAAGAACTGTGAGTGTGGCTGCTGTGCAAGGTGTTCTATGATTTTAGAGGTAAGGAATAACATGTGTGCTTTGTCTATAAGGACCTACATCACGAGAGTGGGGTGTTTGCTGTGTGGTTTTGTTGTGTTATTCGTTGATGTTCTCATTGTTGTTCTCTAGAGATTTTGATTCTGTGATAGGATTATTGCTAAGGATTTTCTTTCCATGTTTTCATTGATAAATTCGTTGTAATATTCATGCCTTCGATGATGGTTCTTTCATGTTGTTTTCTGTTGTTAATTTGCCAATAGTTTTGATGAAAATGATATTTTATGTTGATGATTAGTGGTGAGGAAGAAATGGACTACCTGTTATTGTTCTTTGTAATGTGTCGCTAATGTTTTCCTTGTTTTCCTCTGCATGTTGATATTTGGTGATGATCTTGAGGTTATTATGCTCGTTGTTTACTTTAGTCTAGTAAACTAAATGGTAGGAGGAGGTTTGTATGAAATCAACCGTCAAAAGGATGTGTATTCATACGTAGATAATATGTTTTCATGACTAACTTCCCTGTTAATTGGTTGTTTAAATTGTTGTATTCTTTTGATATTAATCTGGACGTTAAATTAGGTTAGTTATCTCTGCTAATAAACAGTAAATAGATATTTTGCTTAAGTTGTTATTCACTGCATGAATTAGAAAAAATAGAATTTTATTAGTTATGTTAAATTACAAATTAGATATTTGGTGCATTGTACGAATATAGAAAATTTAGGTTAATAACATGATAAAATTTGTTAAATAGTATGAGTCCTAAATGCATATTAAATTGATTGTTGCCATAGGATAGGACCTTTATTGTTAAAGAATAAGTTGCAAATAATACGTAAAGGATAGAGAAATAAGTGTATGGTATCATTGTTAGGGTAATTGATAATATGTTAGTGACAGTATGTTTAGTGTTAAATTATAACTGGGATGTGATTCTTGCTAATTGTTTGTTAGTTGTTTGTATTATTGTTTGCTATATATGAGCTGCTGTGTGACATTCATATAGGCATGTCTTAGGATTGCATATCATGCATTGCACGGAATTAATAATGAAGATAAAAAATGAACGTTTTCTATGTGTGTTCAGAGACTTAAGAGGTTGCTCTCACGTAGAAAACAGACCGTTTGGGTAAGTTCGAAGACTTAAGATGTTGCTCTTACTCAACAGGTGGGTGAGTTCGGAGACTGAAGAGATTGCTCTCACCCAAAAGTAAATAAACGTAAATGTAAGTGGGCTTGTTTTTAGTGAGTTCGGATGTAACATCTCGTAACTTTTTCTGTATAAAAATTTTCCTTTTTTTTAAAACTCTAATGAGCGAAAACTAAAGTAACAAATAGCGGAGGTTTTTTACATTAAAATACAACAAATTAATAATTTAAAGCTATTAAATAAACATAGGTAAACATTAATTTAAAACAATTTGAAGTCGTTAAACTCTTGGATACTTTTAAAACATTTAAATACATTTATTCAATTTTTGTGAGCCATAACCCCTAGGTCAATGTTGCCAACAACACAAAGGCCCAACCCGGCAAATACTCCATCAGCTACGTCTTTTATCAGCTTTATCCAATCATCGACTCCTTATCTACAACAACAGGACCTATCTATGAGCCTAAAGCTCAGTAAGCGGAATAAACGTAAAACATGAAATACACATAACTTTTGTAACATCGTATACATTTTTAGTTTTGCTTATCTATTACTATTCCTGTCTTTGACTATTATTTATTATTATCTGTATACAATCTTCTGTTTTGTTTATCTGTTACTTTTTCTATCTTTTACTATTATTTATTTTGTTTATGCGCCGAGTGTATCCAACCGAACCACAAAAACCCCTGTTACGTATTTTTCATTTAATTCTGTTACTGTTATGTTTTTATTTAGTTCTAGTTACCCATCCAAATGTTAGAGATGTCAACTTGACAAAGTATAGCAGTTTATGCATAAGACGGCCATCCCGTGGCACACACCTAGCAACCAACTCAATAACCCACATCTCTAGCCACCTATTTACGTTTATTAATTTTCGTATACTTTAGGATTCCATGTCTTAACGTTATTGTGCGCATACAATCCTATCTATGTGTTCCTCAACCGTATCCTTAAAATGTGATCCATCCTAACTAAGGAACTAAAGCTAAATCTAATAAACATACAATTCATAACAAGCAATCAAACAAACAAAAAACACCCCCTAATTCCTGTGATATTGGCTCTTTCAGACAAAACACATGCAATACCACTTACCTGGACTCCTTAGCTTTAATGAGTTACCACTTAAAGTTTCTCCTCCTCATTACCTATCCATAATTAAGCATATGAGCATCAATAGTAATTCACCGACCAACATGCATAACAATATTCCTTATTTCATACACTTATCACTTCACCCATTGCTAACAAGTTCCTCCTAATTCTAACCGTAGTATTATTTCCCAATTTATTACCTTGAACCTTAATATTAAACCAAACTGTCAACAAACTCCATTCATCCAATAACTTATCTTAACCACTCAATTCCCTTTTAAGTTAAATCTTTTAATCATGATCAACATCCAAAACATAAAGGAACAACTCATCCGATTAAGTATTTCCTCAATACTATAACTTATCTTCTCAATGTAGCAACTCAATGCATTAAAATTTCAACCAACAACCCAACAATATAATATAGTTTCAACAACTATTATCAATAACAGGAGCATAATATTCATAGAATTTATCTCTTTAGGGTTATGCTATTAACATGCTAGCAAAATAACTCATTCACAAGGGACAGGTTCAACGACAGAGAAAGGAAACAACCATTTATTCATGTAGAGGATAATATAACCACAATACCAATATAACAACTCACTGATTTCCATCATCATACAAAAGAAATGTAGTAGTTCATGTAATAGATATCCAAACAATTCTATATAGCAACTCTTCATAATATCCACAAATTATGAAAGAGTTCTGCTTACCATAATACACGCGAACACAAGGAATACATACACCCAGACTCCTCACTGTTCTTTACTCTCTCAGTCCTCTCTATTCAAGCTTCCTCCAGAACAATCGTCAACACACATATCCATCCATTGGTTCTCTCTCTCTCACTCTCTCTCAATTTCTCTTCCCAAAATTTCCTTCCACAAGAGAACCTCATGGCTTCTCTCAGAACTCCAAAACCACAGGCGCTCACACTAAGCCATGGCAACCCTCACGATTTTTCTTCTCTAGGGACTTCATAATAACTCCTCAACCTCACAATTTTAACACAAACACAAACTCTAGAAACACCTAGCTATTTTCCTTCACTGTTTCTCACTCAAAACTCACGGTAGATTTCCCACTCAAATTCCAGAACTTCACACTTCACTTAAGATTTCAGCAGATCTTTCCAAAGTTTTCCTTCTCTGTGAAACACTTGTCCCACTCTTCTCTCTTTATAGGCCTCCTAACTTGAATCTTTAGCTCCCATGAAGGTGAAGAGCCAAGGGACGCATCCCCTTCATCATCCAGACGCGTCAAACGCCAACTCCAGAAGCTCCCTGGTGCGACGTTTTCCATTCCTAGGTGACGACTCTTCATTTAGCGACCATTAATTTTAGCGGTCGATTGCTCTGGTCGATTGTTTCCTTTGGACGATCGACTGTCAATCACCACAATGTCTTCTACTTCAAACGTTGGACAATCAAGTCAGACAATCGTATCATTGGGCGAACAACTGCCACTCTAAACCGATTGACCGCGAGATTTTATTTTCTCGAAAATATACACATATACATGTTATTCCTTAATGTGATATAAATATATGAATATATAAATTACAACCATAGGTCTAAATTGTGATTGTAACATTTTCCATGCAACTTCATCTTCTCCAAATCAATATGCACTAAATCCATATATATATATATATATATATGAACATCTGAATCATCTAACTCAACTGATACTATATGCTCCACTATTCTTCCTTCACCTTTATCCAAGTACATTTTCTCTTACTAATTCCATTGACTGTTAATCTAGTTGATATCATTCTATCTAACTCCAAATATCATCAAACAATTCTCCAATTAACCTTAATTGTTCCTTTAAGCTAAATAATATGAGTATCAAGGTTCACCTTATCCAAATTTGTTTCACTTGACTAATATCTTAAATTACTCAATTCAGCTCCCAACGTCCCAAAATTATCACTTAAGCCTTGAGCTTAGCTCAACAAAATTTTGAGATGTTACATCAGAGACTGAAGAGGTTGCTCTCATGTAAAAATGAACTCAAGTAGTGAGTTTGGAGACTAAAGAGACTCATGTAATACCTCGATTTTCGTAACAGAATTTATTAGAGATAATTGGGATTTATTTGATAAGAAAATTTATTGGGGGAATATATGGATAATAATCAAAGATTTATTTAATAAGAAATTAGTTTATGAAATGGAATTGGGAAATTTAAATTGGATCCATAATCGTTAATTGATATTTGGAATAAGTCGAGAATTGAAAATTGGGTCAATTAATATATGATACATATATTTGATAATTATAGATTTATTAAAGAAATTAAAATAAATAAGATGAAATTATGAATTAAAAGGAAAAATGGGAATTGAAATTAAATGAGAGAAATGGATAAATTAAATGGAGAAGATGTTGGTTGGTTCGTGGATGACCGGGTCATGATGGTTTAAGTGGTCTGGTTCTTGGGGTTGGTTGAAAAACAAATGAAGACAACATTTTAGCCTAGGATTTTTGAAGAGAAGGAGACGAAAGGGAAAGAGACCGAGAGAAACAAGGAGAGGGAGATCGAGAGAGAAGAGAAGACGATGGCGAGTAGAAGGACGAGGCGAGAAGGAGACATCACTGCGGGCTCGGGTGCGCGCTGTCCGTTGTACTGGCTACTGGCGACGCCTGCAGGCAACGCAACGAACGGAAATCGTGGGGCTAGGGTATAAGTCGAAATTGGAGCTACGAAATCTCTGATAGAGGTAAGTCGATGTTCTACGTTTAGTGTTAGTCTCCTGACTTTCGCTTATGGGCGTTGGCAGCGGCGTTTTGGCGTCGGCAGAGGCGATTCAGCAGGGTTGAATTGGCTGGCTGGAGTAGGGCATCAGTCCTGGTCTGTTGGTCCACTTTGGACTGGTTTGTTCCAATTGCTCTAATGGGTCTTGTTTAGCAACTTTCCACGTGGTGATTGGGCAATGGACCACCTCCTTTGAATTGTGTGATCTTTTCGTCAGCTTGGTCATCACTGGTGGTCTCCTCTACTGCCTTTAAAATTGATGGATGACTCTCCTTGCTGTCCTGAGTGCTCTAGAGGAATAACAGAGTAGAGTTGGGAGAGAGTAAGTGGCCGAGTGTTTCTCTGATGAATTGTGAAGCTGTGATGGGGTGAAGTCTGCAAGTAATGGACTTCTTTGTTCTTCGATTGTCTCTGTTGATGAAATCTGGGTGATGTTTTGTTAATAGTTAAAGAAATATTCTGTTGAAGATGGTTTTGTTCATGGTTGGGTTTCTACCAAGGGATAATCTATTGGGATAATACTGGTTGCTGTTTACTTCTTGGATTTTGTTTGGATGTTGCTGGCCGATTACAATTTGCTTGGTTTGTAGTTCTTTAATCTTTGACATGTGTTAAAAATGCTCTCTGATGATGAGTTGGACTCTGTTGTTATTCTTTACTGTGAAATGCTATAAATGGGGGACAGTTCTTGTTGTTTCTAGCCGTTAATACCACTGGAAAAAGAAAAAGAAATAGGATGGCTAAGTTGCTGTTTGGATATCATGTTGATTAAGTTTATCCTTTTATGGATGATATCAGGTTGATTAAGTTTATCCTTTTGATAGCCTTGTTGATAGTTGCATCTGTTAGGGTTGGATTTGCCTTGAAGAAACATTGTTAGATATAAGTTGTTAAGTTGGACTTTGGCTTATGCTACTAAATTGGTTTCCTGTGAGTGTTACGTTGTGATTACATTGAACTATAAATTGATGAAAGGTTTTAGAGGTTTCGAATGGTTGAAAAAGTGGTTGGATGGTTGGACTGTTTGAATGCCAATTAATTGCTAGTTTTTAAATCTTGATTTTGGAAAACAGTTGAGTGACTAGTTGGGTACAGGAAGGCCTAAATGTGCAGGGCGTGATTTTGGGTAATGAAGTTAAATGAATTCTTTGTTGGTTCTAGTGGATTTTTCATTAAAAGACAATGAATTGTATTGTGAAGTAAATTCTCCTTATTATCGGGTCACATTGATGGAATGAGCAACTATTGTTGGCTATCGTTACCCTGTTGTTAAGATATTAGAATTGTTATTGCGAGGTTTCTAAGTAATTAAGTTGACTAATGAGGTTTGTTAAGTGTTAAGGTTTATGAAAATTTAGTGATTTTTATTAATATCGGTTAAATTAGATAATTATGATTTAAGGGGAAGAAGTATAAATGAAAGATATTCGTTTATTGATCATGAAATTTATAAAGATAAATTAATAGAAATTTGTTAAGCGATAATTAAATTATTAAATAAAAAATGATGAATAACGATATCAAAGTTAAGGTTTATGATTGATAAAAATATTAATAAATAAATTATAATTATTTTGAAGGTATAAAACGAAAGAAGGACAACGTTAATTTCTGAACCGCGCCAAAGACGCCAAGTAAGTTGATACTTACTGTGCTTTGGTCTTTAGACCCTACATCGCAAGAATTAGGATTTGCATGTTGTATATTTACTAGAACTAAGTTCTTTGAATGATATGTTTATTAGACATTTATACGATCATATAGGACTATATGTATTCACGAGCATATTGCATGACATACTTAATATATGTAAATAGACAGGTGGGGGTTCGGGAGAATTGGGAATGGTTCTCGTGATGACACCTCTATTGGAGTGCCTACTCCCACGTAGGGGGCGGTGAGATACGGTTAAGTCACATAAACCTTAAGATTCTGAATTCTCTTGTACTGAAATCCCCAATGTCTTTAACAAAAGTGATTGGTGACGGTATGCAGTGACACCCCTATTGGTGTGACTCCTCGTCGGAGTTACGGTTAAGCTACATGAGCACCAGAAGTATCTGACACTCTGTCCCAACAGAAAGGATACAGTTCTTTTCTGTAATGCATCGCATGATCATGTATCATATCTGCATTTCATTTTCTTATATCACTTACTAAGCATTAGGCTCATTAGTTAGGTCTTGTGATGTAGGTACGTACAAGAAACAAGAGAACAGGTCAAAGACAGTTGATGAAGGATTTGCACGAGTGGATCTTATGGCTAGCTGGGCTAAAGAATTTAAAAAGGGAATTTATTTATAAAAAGGGTTTGTAAATTATTTAATATTCTTTAATGCTTTGTTTTAATTTTCGCTGCGTTTTATAAAAAGAATTTTATTACTTCTTCTGAAATTAATAAATGTTTTAAGTAAAGAGTTTTAACGATCGGGTTTTATAAAGAAAAGTCTCACTCTGATTTTATAAAAGAAAAAGTTTTAAATTTCACGTGATTTTAAAGTAAATTAAAACCAGGTCGTTACAGTTGGTATCAGAGCGTCCCGGGTTTTTAAAACTGATTCTGTATACTGCCTACAAACACAAGTTTCGACGTGTAGATTCTCCATCAGCTGTAAGTACTACTAGAATTATTTTTATGTTTTAAGTATTTTATTTGGAAAAAAAAAATGATAGTACAATGTTTGGATAAAGATACCTCCTGTTGATTAAGCGAAGTGATAAATAGTACCGAAACTACTTAGATTTTATAAGTTTTGGAGAGGATAAGGAGAAGTGAGAGAACTCACCCAAGTTTTAATTGGAGAAAGGAAATAATGGAAAAACAACAACTAAATGTAGTAAACAATTTGATGAGGATGCCTTAGTTGAAAATGATTAGATGAGGAAAATAATTTTATTGGCCAGAAAGAACATTTGAGGATTCCAGACTGAGTTGGATTTTAATGACATACTTGGAAACTAGTAAACAAAGGAATTTCAAATTCAAGAAATATTTAAAAATGATGGGGAACATTATTAACTGTTTTGGATTAATTAAGTACGAAATTAGTAAATGATTGGAACATGTTTGCACCTGCTACGATAAAAGATGTAGAGAGGGTAGCATGTGCGGTGTTCTTATTGGTTAAGGATGTGAAGTTTTGGGGGGATTCTATCAAGATAACTAAATATGTGATTACAATGACGTGGATGTAATTCAAGATGATCTGTTATGACAACTATTTAACCCACACGATAAGGACAAATAATGTTGTGTTTAGGTGACCGTGAGGGATGTGATGTTTATTTGGATAAAGTTGAATGATGGAAGTAATAAATGATAAGTCATGCTTAGAATTTAGTGCAGAGAAGTGGTCTAGGAAGGTGACATGTCAATTCAAAACAATGTTTTAAAGATAATAAGGGTGATCATTAGGTTAAAGACAGTCCCATTTTTACCTTAAGGAACCAAAAATGATTGCACTAAAGGTGTTCTCTATTATGAAAGATACAAATAAAGATGGAGTTTGACAGGTAGGATCAGCATTTCTGGTACAAAATGATGCTTTGGATGCTGTCAAGTTGGTCATATGGCTGGAATCAGTTATGCTGTCAAATAAAAAGGGAGGACAATTTGGATACATACCTTTCTGTTACAGCAGATGTAGATGACAGTCAAAGGATTTGGTATTATTACATGATTTTGGATACTGGTTGAAAAGTTATATAAATATAGGCCTTCAGAAGTTCATAAAAAGGATTTTATTACTTCTTCTGAAATTAATAAATGTTTTAAGTAAAGAGTTTTAACGATCGGGTTTTATAACGAAAAGTCTCACTCTGATTTTATAAAAGAAAAATTTTTAAATTTCATATGATTTTAAAGTAAATAAAAACCAGGTCGTTACAGCTCTCAGTCAGCTTACGGATATATCAGACTTATGCATGTAGAGTTGTTATAGATATGGTGTCTGCATTTCATTTATATTCCTTACTAGGCAATAGGCTCATTATTCCTCATGTGATGTAGGTATCGATTGTGATCCAAATGAGATGAACGTGGTAGAAGTGCGATGTGATACAAGCTTATGTTACCATGTGCGGATCGACCTTAGGGGTTATGACTAAAAAGAATAAAAGTTGTTTAAATTGCATAAAGACTCTAATTATGATTTTTAAGTATTTTAATTGTGTTTTTTAGCAAAATAGTTTAAATGTTTTTATTATTCTGCGTAATGTACTCTGATATTTTCTTTAAGTATATTTTAAATGAGTTTTAAAATGTTCAAAAATGTTTATGAATATGTGAAAATGCATAAATGGAAATGGATGTTGCAATTATGGTATCGGAGCATAACCGGGTCTAACGTGATTCTGTAGACTAATGGTAACACGAGATTGGTCACGATATGCTTCTTCAACTGTAACTGCTTTGTTACATTCTTTTGTTAGTTATATTACATTGCTAAATTGGATTACTATGTTAGTATGAAATTTTTGTGCTAGTTTAAATTGCTTGTAGTTAAGTGCTTAATTTTAATAAAATACGTAAAATAAAATAAAATACCTCTAATAAAATCCTTAAATGAACATAATGTTTCCTAATGCACATTCCCTAGGATAAATAATTAATGCTTTAAAACAACTAATGTCAACTAAAACAATATCATTGTAGGATAGTAGAATGGAAAGTGGAACTAGAGGAAACGTTCGAGTTAATATGAAGAAAATCGAGGCTATAGGAGTCAATAACGTTAGGAATGAAGTTGCTAAACACAAGGATAACAATGATCAAGAATTTATTGCTCCGCGAGATGACAGAAATGACGTTCTCGATTTCTTGACGGCTATTGTGGACAGCCAAACCCAGTGCATGGAATGCCTTATGGAAAGGGGGAATGGGAATGAGAATCAACGTCAAGTGGTGGTTCCATTGGAAACTGGTTGGGAGAAGTTTAGGAAACTTAGGCCTCTATGTTTCAATGGGAATATTGCTGAAGCTGTTGGAGCTAAAGAGTGGATTAGGTCTCTTGAGGACAAGTTCGAATACACAAGGATTGGGAGACCGAGAAGGTTTCATGTGTTGTATACATGCTGATTCAGGATGCGAGGTTCTTTTGGGATACCATTAAGGCGGCATAGGACATCCGAACCTTAAGATGGGATCAATTCAAAGAGACCTTCTATGAGAAGTATTTCAGTCAGACTTTCCAATCGAAGAAGCTGGTTGAGTTTGTCCAGTTGCGTCAAACTGGAATGGTATCAAAGTATTAAGGAAATTTGAGGCACTATTTTGATTTGCGTCACACCTAGTTGCGGAAAATGAGCACAAGGTACATCTGTTCGTACATGGACTGAAAGTTGAATTTTTCACAGGAATAAAGATTTCCAGTACTCAAGGTGTCCCTTATACAAAGATTGGCACTAAGGCATTATAAGTTAACGATGTTGAGCTGATGGTGGCTAAACAGTGAGAAGTGAATCAAAGGTTCTAGAAGAATACTCTTAATCAGCAGCAAAAGGGTGGACCAATGACAAACAAGGGGACAAAGAGACCTTTATAGAATGAATTGCAACAAATGAAAGACAAGCGCCTTGTGAATATGGCAGTTACTACCCCATCTAATGAGAGGACTTATCAAGTGAATCAATGTCTGAAGTGCAAGAAGAATCACTTTGGAGAATGCAGAGCGGGTACTAGTTGGTGTTTTAAGTGTGGAGAACTTGTGCATATTGCAAGAATTTGCTCAACTAGAATCAGTGGATCAAGAGGTGTGGCACCAAGAGTCTTTTCTCTGTACGGTGATGAAGCTCAATTTGATGAGATGGTAGGGGAGGATCAGCCTGTTGTGGTGTCAGGTACAATTTATGTTAATAGTATAATGTCATATATTTTATTTGATTTTGGAGCTACTCATTTCTTCATTGCAAAGGAATTTAGTGCAAAAATAAATTATTTCCCCGAATTAAAAAAAGAGTAATTATAGGGAGTATGTCGTAAAAATTAACAATAAAATTTTCTATGCTGACCTAATTGTCATGGACATGAAGGGGTATGATTTCATCCTGAGTATTAATTGATTATCCCAACACCAAGCAACAATAAATTGTAGAAAGAGAGAAGTATGTTTTCTCTCCCCAGATGGCAAGTAGCACACGTTTCGTGGAATCAGGAAAAAAGGCAGATTGATCGTGATCTCTGCGCTTAAGGCAGACCAGTTAATGAGAAGTGGAGGTGAGGGGTTTCTTGTTAACGTAGTGGACATAATGGTAGTATCAAAGACCAAGTTGGAGGAAATTTCCATTGTTCACGACTTTCCCAGTGTTTTTCTTAACCAATTTCCTAGATTACCTCTGGATCGTGAAATCGAATTTGCAATTGATCTACACCTTGGAATGGAACATATTTTGAAGAGTCCATATAGAATGGCTCCAACTGAATTAAGGGAATTGAAAGTTCAACCAAAGGAATTAATTAACAGCGGATTAATTCGTCCAAGCTTTTTACCCAGGGGAGGGCCAGTTTTATTTATGAAAAAGAAGGATGGGTCGATGAGGATGTGCATCGATTATCATGAGTTAAATAAAATAACCATTAAGAATCGATATCCTCTACCAAGAATAGACGATTTGATCGATCAATTACAAGGAGCTTGTGTGTTTTCAAAAATTGATCTTCGATCCAGATATTATGAGTTGAAGGTTAAACCTGATGATATTCCTAAGACTCCATTCCAGATGCGATATGTATACTATAAGTTTCTGGTTATGTCGTTCGGATTAAGCAATACCTCGGCAGCATTTATGGACTTGATGAACCGGGTCTTTAGTGAGTGCTTGGATAAATTCATAATTGTATTTATTGACGAAATACTAATTTACTCACGCTCAGAGGAAGAACATCGAGAACATTTGAGGATCTCTCTATCCATACTGGCAAACATAAGTTATATGCGAAGTTCTCTAAATGTGAGTTCTGGCTAAACAAAGTAAGTTGTCTTGGCCATATAATTTCCAAGGAAGGTATTGAAGTAGACCCAACAAAGATTCAAGTAGTGGTTAATTGGTCGCAACAGAAGAATGTGGGGGAGGTAAGAAGCTTTCTTGGATTGGCTGAATACTACAGAAGGTTTATAAGTAGTTTTTCAAAAATTTCACTACCCCTAACCTGCTTAACAAAGAAGAACGCACGGTTTTGGTGGACAAATGATTGTGAAGGAAGTTTTCAAGAGCTGAAATGTCGTTTAACTTCAGCTCCTATTTTGACCTTGCCTGTTGAAGATGGCAACATTTGTATCTATTGCGATGCCTCCAAGAGTGGATTAGACACAGTACTTATGCAAAATGGGAAGGTAATTGCTTATGCTTCAAGACAACTAAAACCGTATGAGGCAAATTATCCCACCCATGATATGGAGCTTGTTGCGGTTGTGTTTTCACTTAAAATATGGAGACACTATTTGTATGGACAGCGATGTGAATTTTTTACGGATCATAAGAGTTTAAAGTACATCTTCCCTCATAAGGAGTTGAATATGAGTCAGCGGCGGTGGTTGGAATTGGTGAAGGATTACGACTGTGAAATTAAATATCACCCTGGTAAGGCAAATGCGGTGGTTGATGCTCTTAGTAGAAGTAGCAGTTATGAGTGTGCTCTGTGAAGAAATGACTGAAGGACTTTGCAAGGATATTCAAAGGATTGAACTTACAGATGGTCCCTACGTAATTAGCTGCTATTTTATCCACGTTAACATTGAAGCCTTCGTTACTAGAAAGGATTAAAGAGGCTCAATTAGAAGATAAGGATTGTGAAGACTTTAAACTGAACCCAACAATTGAGAAACATCAGTACTATACCATTTCTAGTGATGGAATTGTGAAATTTAAAGACAGATTGTATGTACAAGATAAGTCAGAATTATGATTGGAAATCTTAAGAGAGGCGCATTCTTCAAGCATTTCTATTCACCCTAGATGCAACAAGATGTAAAAGGACCTCAAATCATATTACTACTGGCTGGTGATGAAATATGATATCGCACAATATGTCGCTTTGTGCCAAATATGCCAGTAGTGAAAGCTGAACATGAAAGACCAGGTGGAATGTTGCAACCGATGCCTATACCTGAATGGAAATGAGAGCATGTCAGTATGGACTTCGTCACAGGATTACCTAAGACTGTAAGAGGGCATGATGCAATCTGGGTGATTGTTGATAGGCTAACAAAGGTTTCACACTTCCTACCTATAGCAATGACTTATAAAATGGTCCAGTTCGCGGGATTATATGTTAAGGAGATTGTGCGCTTACACGGAGTTCCTGTCTCAATCATGTCAGATCGAGATCCAAGATTTACCTCCACGTTTTGGAAAATTTTAAATAAAGCTATGGGTACGGAGTTAAAGTTTTGCATCGCCTTTCATCCTCAAATTGATGGATAAAGCAAGCGAACAATTCAGATATTGGAGGACATGTTGAGGGCATGTGTGTTAGAGTTTCATGTTGGCTGGGGAAGAATGCTACCATTAGTGGAATTTTCCTACAACAATAACTTTCAAACTATGATTTAAATGTCACCTTACGAGGCCTTACATGGCAGGAAGTGTAGATCTCCTTTACATTAGGATGACGTTGGAGAAGCTAAATTCTATGGACCAGATATGATACGGCAAACCTCTGAATCTGTTGTGATTATTTGGCATGGTAGCTCAAAGTCACCAAAAAAGTTATGCGGACACTCATCGTAGGGAACTTGAATTTGATGAAGAAGACTTGGTGTTCCTTAAAATATGGCCACTTAAAGGGGTTATGCGATTTGGAAAGAGAGGAAAGTTAAGCCCATGGTTCATTGGTTCGTTTCATGTTACAAAGAGGATAGGAAAGTTGGCATATCAGTTGTTGTTGCCAGCCGTCATGGATGGAGTTCATAATGTATTCCATGTGTCTATGTTAAGGAAGTGCTTGGGGAATCCAATTCAAGTGGAACCTGAGGAACATGTTGTTGTTCAAGCAAATTTAGGTTACGAAGAAAGACCAGTGCAGATTTTGGATTTAAGAATTAAGGAATTACGGCACAAAATGATTCCAGTTGTTAAGGTATTATGACAGAATCATTCGGTTGAAGGGGCTGGTTGGGAGTAAAAAAGAGGACATGGAAGGTAAATACCAGGAATTATTTCATTAGCTAAAATTTTGAGAATAAAAGTTTAATAAGGAGGGGAGTATGTAATGCCAAGGGTATTTAGTTTCGTGTAAACATTGGATTAAGCGAAAATATTATACGTTCATCATTGTCAACCTGTCACACGTTACTGTTGGTAGTCTTAAATAATGAATTTTTAGGAATAGGGTTATATATTATTAGGAAATAATGATTTATATAATTTTAATCAAATACTTCATACTACATTTTGGCAGTCGGATGTCGCGGTCAATCGGCAGCAGACATCGATCTACCGGTGTTAAAATGCAAGCTGCGAATGTGTGATTGGCGGTCGATCGTCCAAAGAAAATGATTGACCAACGCGATCGACCAGCAAATTTGGAAGCCAAATTTGTGGCTGATCAACGAATTGGCTGTCGATCGTCCAAAGATAAATCGATCAACTGGCCACCCGAAACGTCATTTGGAAACGATAATCAATAGCTAGAAAATGGAAAGCCTTCGATGTTTGATGCTTCATGGATGCACAAAGTGTCCCTTTTGTCACCTCTTCACCTTCATTGGACACTGAAGGGTTGGGTTGGATGGTTTATAAATAGTGGGTGACAGATTTTTGTAAAGAGGTTTTGAAAAAACAAGGTGAAGCTTTGGAGATTTTGTGTTTGAGGAAGAGAACAATGAGTGTGGCTGTTGTGCAAGGTGTTCTGTGATTTTAGAGGTAAGGAATAATATGTGTTCTTTGTCCGTAAGGACCTACATCACGGGAGTAGGGTGTTTGCTGTGTGGTTTTGTTGTGTTATTCGTTAATGATATCGTTGTTGTTCTCTAGAGATTTTGTTTTTGTGAAAAGACTATTGCTAAGGGCTTTTTGTTTTGCATGTTTTCATTGATAAGTTCACTGTAATATTCATGCCTTCGATGATGGTTCTCTGTTCATGTTGTTTTCTATTGTTAATATGCAAATAGTTTTGATGAAAATGATATTTTATGTCAAAGATTAGGGGTGAGGAAGAAATGAACTACTTGTTATTGTTCTTTGTAATGTGTCACTAATGTTTTCCTTGTTGTCCTCTGCATGTTGATATTCGGTGATGATCTTGCAGTTATTATGCTCTCTGTTTACTTTAGTCTAGTAAAATAAATGGTAGAAGGAGGTCTGTAAGAAATCAACCATGAAAAGGATGTGAATTCATACGTAGATAATATGTTTTCATGACTAACATCTTTGTTAATTGGTTGTTTAAATTGTTGTATTCCTTTGATATTAATCTGGATGTTAAATTAGTTTAGTTATCTCTGTTAATAAACTATAAATAGATATTTTGCTTAAGTTGTTATTCCCTGTATGAATTACAATAAATAGATTTTTATTAGTTATGTTAAATTGCAAATTAGATATTTGAGTGCATTGTACGAATGTAGAAAATTTAGGTTAATAACATGATAAAATTTGTTAAATAGTACGTGTCCTAAATGCATATTAAATTGATTGTTGCCATAGGTCAGTACCTTTACTGTTAAAGAATAAGTTGGAAATAATACGTAAATGATAGAGATATAAGTTTATGGTATCATTGTTAGGGTAATTAATAATATGTTAGTGAAAGTATGTTTAGTGTTAAATTATAAATGGGACGTGATTCTTGCTCATTGTTTGCTAGTTGCTTGTAATATTGTTTGCGATATATAAACTGGTGTGTGACATTCATATAGGCATGTCTAGGATTGCATATCATGCATTGCATGGAATTAATAATGAAGATAATAAATGAGCATTTTCTATGTGGGTTCGAAGGCTTAAGAGGTTGCTCTCAGGTAGAAAACAACTTGTTTGGGTATGTACGGAGACTTAAGAAGTTGCTCTTATTGAATGGGTAGGTGAGTTTGGAGATTGAAGTGGTTGCTCTCACCCAAAAGTAAATAAACGTAAATGTAAGTGGACTCGTTTTTAGTGAGTTTCGAGACTGAAGAGGTTGCTCTCACTTAAAAATGAACCCAAGTGGTGAGTTCGAAGACTGAAGAGGTTGATCTCACCCAGCTTACGGATATATCAGACTTATGCATGTAGAGTTGTTATCAATGTGTTGTCTGCATTTCATTTATATTCCTTACTGGGCAATAGGTTCATTATTCCTCCTGTGATGTAGGTATCAATTGTGATCCAAATGAGATGATCGTGGAAGAAATATGATGTGATGTAAGCTTGTGTTACCATGCGCTGATCGACCGCGGGGGTTATGGCTCAAAAGAATAAAAGTTTTTTAAATTGCATAAAGTCTCTAATTATGGTTTTTAAGTATTTTAATTGTGTTGTTTTTGCAAAACAGTTTAAATGTTTTTATTATTCCGCGTAACGTACTCTGATGTTTTCTTTAAGTATATTTCAAATGGGTTTTAAAATGTTCAAAAATTTTTATGAAAATGTGAAAATGCATAAACGGAAATGGGATGTTACATTATCTCTCCTCAAGAATTCCTTCAGAATTCCATAGCAACTCCACACCGTCTCGATTAGTGAATGCTTATTCCTCTCAGTAACAGAACCTCACGGAATCGTCTCTCTCACTCACAAAAATTTCCAGAGTTTCACACGATTCTCCTACTTAGTAAAACTACAGAACCTCAGTGCTTTCACCGGCTCGCTGTCATTTTCCAAAACCTCCCATCCTCAATTCATCTCCTCTATTTATAGACCACATCCACCAACCCTTCAACATCCAAGGTGAAGAGCCAAGGGGGAGGTCAAAGGATGGATGCTTTATCATCCAGACGCGTTGAACCTAGAAGCTTCCAACCAACGGCGTTTCCATTTTGGGCGACTTTCCAGATCGCCGATTGATTGATTCTCCTTCAAAAGATCGACCGCTGATTCAGTCAATCATCCACTAATTCTTTTTTCCAAATTACCGATCGATGACGCTGGTCTATCGATTTTTTTGGTCAATCAACCTCCAATCACAAACTCTCGCTATTCTCATCAACACTGGTCGATCAAATTTTTTAGTGGACGAGACTGCCATTTTCCAACCCATCAATCGGCTGATACTCCTTCTCCAAATATATATATTCCAATCAATATATAAATAAGTTACTTAATTAATATATATATATATCCTTAAAACATAACCCTTTTTTGTTTTTTTACAAACTTCAACTTATTCTCCTATACTTTAGTGTATACTTCACATTTCCTCCAACATTTTATTCTTTACTAAACCTAATATATCCTTTAATATTATCAACTTTATTATTCCCAATGACTTAGGTACTATAGTTCACTATTTTTTAAATGTATTTTCTTTGACCAACACATAAATTGGCCATGTCAATTCTTAATCAATCTCCTAACCTTAATATGAACATAATTCAAGGTATCATAATTCACTTCTTTCAAATATGTTTCTTTTGATCAATATCTTAATTCACTTAAGTAGTATGTTTAGTGTATTTGTATCGAAATTTAATAAGGATAATTAGAAAGTAATTAGGGGTATTTGGATTATTTGGATAATTATCGGGGTATTATCAAGAACGTGTTTGTAAGATTTTAATTTAAGAAATTTATTGGATGATAATTAGTATTAATTAAGAGGAAAATAAATAATTTGATTAATTGGAATTAAAAATGTGAGAAAAAAAATAATTGGGAAGGATTAAAAAAAATTGAATTAATTGGATTGAAGAAGATTAAGGGGGGACATATGGAAGGCCTGAACCGATTCAGCAGAACTAGTTCACGCCATTTGATTTTGGTCTGGAAATTTAATGAAAAGGGGGGGGGGTGAGGATTTTTTCTGGGCTTTGGCCTGTTCTCAAGAGAGAGAGAGCAGGAGATGGTGAGAGAGTGAAGATGAAGGAGAGTGACGAGCGGGGACAGCGAGCTCGGGCTCTACTTGGGACTGTCGGGGCATGCGTTGTCTGGCAAAGGGCACGAGATGGCTAGGGCTCCACGAAGCTTTGGGTTGCGGGATTGAGGCTTGGGTCATCGAGGCTACATCGGGTTGTGGCGGGCTCTGGTGCTCTGTCGAGTTCTAGTGGCCAGCGTCGATGGAATGGCGACAACAAGGATGGCCACGGTGAGGAAGCAGCATCGAAGGTGTTGGATTGGCGAAGGCAGGGGGTGACGATTTGGTAAGTGATATGTGTGTGCTTTGGTCTTCAGGCCCTACATCGCAAGAATAGGATATGCATGTTTCGTTGCTTACCGCTTTCCAAGCATGTCTACAATTTTTAATAGCACATTTTGTTGTTTACTGTTTTATAGCATGTCCACAATTGCGAAGGCAGGGGGTCTTTTGGTAAGATGATTTCTCCTATTCTATGGTTTTTATGGATTATAGATGTATGTTATGTCGATGGAATAGTCCTCTGGTTGTGTTCAGCTTGTATATGCGCATATTATGTTGATTAATTACACCTCAGTTGGGTTCTGCTTCTTGGTTCTGCGAATGGGATTGTTAATCTTTTGTTGGTTCTGTGAAAAATAGTCAAATATGTGCTCTAATGCTGGGTGAATATTCTGAGGTTAAATTTTTAATTAATGCCCATGTTAGTTACTTCTGAAAGCATGAACATATTGGAATTTGTCTTGCTGCAGGTTACACTCTGTTAGTTGATTAATTATTGTCTGAAGTTGGAAGTAAATTGTTCTTTGTCAATTGCGCTTCTATATATATGTAGTGCTAAGTTAGATTTGCTCTGTGTTGTAGTTGTTAGAAACTGTTAAATGGTTGAGGCCTATAATCGTTGTTGGACGTTGATAAACATGGAACTATTATGTTGCTTGGAAATAAACTTGTTTAGTTACAGCTTTTGTTACATGCTCTATTGGTTTAGATTTGAGTCACTAATTGCATAAGCATGTTCCATTTTGGGGTGTCTAAGGGGTTCCTAGAATTTCTATATAATTAAGGATAGGAAGATAATGAAATTAATAAGTTGTAAATGTTTTTATGAAGGTACTAAAAAGGAAGAAAGATAGCATTAAGTGTTGAACGATTTAAGGAATCGTGGTAAGTGATATGTGTGTGCTTTGGTCTTCAGGCCCTACATCGCAAGAATAGGATATGCATGTTTTGTTGCTTACCACTTTCCAAGCATGTCTACAATTTTTAATAGCACATTTTGTTGTTTACTGTTTTATAGCATGTCCACAATTGTTAATAGCACGTTTTGTTGTTTACTGTTTTTACAACATGTCTACAGTTTTATAGCACGTTATGTGAATCGTACGTTGAATGTTTATTTATGTTTTCATATTAACTGTTAGAATTTATATGCATTCGCGAGCATCATGCATCATGAATTTCAAAAGAATATGAAAATGGATTTTGTGCCCGGTTTTAAAGAATGGTTTAAGGGATGCTCACACATGCTAAATTACGATGTCCTCGAAGGCTGATCACTCGAAGTGGACTACCATAATTTGGGTTGTAGGAATATCCATTCTACCATGAAAAACGAAACAGATAATAAACGAATAATAAGCAATAAAAAGTACAGAATAATAAATAATAAATAACGAAAAGTAAAGTAAAGAAAAGAAAAGGGCAACGATATGATGTGAGGCCGTTTAAGTCCTTTGTGAGCATGGTCGCTAGCGAGCTTTTGGATTATGTCATTGCCGCTATCTAGTTTTCGAATTATGCCATTGCTGCTTATATCATTTGCAATGTCTCTAGATTATGTCGGGACAGTCTCTGGATTATGCCGGGACATAATGACCAATGATTAGCATGCTTTCAGATTATGTCATTGCTGCTTTATCAGATGTAAAACATGAAAAGAACGGCCAATGGTTAGTAGACTTTCGGATTATGGCATTGCTGCTATATCAATGGTCATAAATAGAAAATAGAAATATAATTATTAAAACATAAAAGATTATAGATAAGAAGAAAGATGAGAATAGAAACTGCATATGGTTTTTAAAGAGCACAGCATGAGCATGTAGCTTATAGGTATTATCACTTACTGAGCATTAGCCTCATAGCTTACTGTCTTGCGATGTAGGTACAAGTACGAAAGAAAATGACGAACAAATTAGGGAGCAGCTGATGAACGATTTGTATAGACGAGACTTGTGGCTGGTTAGACTAACGAATGTAAAAAGGAACTAGTTTGTAAAATATAAAGTAACACTTTAATTAGTTGTCTTTAAAAGAACTATTATGCTTCCGCTACGTTTTTAAAGAAAAAGGAATTTACGCTTCTGCTATGTTTTGAAAAAAGATTTTATAACTATAGTTTTCTACTGTTTATAACGATTTTGGTAACGAGTCAAAGTAAAAGAATTTTAACGGTTCGGTTATAAGAAAAGAACTCTAATTTCAATTTAAAAGGTTTTAATAAAGATTTAGTTGTTTTATAAAAGTTTTAAATTTAACACATTTTTAAAAGAAAATAAATAACTGGGTTGTTACACTTACCATCACGAAAATTCGGGATATTACATTCAACCCCCATTATATAAATTTTGTCCTTAAAATTTGTCTAGTCTAAAGGTATTTATTCCTACCTGCAACGTATTCTCCTCATATACTTTCCTATTATTGTCATATATACCTAACATGTATGCCAAAATGAATACCAAGGGAGCATATAAAATGAAATTTTAAATTTTATTGAATCGTACAATACCTGACCTAGACGTAGACGGTTCATCTTCTTGAATTCCATACAATGAAAATAACTACGATGCTATTTTTTCTTGTTCCTTGACCAACAAGGACAGTTCCTAACCAGATGTTCTTGCTTCTTACACTTAAAACACTATCCAGTACCAGCTCTACACTCACCACAATGCTGCTTATAACACTTAGGATGCAGTTCACGCTTATCATTTGCAGATTGATCACCATTATCGAATTTCCACTTCATTCCTTTTTCAGTTATCTGTCCATCGACTGGTGGTTGGGTTTGATTATTCTTCTTCAGCTTCTGATGTATTTCCCTCTGTTTAATAACTTGAATTTCAGCATCCTCTATCTCCAAAACTTTTGTTACTATCCTATAGTATGACATATCTTTAGTACCATATATCTTTATTCCTCGATATATCTCGGCCTTTAGTCCTTGAACGAACAGGTAAACCTTAAGATCGTTGGTAGCCACCAGGTGAGATGCAAATCGGGATAGCGCCTCAAACATCCTTATTTACTCAGCAACATAGACAGTTTGACAGAGACTTACAAACTCGACAAACTTATGAACCCTAGCCATTCAATTGAAATACTTATCACAGAAAATCTCCTTAAATTGTGTTGAATTCATTTATCTTATGTCCTGAGTTGACTTAACAGTGTCCAACCAATATCGCGCACATGAACCAAAAGATAGGCAGCGCATGGAACCTTCTCAATTTCATTTATCCTTGCATACTCAAACATGTCCTCAACGAATCTATCCCATTCTTCAGCCAAGGATGGATCTGATACCTTCCCATCAATGTTTGGTAACTTTAATCATCTAAACTTCTCCCATCTGGCTTCCTCTCGTGCCACTCTTGGGCTATGATTTCCACTCTCCTCCCTTTCCATAAGGCGCTCAATATAGCAGACTTGATGTTTCACCATGCTTGTCAAGCAACTTATTGTGTCTCCCTGCAAAGTCTGATTAGCCTCAACTCCTTGGCAAGCAGGTCCATTAATTCCTCGATCAGCAGGTCCATCATTATTCTCCTGACCCCAGTTCATTCCTTCCAACATTATTAGCAGGTACATTATTTTCTGGATTAACGGTTACATTGTTTCCTCTAACATTATTGGATGGTCTGTTGCCTTCTTGTATAGTAGGTTCATTTTCTCCTTGGTTTGTGGGTTCATCCCTTACAGCATTATTGTTATGAGAACATCCTCTTTTTTCCCTCACCATTATATTTGCCTGGAAATTAATTCTATAAATAAAACACTATTATTAATAAAACACTATACTTAATACTTATAGTTGATGAAACATCCAAGCGTTGAGCTTTGCACTATTGGTAGTTTACGGAAATGATTTTGACTCAGTTATGCTCTGATACAATTTGTAACATCTTGTAACCTTTTTATCGTATAAAATTTTTTGATATTTTAAAACACTTATTTGAGGAAATACTAGAGTAAAACAAAGCGAAGTCTTAACCATATAAACCTCAGAGTAACCAAAATGTGAAAGTCTTTTAAATTAAAATACTATAAACTAGTAGTTTAAATGTTATTTAAACAACCATTGCTAAAATGTTAAATTAAAACAATTTAAAGTCAATAAGCACTTGAAAGTAATTTAAAAATATTTAAATACGCTTATTCCATTTTCGTGAGCCATAACCCCCAAGGTCAATCCGCCAACAACACAAATGCCCAACCAGGTAATACTGCATCACCTACATTCTTTACATGCTTTATCTAATCATTGGCTCCTTACCTATATCAAAGGACCTAACTATGAGCCCAAAGCTCATAAGCGGTACAAACATAAAATAAGACATACACATGCAGCTTTTAAAGTCCGTATTAAGTTTATGTTTTCTCTTTTATTTTTGTTTCACTTTTACATATTAGTTTCTTTGCCTCTTATTGTAATTACTTTTGTGTCTGTGTCAGGCTTAACCTATTGGACCACAAAAAGAACTATTTATTTACCTTTGGTTTCTGTGTCATGCTTAATGATGTGCCCCAAAATGCAAGAATGTCAATAACGCAAGAATGTCAATACAAGGCTGTTGGGCAATCGATTAACGTCAATCCAAGCAATCTGAATGGAACGCCTATATCTTTTAATGCATAAAACTAAAAGGTCTTAAATTTGTAGGAAGGCTTGAGGACTCAAAGAAGTAGGGGCTCTCCAAAAATCATGCTCAAATTCAATATACACGCGTAGTCAAGACAGAATCAAGAAGCTGCTCGGAAATAGCTCTTTCAAAGATAAAAATAGTTTTGCGGTTATCTCAAATAAAGATTGAACAACTCGATTCAAACCAAACTCCATTCACCAAGTAATTTCCCAATACTTCAAATATGTTTAGAGTACGTTCATAATCTAGAGTTTCAATCAAAGAAGTTGAAAGAATTCAAGGAAATAGGTCGGAATCCCAAAACTGGTCCAAAGCAAATAAGGCCAATCTGCTAACCCTAAATCCGAGTACTGAAATTAAACTCAATAGAAATCACTTTGCATACAACTTCTTCACTTTAAATTTATAGGACAGCTAGAAAACAATTAACACAAAGTCACTACAAAAATCCACTTTTAAACTCATTCCACGAGCTGACTTATAAGCAGATTAATATGCTACTTGGAAATTACAGATTAAGAAAAAACAAGATTTGCTGCACTTCAAAGAAATCAACACAAATCCAACTTCCAATTGCAAAGATACAAGCTTTCAATCAATAATCCACAATCAATGAATAACCAAGAATTCTAGAACAAAACATAGCAAGAAAATCAAGAGAAAACAGGATAACAGGGAGCACCAAGCTGGTCTGCAAGCCCTCACTAGGCCAAGGGTTGCAACTTGTTCGGGACACTTCAAATAGTACCTCTCCACCTTGGCTTTTGCCGTGATCTTCTAACTCCACACCCCAAAGACACCTCCTGAGGAAGATGCTAGGAGAGCTAGCTCGAACCTCCTCTCTAAGACCGTGTAAGAATGAGTGAGAGGAGGAGCTTTGGTTTTTGGGTTTGCGGTGAAGCAAGAACCAAGCACCGGGGTTTGAGAGAAATCCTTCTCGCGGAGGTTGTAACAGCAAAATGAGTTCCAAAACTGGTGAAAAATAGCCCTAATGGGGGCTTAAAAGCCCCACAAGAAATTAGGGTTGTCTAATGTCAAACTACAATAATATCCCTAACATTAAAACACACAAAGAAAAAAGGTCCAAGGCTAGAATTTTTGTCTCAGTAAAAGCAGTGTTTGACATAGTAAACAAGCTCCACATTTACTACAAAAGCACATTCTAGAAAGCTTAGACTGTTGGAAACAATCTTTGTGAAGAACATATTTTGATATAAAATCTTCCAAAATGCTAGAAGTGCCCTTGAATATTCGAAGGTCCGATTCTAGGTGGATTTGTAAAATCCATTTCTTCTATGCTTTTGCTGGACTTCCACTTATCCAAATGCATGGACTCATCTTTGTGTAATTAACTAAAATTCTCCTCCAAGCTAGCTAGAAAAGAAACACCTACAAAATAAATAAAATTGTTAGAAAAGAAAGGAGCCCCTTGGCCACTCGAGCATGAGGATTCTCCTGAGGTGATTGAAGATTTGACCTCAAATCCTAGGAGTCTCCCACTTTTACAACTTCTAACGAAGGACTTTCTACTTGGATCAAATGGAAAAATATGGTTTACACTATGAGTCACTTCTTTCATATAAGACCTTCCATACCATCTTGCAAAAAATGGGAGAACAATGGTGAATTCGCACAAGACAATATCCGGATGTAGTAGTTGTAGCAATGTTGAATCAAAATAATATTCAATCTTCAAATTTCTTTCCTCAACCCCAATATTAAAACCTTCTTTCCAAAACTCAAAAACAACACCAACAACAAAGGAATATCTCATCCAACTAATTTTAAAGAGCCAAGCAATTAATGTATTTAATAATAAGTACCTCCTTAGAATAGCCTCGGCTCTCTTGCTTGATTCTCCAATATTATAGACTAGCAAATAAAGAATCGATTGTGGCATGCCCCTAAGCCCCAATTTTCATCCAAATGGATGTAAACAAAGTTGATAGATCTCCTTTCATTTGTGAATAATGAATATACTTTGTCCATGTTCAAACAACGGTCATAACCATGTTGCTCCCCTTGAATTTTCTCTTCTCGGCATTCAATAGTGATAGGTCTTTCCATTGTCAAGAAAAAAAATTCCTCTTGACTAAGAGTTAACTTCTTAAAATTATTGTCCGCTTCAAAGGTTGCTGTAAAGAACTCATCTCCATGCTCCACTATGCTTGCTTCTTCCATTTTACATAAAACATTTCAGTTAGGCAAAGTGGAGGGCTTTTTATCTTCCAAGAGCGTTTCCTCCAAGGTCGTGAGTGTTTCCCCTTGAGGAGGAGCTTTTTCCTCATCCACCTTTAACTTCAATAGCTCCTCATCAATATAACTTCCTTCAAGACAAGATGAAACACTCATAGACTCGTTAGAAATACATGGAAAAAGCAACTCTTGGAAACCGATATTAACTTCATCTAACTTGGTTTCATCTCAAACAACTTCTTCTCCAATTTCTTCCACTTCTTCCCATGGACTTGGTGTTTGAAGAGTCTTACAAAGCTGATCTTGCATCTCTACCTTATGTTTCTTCTCAGGCCCATTAATTGTTGCCAATAAACTATCTCCATTCTCTATATGATCATTTTCAAGGACTTGATCTTTCGAAAAATCTTCTTCATCCCCTTGAGTCTCCATCACGAATAGTTGCCATTCGGGAGCATAAATAGTCTATACTTCCAAGTTGTCTTCTTCATTAGTGGCTGCCATGAAGTCAACTTGGCTTCTCTTATCAACCAAGCATTCCCTTATTCTACCTCTCCATTGGTTTAGACATTTTGAAGCCTAGTGCCCAATTTCAAGGTACTCAGAGCAATGGATGTCTTTAGCCCTTAGCCGAGAGGTGTCGAATCTTTTTCTCATCAAATTTTTCATCATCTTCCGAGCAATAATTTCATCTTCCCATCAAGTAGCCACTGAGCTTTCAAATTATTCCACCAAGATTTTGCATAACCCACAAATTCTGAGGAGGTTACTCTAACTTTAGCTTTATCCAAAAATTCGTGACAGTCAAATTCGCTCTCAACTTTTTCCAACTAATCCACACACTCTATATCATTGCTGAACCCTATAAATGGAGGGATAGATAATTTCACATGCTTCCTCTTATCAACAAAATTTTGAGAATCCCTTGAGCTATGGCAAACACGACTTAGAGAGCTTTCACAAGAAACTTTCTCTTCAATTTTGTCACGGCTTAATCTATCCCTTTCCCTTCTCTTGACACTACGGTCTCTTGGTCTATGGGTCCTTGATTCTCTCGTATGTCTACTAGAGGCCTCCTCTTAATTTTGCTCGAAATTTAGTAACATCTCTTATAATTGATTAAGTTGATGTCGGAAGCTATTATCGGATTGTTCTTGCTTTTTCTCGGCAGGTGAACAAGAACTAGGTCTTGTTTCTTTACTTTGGTTATAGTGAACTCAACTTCTAGTACTCATTTTATTCTTCACAAATTAGAGTCATATAATGGCACACAAAAGCCAACTAAGGCTCTGATACTAGCTTATGTGCCCCAAAATGAAAGAATGTCAATACAAGGATATTGGGCAATCGATTAATTTCAATCCGAGCAATCTGAATGGAACGCCTATATCCTATAATGCATAAAACCAAAAGGTCTCAAATTTGAATGAAGGCTTGAGGACTCATAGAAGCAGATGCTCTCCAAAAATCATGCTCAAATTCAATATACATGCACAATTATGACCGAATCAAGAAGCTGCTCGAAAATAGATTTTTCAAAGATAAAAACCGTTTTGCGATTATCTCAAATACAGATTGAACAACTCGATCCAAACCAAACTCCAATCACCAAGTAATTTCCCAATACTTCAAATATGTTTAGAGTATATTCATAATCTAGAGTTTCAATCGAAGAAGTTGCAAGAATTCAAGGAAACAAGTTAGAATCCCAAAGTGGTCCAAAGCAAACGAGGCCAATCTGCTAACCCTAAATACTAAAATTAAACTGATTAGAACTCATGTTGCATATGGTTTCTTCACTTCAAATTTATAGGACAGATAGTACACAATTAACACAAAGTCACTACCAAAATCCACATTCAAGCTCGTTCCACAAGCTAACTTATAACCAAATTAATAAGCCAGAAGTGCAGCACTTCAAAGAAATCAACACAAATCCAACTTCTGATTCCAAAGATTACCAGCTTCCAATCAATAAAGAACCAAGAATTCCATAACAAAACACAGCCAGAAAATCAAGAGAAAATAGTAAATAACAGGGAGCACCAAGCTGGTCCGCAAGCCCTCACTCAGCCGAGGGTTGTGACTTGTTCGGGACAATTCGAAGAATACCTCTCCACCTTGGCTTTTGCCACGATCTTCTAACTCCACAACCCAAAGACACCTCCTAAGGATGATGTTGGAAGAGCTAGCTCTAACCACCTTTCCAAGACCGTGCAAGAATGAGTGAGAGGAGGAGCTTTGGTGTTAGGGTTTGCGGTGAAGCAAGAGCTAAGCACCGAGGTTTGAGAGAAATCCTTCTCACCGAGGTTGTAGCAGCAAAATGAGTTCCAAAATAGTTGCAAAATAGCCCTAATGGAGGCTTAAAAACCCCACACGAAATTAGGGTTGTCTAATGTCAAATTACAATAATATCCCTACATTAAAACACAAAAAGAAAAAAGGTTCGAGGCTGGAATTTTGGTCTCTATAAAAGCAACGTTTGACATAGCAAAGAAGCTTCAAATTTACCACAAAAGCACATTATAGAAAGCTTAGACTATTGGAAACAATCTTTGTGAAGAATATATTTTGATATAAAATCTTCCAAAATGCCAGAAGTGCCCTTGAATGTTTGGAGGTCAGATTCCAGGCGGATTTGTAAATGTCTGGACTTCTCTTTGTGTAATTAACTAAAATTATCCTCCAAGCTAGCTAAGAAAGAGACACCTACAACATAAATAAAAAGTTTAGAAAGGAAAGGAGCCCCTTGGCTTGGGCTCGAGCATCTGGATTCGGGGTACATCACTTAACCTACGAGACCAAAAAAATATCTATTTACATTTACCCCATTATGTTTATTCTGTTTAATTCTGTTACAGTTCTATTTTCATTAGTTTTAGTTATCTATCCAAGTGATAGAGATGTCAACTTGACAAGGTAGAATGGCTTATGCACAAGGCAGTCATCTCGTGGCACACACCTAAGCGACCAACTCAAGAACCCACATCTCTAAACACCTATTTATTTATTCATTTTCGTGTACTTTAGGTTCAGTTACATTTATTCATTTTCGTATACTTAAGTAAAACATTGATGCGAGCATACAATTCTATCTAACTTGTCTACCTACCGTATGTTTAAACATGATTCATTCGTAACTAAGGAACTGAAATTAAATTTAATAAACATACAAGTCAAATACTCAATCGGCACTACATCTCCCACATAACATTATCATAACCTATATCTCTAGTAAATGCAGGCATCAAACAAACCCTAATTCCCGTGATGTAGGTCCTTTCGGACAAAACACATGTAGTACCACTTACCTGGAGTCCTTAGCTTTAAAGAGTTAGCACTTAAAGTCTCTTCTCCTCAATACCTATTCATTAGTAAACAACAACTTATTAAACTAAATGGAATAATCACTAACTCAATCTTGACAAATTAATTTGTTCAACAGAGTATGGCTTCTCAAATATATCAAACAGAATAACACTTTAAATAATACCTCAACAAATAGAGTATAATTCCCAACCTTATCTAACTACTCAACCATTTCCAACATTTAAGCATAGCAACCAAGCAGTATGCTCATTCATGTGCGGCAACTAAATTCCATACTACTCATAGAGTACAAAACGAATAAGTAGCTTTATTGATTTCCAATTCCAAACAAATCATCTTAACAATCTATCCCACTTGACATCAAACCAAAGTATTCACTAGAAATAGTAACAATAAACACAACTATTACGGGCATAACCATCAATAGATTACATAAATTTATTATAATACATGTTGTAACTGACACATCCTCATTTTCATCCGCAAAAGAGTAGCATCCTATAGCTAAGAAGTAACCAATTGAAGAAACAAACTCATAAACAATAACAAAAACTATTCCATACAATAAATTCCTTAAGGAAATGTGAGTGAAGTTTGATTAGTAGAATCCAAGAATCCTCATCCAAAAAGAACTCTTCTTTTCTTTCCTCCATAATTCCACAGCAACTCCACACCCTCTCGGTTAGAGAATGCTTCTTCCTCTCAGTAATAGACCCTCACGAAATCGTCTCTCTCACTCACAAAAATTTCTAGAGTTTCACATAGTTCTCCTACTCAGTAAAACTCCAGAACCTCATTGCTTTCTCTTTCTCCAAAACATAGCACAATTTCCCCTTCACCAACTCTCTGTCATTTTCCAAAACCTCGCACCCTTAATCCGTCTCCACTATTTATAGACCACATCCACCAACCCTTCAACATCCAATGAAGGTGAAGAGCCAAGGGAGGTCAAAGGATGGACGCTTCATTGTCTAGATGCGTCGAACCTAGAAGATTCGAGGCGATAGTGTTTCCTTTTCTGGCGACTTTCCAGATCACTGGTCGATCGATTCTCCTTCGAACGATCGACAGCTGATTCAATCAATTAGCAACTAATTCTGTTTTCCAAATTACCAATTGATGATGTGCCCCAAAATTCAAGAATATTAATTCCCCAAAAGAGCACACTCGGCTGATCTCAAAAACTAAGTAGTGACTTTCAACGAGTATAACAATTAGTGCAAAAAGCCAAATGTCACGAAATTTACAGGTTTCTATGTAGCATCCAAGATATCATTCCAATTCAAAAATCTTGTTTAAAAATGATAAGGAGCATGAGTTATGCATGGAAAAGGGATCTGCCCTAAAATAGATTCCTTCCAAGACAGATTGGGTACTTCCAATAAAATGTGCACAAAATTATGAGTTCAAAGCCAAACGATGTCAAAGTTGTACCAAAATCTTTGTAATCCAAAAGGGATTATTACTCCATTAAAAATTCAGATCCAAATTCAAAATATCCATAGTGTTACGAACATAGGAACATGCTGCTCGAAAAATTACAGATTCAACAACAGATTACCGACTTCACTAAAACATGCACACTTCCAATATTTCTATTCCAAAATCAATCGATCAGCCACCAATATTTCACAACCTTAAAAGAGTCAATAAATCATAACAAAACATAGCAAGAACCCTTAATGAAATCGAAAAAGAAAAGAAAGCACCAAGCTGCTTGGCAAGCCCTCACTCGGCCGAGTTGCGACTACTTTACGACACTTCAAAGAGTACCTCTCCACCTTGGCTGTTACCACGATCTTCTAACTACACTCCTCAAAGAAACCTCCTAAGGAAGATTTTGGAAGGGCTAGCTTGAACGTCCTCTCCAAGACCATGCAAGAACGAGTGAGAGGAGGAGCTTTGGTGTTAGGGTTTGCGGTGAAGCAAAAACCGCGCACCAGGGGTTTGAGAGAAATCCTTCTCACGGAGGTTGTAGCTGTAAAGGGGGTTTGAAAATTATTTAGGGTTTTATTAGAGAGGGCTAAATACCTCCCTAATAAAACAAAAGAATAAAAATATAGAAATACCCCTTCGTTCACAAAAAATGGACATGAGGGCTCGACTAACATGCTAGCCGAGCACCCGAATTCTAATCAACTTCCATTGAATTAAAACTAACCAAAATATGAATCAACCAGTAGTAATCCATCAAGCTAAGTCTAATCCAACATAACAAAATAGAAATTAAACATGTCTTCCTTCGATTAGCCTAATTGGTTACGGGAGTTGGACATGCATCAAAACCGTGGGAGGAGGGTTCTAGGCGATTCAAAGTTGTTGGAATCCTAGTGAGAAAACATTGAGGTGATTCTTTATCATCATATGATGGTTCATCTTCAAGGTCCATTAGCTTGACACTACCTGCAAAATAGTAGTTCGTTAAATAGCAATGAGCCTCTAGGCTCAAGATCAGGTGACGGGACGTTAGGGCGCACCATCCTCCCTGGGTAGTTGAGGATTTGACCTCAAATCCGAGGCTTGACCACCTCTTCTTCAACTCATGCCTTCCCCAGATCAAATGGAAAAATTTTGTTGACACCATGCGTCAGATTCTTCAAATGAGGTTGATCATATGGTAGTAATAAATCAGGTCAAAATTATTTTCAACCAAAGCATCCAGATTGACCATCAACACATCTTCAATTACACCATTAGGCATGCAAAGGTTATAAACCCCAATTGACATTCTAGTATGTACAAAGTGATCAGCATTGGCAACAAAAACAACATTTCCAATCTGAAGGGGTATAATAGTTTCCATATCATCATTATTCTGTATCCATCCAATTTTAAAAACCCAATCAATTAAGGAGCTTGACAGTAAGTACTTTAATTGTTGGACCTGGAAGCTTGGCTCCTTTGGAATTTAAACTTTGTGACTTTGGAGAGCTGGAAGATCATGACATTGGAGTTGGAGAGTTAGAGGATCATGACATTTTAAGAGGAAAAGTTCCTCTTGTCTGCAACATTCCCTGACAAGCACTTCCTCTTCTTCCAGAGTAAGTGCTGATGGAACATCCTTGTCAATGAGGTTTTCTGACTCATAGAATCCCTCTTCAGATAAATCTTCTTTCATGCCTTGAGGATCTATATGTAATTCTGAGATTATTTTTATTAATGGATAGGCATGCAAAAAATTAATCTAAGAGACTAAGGCTTTTTTCTTTCTCTTTGGTGGCGACTAAGGAGATATCTTTACGTTCCTCTTCCATAATATTCTCCTCAGTCTTGTTGAATTCTTCTACAACCTCAATATGACTCTTGACTTGAAATGTAGAAAAACATCAGGCTTTTGCTTCCTTGCTAAACAACCACTCATGTTGTCAATTATTTGAACAGCCTTATTGAAAATGGCCTTCAACTCCTTGCCCTCGGAACGTTGACTACTAGAAAATCTCTTTGTGGATTAAGCAAATTTTCTCCTTAAGTATTTATGCATCAAATGCCACGGGTTGATGTCTTCTTCTTCGTTTTCTTTTCAGTAGGAAATTAATTTGTCCCACCATCTTGAAGCTCTTCCTCGAAGCTTTGATGAAATTTTTTTTACTATGCTCCTTTCTGAAAAACACAGTAGTAGAAAAATTTTGTCAACCTCGCCTTCCCAATCCAAATAGTCTTTAGCAAGGTGTTAACTGCTAAAAGTTGGGATAGACGTCAATAACTCATTTTCTTCTTCACTATAATATCTCGCATACTAGTAGCCTCGTTTCATCATAAGGGAAAATAAAAATTTTTAAATAACAGTGTGATAAAATAGGAGCAAGGGACCCTGGAAATTTGCAGGCTCTGATACCAGATGATGTGTAACGACCCGATTTTTCTTATTCCTTTAAAAACTTGCTAAAATTTAAAACTTTTGTTAAAAACCTTGTTAAGAGAATATTAGAGTGCAAGTCGAGCCGTTAGAAACCTTTTTCTTCGTTAAAACTTAGTGAAAGCAATTGTATGAAAACATAGCTGATTTATTGAAACATAGGGGAAGCGGTTATAAAATCTTTTGTGAAAACATAACTGATTTGCAAACTTAAATCGTTTGTTTTGCTTTATGAATACCAAACAAGTGAATACAATTTAATTACAACCCATTTGTCTCTTACTTCTCATAGTCTGGCCAACCACAAGCTTCACGCATGCAAATCCTTCATCCCTGTTTCTAATCTGTACACTATCTTCGCCTATGAGTAACTACACCACAAGTAAACTGTAAGCCTAACGGCTTAGTAAGGAAAGGGTTAACAATGAAAAATAGAATTTAATTAACTAAATATGCTTGGGAAACTAAACATTTGATAAACAAGAATTTATGCTAAAACATGCTCAAATAGTTAACTAAACATGTGCGACCTAGTTAAACATGCTTGCCTTCTAATTTACTAACATACTCAATGAGATTCTAGTTAGTTAAGTGTGATTCCTATTAATTATTCTAGCTAATTAACATGTTCGCCTTCTAATTTATGAGTTGTGTAAATTAAACGTGTTGGATGTTAGTAAAGGAATAGCATGGAAATAACAACATAATATCGCATTTACGGAAATTAAATTGCATGAACCAACGCAGGGAAATAATTGGGAGAAATCAACAACAGCATATAAATTTGTAGAAATTAATAGCAGTAGAGTCAACCAATACAGAGAAAGCTAATAACAGAAATCAACCAACCATAACTCAACTCACGCACACTACTTGTGGGTAGGGCTTAGATGGCCAGACACACCCAATCCTTAAGACTAATGATGACACAATAACAAGGACAACATACCTCCACAACTCATGCAACCACTCCAGCTCGCAGCAACAGCTCCAGCTCGCGGTTCCAACTCCACTCATGGTTTACTCTCATTCACGAAGGAAGTTCACACTCTCACGACCCACACACATCACCTAGGAGACTCACCACTCATTAGAACCATCACACGCAGGAAGAGGGAGAAGAGCTCACACAGGAAGAGAAGCTCTCGCACAAAGAAACCTCAGCTGAAGAAAATGGGGAGAGGATGACTTATACCTGAAGGAGGAGGGGACACCGTACTCTAGGGGAGGTAGAGAGGAGGTGGCAGTGTAAGGGGAGGTTGCCTCTGCGTGGGTCTGGTGGGGGCTCGCTGTCGGCGAGGGATAATGATGGCCGAAAGGGATGGATTTTAATATTTTAAGCCCTTATTTTCCGCAAGTCTGGGCTAATTCGAACGAGTGCGGATGCACAGGTCTCGCCCTCATTTGTCTGCAAGTGCAAAATTCCTAAGGTAAAATAGTTTTCACCGACGAGAACTGGCGTCCTCGTCATGTCCGTACCATCTGAAGTCACCTTTGGACGTGATATGGCGTCTATAAATAGAGGCAACTCCTGTCATGAGTCATCCGGACTGGCAATTCGGACGTGATTTTGGCATCTGCATGAAGTGTCTGCACGCGTCTGAATCTATCCATAAATTAGACAGATTCAATTCAGACGAGGCCTCTCCACGTCCGCACTCATCCGCAAGTCCGGAAGTCCAACACACTAGTGAAGCCAGGACACCGAATCGCGTCCTGAGTCATCCCAAGGTTCAGGGGTGATGTTCAATGCATGTGCAGATGACATACCTCATCCGCAGGCTTTCGAAAATGCCCAGAACAGCATTTCCTCACTTTTTCCCACTTAACTCCCACCCCATAATATTTTCCCCCTAATTACATGTCATAAATAACACGTAACCATACGAAATGTGATATTCTAACTACCCTATCCTTCAATTACATCGCATGTACAGGGAAAACGTTACTGGGAATACCCCTTGAGCTAATGCTCTGAATACGTACTCGATAATATCCCAACAATTATCCAACTTCGGGTGTTACATGATGTGCCCCAAAATGCAAGAATATTAATTCCCCAAAAGAGCACACTCGGCTGATCTCAAAAACTAAGCAGTGACTTTGAACGAGTATAACATTTAGTGCAAAAAGCCTAATGCCACGAAATTTACAGGGCTCCAAGTAGTATCCAAGATAACATTCCAGTTCAAAAATCTTGTTTAAAAATGATAACGAATGTGAGGTATGCATGTAAAATGGATCTGCCCTAAAACAGATTCCTTCCAAGATAGACTGGTGACTTCCAATAAAACGTGTACAAAATTATGAGTTCAGATCCAAACGATGTCAAAGTTGTACCAAAATCTTTGTAATCCAAAACATATTACTCCATTAAAAATTCAGATCAAAATTCGAAATATCCACAGAGTTACAAATAGAGGAACAAGCTGCTCAAAAAATTATAGATTCAACAACAGATTGCGGCCTTCAATAAAACATGCACACTTCCAATATTTTGATTCCAAAATCAATCAATCCGCCATCAATATTTCACAACCTTAAAAGAGTCAATAAATCCAGAACAAAACACAACAAGAACCCTTAATGAATTGGAAAAGAAAAGAGAGCACCAAGCTAGTCCGCAAGCCCTCAAGCGGCCAAGAGTTGTGACTAGTTCAGGACACTTCGAAGAGTACCTCTCTACCTTGGCTTTTCCTATGATCTTCTAATTCCACACCTCAAAGAAACCTCCTAAGGAAGATGTTGGAAGAGCTAGCTCGAACATCCTCTCCAAGACCATGCAAGAAGAAGTGAGAGGAAGAGCTTTGGTGTTAGGGTTTGCGATGAAGCAAAAACTGCGCACCGAGGGTTTGAGAGAAATCTTTCTCACAGAGGTTGCAGCTACAAATGAGGTACCAAAACTGATTTAGGGTTTCATTAAAGATGGCTAAATACCTCCCTAATGAAACAAAAGAAGAAAATTATAGAAATGCTCCTTGGTTCACAAAAATGGGCATGAGGGCTCGACCAACATGATAGTCGAGCACCCCAATTCTAATCAACGTGAAATGAATTAAAACTTACCAAAGTATGAATCAACTAGTACTAATCCATCAAGCTAATTCTAATCCAACATAACAAAATCGAAATTAAACATATCTTCCTCCAATTGGCCGAATTGGTCACGGAAGTTGGACATGCATCAAAACCGTGGGAGGAAGGTTCTAGCCGATTGGAAGTTGTTGGAATCCTTGTGAGAACAAGCTGAGGTGTTTCTTTATCATCATGTGATGGTTCATCTTCAAAGTCCATTAGCTTGATACTACCTACAAAATAGCAGTTCATTAAATAAGCAACGAGTCTCTAGGTTCGGGATCAGGTGACGGGATCATGGGGCACATCAGTTAATGATGCTGGTTGATCGATTCCTTTCGACGATTTAACCTCCAATCACAAACTCTCACTATTCTCATCAACACAGGTCAATTGAATCCCTTAGTGGACAATCAACCGCCATTTTCAAACCCATCAATGACCCTATACTCCTTCTCTAAATATATATATTCCAATCACATGTATACATATATATTTATATCCTTTAAGCATAACCCATTTTTTTCCAAGTTATACAAACTTCAACTTAGTCTCCTATAATTCGGTGTGTACTTCACATTTCTTCCATCACTTTATTCTTTACTAAACCTAATATATCTTTTAATATTATCAACTATATTATTCTCAATGACTTAGGTACTGTAGTTCACTATTTTTCAAATGTATTTTCCTTGAGCAACACATAAATTATCAAAGTCAACTCTTAATCAGCCTCCTAAGCTTTAATATGAACATTATTCGGCGTATTATAATTCACTTCTTCCAAATATTTTTCTCTTGATCAATACCTTAATTGTCCATTACAACTCCTATTGCCCCTAAAATTATCACTTAAGTCATATGCTTAGCATTACAAAAATTTAGGATATTACAAAAGTTATCAAGTTGAGGAACTTGACCTTAACAAAACTTGTCGATTAGAACCAAAGTTATCAAGTTAATCTTCCAAGTTTAAGCTTGAAGAAAATCTAGTTCTTCACAAAGAACCAAAGATAAAATTCTCCCATAAACCCTCAAAATTCATGTATATTTATCCTACCATTGCTTCTTCATCAACACTTAGCTTATTTATTGGTTTTAATATGTGTTGAGTTGATTCTTTCTCTTGGATCTCCACAATTGAGCCATGGAATACTTTGTGCATTTTCTTGGTTCTTGATCTTTTCATTGGACCTCCTATGCCTTACAATAGATCATTGTATTTGAGCTTGATCTTTGTTGCACTTTGATCCACATCATTCCCTCCCTCCTCGAAAAGATTCGTCCTCGAATCTCCTGCATTATAGAAAGATAAGTAACTAACATTAAAAGTCACACTTACATTACCATATTCACTAGGTACGTCAATTTTATAAGCGTTGTCATTGATGCGGAGGGACCGTCTTCTCGTGGTTGTAACTTGTCTTTCGTTGATTGGAAAATCTTTCTTTCCCTAAGTGAATCCACACCTAATCACCGGGCTCAAAAATAACTCTCACTCAATCTTTGTTTGCTTGCCTTGCATAGTGTTCATTCTTTTGCTCAGCATTCTCCCTTACCTTCGCATGTAAGTCCATAACAAAATCGACCTTTTTCTTTCCTTGAAGATTAGTAAACTCATTAGTAGGTAAAGTTAAAATGTCTGATGGAGTTAAAGGATTAAAGCCGTAAACAACTTCAAATGGTGAGTAAGATGTAGTACAATGAAGAACCCTATTATATGCAAACTCAACACGTGGTAAACACTTCTCCCATTGTTTTAAGTTTTTAGAAATTATAACTCATAACAAGGTAGTAAGTGTGCTATTAACTACCTCAGTTTGTCCATCCATTTGAGGGTGAGCTATGGTGTAGAATAAAATTTTTGTACCTAGTCTATTCCATAAAGTCGTCCAAAAGTTACTCCAAAATTTAACATCTCTATCACTCACAATAGTTCTTGGTAATCCATGTAAATGTTCAATTTATCTAAAAAATAAATTACGCAATATGTGTAGCATCATTAGTTTTTGAACATGTAATAAAGTGTGTCATTATGTTAAACCTATCAACAATAACAAAAATACTATCCATACCACTTGGAGTGTCCGGCAACCCTAAAACAAAATCCATAGAAACATCAATCCAAGGTTGGCCAGGTATAGGTGAAGGAATATAATGTCTACGTGGTTTTAACTTTGATTTAGCTTTCCTACACTCAATACACTTGTCACAAATTAATTGCACATCAACCCATTTTAGGCCAATAGAAATGCTCACATAATACATCTAAAGTTTTCTTTATTCCAAGTGACGCATCAAGCCACCTCCATGAGTCTCTCTAACAAGTAACTCTTTTAATGAACACTTAGGAATACAAAGCTTATTTTTTCTAAACAAGTATCCTTCATGTCTACAATAATCATTAAATGCAACTTTATCACAAGATTTCCAAACTTGAGTAGAGTCCAAATCTACTTCATATAATTCCTTAATGACTTCAAAACCAAGCAATTTAAATTGTAAGGAAGTTAAAAGTACATAACTTTGGGATAACATATCGGTTACAACATTTTATTTACCTTGTTTATATTTGATGACATATGAAAACGTTTCAATGAACTCCATCCACTTTGCATGCCTTTTGTGTAACTTTTCTTGTGACTTGAAGTACTTCAAACTTTCATGATCGGAGTGAATGGCGAATTCTTTTGGCCACAAGTAGTGTTGCCACATTTGTAAAGCACGAAGTAAGGCATACAACTCCTTGTCATAAGTGGGGTAGTTCAATGCCACACCTTTAAGCTTTTCTCTAAAATAAGCAACATGCTTGGAATTGTACATCAAAACTCCACCAATTACTTTTCCCGACGCATCACATTCCATTTCAAAAACTTTGTCAACATTAGGCAAAATAAGTAATGGCGCATTGGTTAGTTTATCCTTTAGTAGATTAAATGTATTCTCATGCACGTCGGTTCATTTAAATTCTACGTTCTTTTTAACAAGTTCATTCAAAGGAGCAACAATGGTATAAAACATTTAACAAATCTTCTATAAAAACTTGCTAATCCATGAGAGCTTCTTACCTCATTGGCATTTTTAGGTTTGGCCAATCTCTTATTGCTTTCACCTTTTTCTCATCAACCGAAAATCCACTTAAACTAACTACAAAACCAAGAAACACTACCGATTCCATGCAAAATATCCACTTCTTCAAATTAGCATATAATTGATTCTCTTTTAAAGCAATGAAAACTGAATTCATTTGTTCAACATGTGCTTCTATAGTTTTGCTATAAACCAAAATATCGTCGAAGTATATGATGCACCAAGGGATGCAAAACTTGAAGATTCACTTGGAGGATGACAGTTACATGACCAGATAAATAGAATACAAATTCCAAATTATGCAATTTTTTCATTTGTTATCCAATCAGTATGAAAATTTTACCACAATAAATTTCACAAGAGAAGATAATGCCTTCCAAAAATTAGGTGTGCTAACTTTTTTGTGTGATTTAATTATCTATAAACCCTAAGTGATTTATATCAAATATTAAATCAAACAATCATAAGTATAAACAATCATAAAGAGTAGGGATAGAGAGATCACGCGGTTTGACAACACTGGTCTACATCCGCACTCCAAGCTTTCCACTTGGAGATCCTTAATCGCCGAACCTCCTTGGTTGGTGATGTTTAACTTCACGGGTGTCAAACAAATCTTTACAAGTTGACTCTTTCTTAGGGCGTCTCATTTTATCTTAACTATTATAGGGCGTCACCCTTTTCGTTGGAGTACAAAATAGAAACTAAAAGATTACAATTTAAAACCTAACTCTCAAAGATAAAATCTCAAGTTGAGTATTGAGAGTGTAGTACCCAGAATTAAGCTTAGACTAAAGATTTAGTGGATGTAAATTAAAATAAATAAATTATATGTTAAGGGAGGTAAGGGAGTTAATTAGACTAACAGAAGTGTTGGAACGTTAGATTCAATTTATGAAGTGAAGTGGGAATTAAAAGAACGGAGAACCCAACAGCTAACGGTTCCTAAGGACTTAAAGTGCTAAAGGTTTCAATGGCTAAAGCCGCCATAGTTTAAAGGAGTTACTTCTAATCCAAGAAGCAAGAAAGAATGGATTTGAATGGTGGAAATCATGTTTGAGTATGCCAAGGTCGCAGAGTAGGAGAAAGTTAAGAGAAAGTTTCATGTGCTGAGTTTATGTTGGCAAAGAATGTTCAATTTGGTGGGATTTGATGAAGGCAGTGCATGATGTAAAGGCTATGTAGTGGGAGAAGTTTGAGGAAATCTTCTATGAAAGGTATTTTGATCATCCGATAAGGGCTAGGAAGATGATGGAGTTTGCTCAACTTGGTCAATCTGAAATAGTATGGAAGGTGTATCACAAGGAAATGAGAAACGTACACAAGGAGACACGTCGTTTCAAAGAGAAACTGTTGCATCTTCAAGAGTTAAGCAGTGTCAAAGGTGTAAAATAAATTAATTTGGAAGATGTTTTACAAATTCAAAGCAATGTTTTAAAGGTAACGAGAGTGGCCATTCTGCCAAAGATCGTATAGTTTTTTTCTTTAGGAGCCAGAAATGGTGGCACTGAAGGTGTTTTCTATAGTGGAAAATGCGAGTGTAGAGAGAAATTTGGATGAAGATTTTTCTTTTGCGATAAATGTAGATGATGATCAGATGACTTGGACATGAGTTAGTGTTTTACTAAGTCGTTGTATTTTGTGGAAGTGGAAATAATGAAATCCTTTGGAAGTTTTGCGTGATGGTATAATACATGAGGTTGTTTTGGGTGTTGTTATGCTAGAAGGTCAGTGGTCATTTTGGATTGTTAGATCGAGGAAATGTGTACGTTGAGCAAATTTTAAGGATGAAATTTTATTAAGGAGCAAGGAATGTAATAACCAGAATTTAACTTACACTAAGGATTTAGTGGAAGTAAATTAAAATAAATAAATTATATGTTAAGGGAGTTAATTAAATGGAAGAAAATAATAAATTTAAAATATAAAGAAATTCGAAAGAGAATGAAAAAGAAGAGGGAAGGAGGAGGTTAAACAAAGAGAAGAAGGTTTAAATTAAAAAGGTGGAGAATGAAAAGAAAAGGCCCGCGTGTAACACCCTGCCTTTTTAAGTTGGATAGTTATCGAGGTATTGCCAAGGGCATGCTAGATCATTAAGTCTAGTTGTATTTCCATCATGTTTTCCCCGTATACGTGATATAATTAAGAGACAAATGGGTAAGTAGGGCATTACGTTGTGTATTTATACGTGTAATTTTATGCCAGGTATTCATGGAGAAATTGTTATGGGATAGGAGTTAAGTGAGGACTAAGTGAGGAAAGGTTGTCCAGGGCATTTACGGACGCCTGCGGACACATTATGTCGTCCGCAAGTGCATTGCGCAACGTCCCCAACTCTTGGGACGCCTCAAGGACAAGGATTCGCATCCTAATGTGTCTGGAAATTGACTTCCGGATGCATGAGGACGACCTTATAGATGAGAAGTGTCATCCGCAAGAGCATTGCACGTCACCCTCAGCCTAGGGACGACTCGGGACATGATTCTGCGTCCTAACTTCACTGTGCAGTGAAGTTGTGGACGAGGTCTGGACAATGCAGACGAGAGGAACTACGTCTGCATCAAATCTGTTCTAAACCTGGACAGTTTCGAGCGAATCAGGACGGCTGTGGACCAGTTGAGGCCTCATCCGATTTGCCTCTGTCCGATTTTAGGACACTTTGGAACGAGATGCGGACTCCGCATGTGGACGCAATTTGGCGTCCGAATGCCTCCTGCGGACGGTACGGACATTACAGGGACTCATTCTCCCATCTAAAGCCTTGTTTTAGACTGCGATATTTTAGCTTTGTGGATGAATGCGAACAAGACCTATGCGTCCGCACCCGTTTGAATTAGCCTAAAACCTATGAATAAAATAGAGATAAAATGATAGAAAATTGTAGGAAATCATAGAATAGCCTGATTTCCTGACAGGAAGCGACCCTCCCCCAACCCCGCCGTAGCTAGCCTTCCCCCTTGCCTGGAGCCATCTCCCTCTCTACCCTTAGGCACTCATGGTGTTTCCCTCCCCCAGGTAATATCTCCATTCTCTCTCCTTCATCCTCCATTTTTACGCTTAGCTTTCCTCTTCCTACTAGAAATGCTCTCTTCCCCTGCATGAGAAATTCTCTGTGAGTGAGTGAAAATAGTGGGTTAAGTGGGTGAAGTGAACTACGTGAGGTGAGTTAGGAAGTTAGAATTGTGAGCTGAAGAGGGAGCTACGAAGAGCTGTTGTGTGTGGGTGAGAAAGCATGAGCTGTGGAGTGGAGAGTTGCCCCTGTTTTGAGTGTCTTCATTATTGGTAAGGAATTAGGGGTGTTTTGGCCATGTAGAGGCCTTACACTACGAGTAGAGTGTGTGGATTTAGTGTTAATTCCCTGACACGTTTACTGCAAATTGTTGTTACTTAGTTTTAATTGTTAGTTTTAAGTGATAATTCCTTAAATGAAATGCTACTGTTTTCCTTGTTGTTTTCCTCTGCTGTAGATAGTGTAGCTCCTTGATTGTTAGTTTATTTCCCTTACTATGAATGTGTTACTTGATAGAGATAAGGTTGTGGCTGTGATAAATGTTTTGGTTAGTGATTAAATGCATTGTTTTAAAAAGAAAGGATGAATATTAAAAGAGTAATGAATGCTTAAAATGTGAAATGATGAATGGTCATTGAATTAAATTACTTGTTGTTGTTTAATTGTGTTGTTTTGTACCGTCGTAAATTATTTTGCCATTCCCTTGTTGGATATCTATGTTAAATTAATAAGCATATTAATCAACTAGGCCTAGCATGTTTAGATGTTAACCAATTAGAACCCTAAATTAGTTAACCCAAAACATGTAAACTAATTAATGTTTGCTAGTTGTGCAATGTATAGTTGTTAATCACTTCATGAAGCATGTTAGTTAATTAGGATAACGATATATTAACTAATTGAGCATGTTTAACTAGTCTCTAACTACTTAGTTGAGCATGTTTAATTTAGTATATAACTTGCATGTTTAACTGCCAATCAATTGAGTTAATTGTTACTCAATTTAGCATGTTAACTAATTAGCAAATCTAAGCGTGTAGTGCTAATTACATAATCAATGAGCATGTTAAGTAGCTAAGTGAAGTAATTAGTTACTAAATAGGGTTTCTTATTGGGCATGATAATTAATTAGATATGTTATGAAATTAATTAGCATGTGCAATTAACTAAAAACAAAAGCGTCTAGGGTAATAATCATAATCTATCCTTAAGCATGTTTAGTAAATAAATGTTGAACATGTCAATGAACTAGCATAATTAACTAAGTAATAAATTGAGCATGTTAATCGACTAAAGTAGTGTTATAACTGGAGCATGTAAATCACCTAGGATGACTAAGTAGAATAATCGCCTAGAATGATAAATGTAGGAAGCATGTAAATGGACTAAGAAATTAACTAGGATAATTAGCATGCTTAATTAATAGTATTGTATTCTATCCTTGTTTAAATTCATGTACCTTGCTCTGCTCTACTGGGTGCGTTATTCAATTATTGGTTGTTTACACGTCCAGTTGCTTTGAATTATTTAAATGTGCAATTTCAATTATAGTGCTTTTAATTACTTATGTGCACGTCAATTGCTGTTAATGTTATGTTATGAAGTATCATGCATTATGTTAGGTTGAGAATGTATAAGCATGCATCATGTTAATAGAAAGAATAGGACGCATGCATGAGTGAGGAAAATGTAAGAATTAATGATAGAATAATAGGGTGGTTGGGTCTAGTCTGGCAGCTAGTATGCACATAGGAGGCTAGTGTAGCTTGGCAGCTAGGATGCACATAGGAGACTAGTTTCTTGCCTGGCAGATAGTATGCACACAGGAGGCTAGTTGTAGTCTAGCATTGAGTATGCACACAGGAGACTAACTCGACGAACAAAGGAATTTCTAATAGGAAGTAATAATGAAACGAATGGCTTAAGGAAAAGGACTAAAGAGAGACATATCATAGTTGCATTAACCTTTTTCCTTACTAAGCCTTCGGGCTTACAGTTACTTGTGGTGTAGATGTAGGTAATTGTGTGCGGAAAGCAAACATACAGACCTAGGAGTTAATGTGAAAGTCGAAGAACAAACAATAATAAGCAGTGGATGTGGATTTGCATGCTAGAGGGAGTTCGTGGCTGACCAGGCATAAAAAGGGCAAAAAGGAAAATAGCTAATTAAGTTGAGTTTCTTAAGTTGTAATTAAACTAAGTTTACCAATTTGTACTTAAATTATTTACGCTTTCGCAATGTTTTAAATAAATGATTTAATAACGCTTCCGCATAGTTTTATTAACAGGATTTTCATATCCAGTTTAAGGAACGGTTGGTAGCCATCTAGTTTAGGCGTGCTCTGACTGGTTTCAAAAAGAAATTTCAAATTTTCACACATTTTCAAGGATTTACGAAGAAACCGGGTCATTACACCGCGGCCAATTTGAAGGAAATGGTAGAGTGTTATTCACTCTGTCCTTCGGTCAAGATGCTTTGCGGGAGAGAAATGGGACCGACCTTGGATGAAACTCGGGCGATAGGGGATCTGGATTTTTGAACAAGGGCCGACAGCTGTGTAGGTGAAAGGGAACGTCGTCGTTCGACCACTGGATCGCGGGGTTGACCTGGAAAAAATGTCTGAGTCGTGGGAGCGAGCAAACTACGGGCTGTGATTTTTGCAATGCCTTGTTGGGTTGGGTTGAGGATAGCAGTGACAACCCGCTGGCGCCAATGTGAGGTAAGGTCCCCTGCATTTTTGGTTTCTCAGCCTCCAATGCTGGGCATGGTGATTTTCTTTGGTTTTGTTTTGGATTGCGGTGTGATGAATTGTTTTGTTTTTTGTTGATGGGTATTGCGGTGGAATTGTGCTCCATTGTTGGCTTTTGTTCTGCATTTTTAGTTACTATGAAAATTGCCGAGGCAAAAATGACGGTGGCAAAGAAGCGGGTGCCACATGGGAAGGGTCGATCCAGCGATTGATTGTCCAGTTCAGCATGGGACCAGTCGATACTTATATCGACCGAGAACATCCAGTCGATCGAATAATCGACCGCTCTCACATGGAATCCAAAAAATTGGAAATCCCAAGAATTCTACTTTGGTGATTCACCCACGTGTTCTTCTTTATAGACGGTATTTTATATAGGGAGGTAGGTAAGATTTATGGAGATATACGTGAAGCTTATGGTGGACATGCTATGAAGATAGAAAGAGATAGAGAGTGGGGGGAGGACAGAGTGTTCTGCATGAGAGAGAGAGCTCTCTGGTGAGAAACTGAGAGGAGAAAGAGAGAAAGGGAGAGAAGCTAATAGAGTGGGAAGGGTTTCTGGAGTAGAAGGAATAGCTGAGACGTTGAGGAGAAGAAGAATTGGTGATATCCTCTATTGCTCTCTGGTGTGCTTCAGGTGAGGTGAGTTCCTTCTTGATTGGTTATGGGTTTTTGGCTCTCTGTTTCTTTCGTGTTATGCATTATTCATGTAGTTGAAGGGTATTGTTAGTATTTTATTCTTTTAGTTTGGGAGTGCTTTCTATTGTATGTTGATTGGCTTGTGGATACCACTTTGGATAATGATCTATGCTTTGCTGTTTGGTTAGCCATTGCTCTGTCAATTATTTAAAATACTAAGTTAAGAAGCATGTTGAGCTATGGAATATGTTATTGGCCCTATTGATGATATGTGAACAATATATTGTAGAAATTTAAAAGAATGATGGGTGTCGTGTACTTGTAGCGACCTAGTTTTTCTTACATTTGAAAACGTGTAAAATTTAAAACTTTGCTTTTTTACTTAAACCCTTTTCTTTTCACTTGCGTAGCGGAAGACTATTTCGTTCTTAAAATCATTTAAAGACAATAAATGAAAATCTTTTTCTTAAAAATATTTTATAAAACACAATGGAAGAATTTATAATAAAACATTTTCCAATTCAAAAACTTTACAAAACCATCTTTTTTTTTCTTAAATCTATTAGCCTAGTCAGCCACAAAATCCACGTGTGTAAATCATTCATCAACTGCTCCTTAACCTGTTCTCTTGCTCTCGTACGTATACCTACATCAACAAAACTTAAAGTAATGAGCATAACGCTCAGTAAGTGATATACATTAAATCTAAAATGCACATGCTATGCTCTTTTAAAATCCGTTTTTGTTTTCTGTTTCTGTTTTCCTTTATCTTTTACATTTTAATCCTTTCTTCTAATGCACCTGACCCCGATGCCCCCGACATAGAAGCAATGGCATAGTTTGAAAGCTTGCTAAGCTGTTGACCGGTTTGTCCAATGCATCTGACCCGTTACCTCTATTATAGTAGCAATGGCATAGTCTGAAAGACTACTAACTATTGGCCGGTCCGTCCCAGTATCATCCAGGGACCCCACAACAGGTATGAGCAGCAATGGCATAATCTAAAAGCTCTGCTAGTGGCAATGGCATAGTTCGAAAGCTCAACTAGCGGCCATGCCCACCAAAGGTTTAAACAACCTCACATCATACTGTTCCCTTTAATTTACTTTACTTTACCTTTTATCATTTAACATTTGTTTATTATTTGTTTTGCTTTCCATGGTAAAATTGATATTACTATAGCCCAAACGATGGTAGTCCGCTTCAAGTGATCAACCCCCAAGAACACTGTATACTTAAGTATGTATGAGCATCCATTAAACCATTCTTTAAAACCATGCATGAAAACCCATTTTCGTATCATTTTGAAAATCATGATACATGATGCTCATGAATGCATACAGTATCTATATCATCAGTAAAATCCTTGAAAAATGATCAGACATCCTATAATCCTCAAAAGCATGATCATTATCAATATCATTTAAAATCTAATAAACATATCATTAAAAGAACCTATTTCAGCATTTTTTTCTTCTTCCATTAATACCTTCACAATAAATAACATTTAATCAACTAACCAAATTCTCAAACCTAAGACAATAAGCATACAAATTATAACTTTATTCAACATTTCCCAATTATCTGAAACTGTCCAACACACCTCAATTCCACATATAACTTAACCTAAACAGAATATAAACATCTTCCAATTTCTCTTTAAACCTTCAGCCTAAAATCCATAAATCACTGTAGCATTCAAGCATAAACCAAACATAGATTATCAACCTATTAACAAACCAAACCCTCAGCAATGGCTACCAATAAAATATCCAAGCATACATAGTTAAAGTCAAACAATCATGTACTTCATTTCTCATTCTTTTATCCCATAGTAAATATCCATTAAGAATGCATATTACAGAGAGCCACTTTATCCTCAAACATCGAACTTATTTCCATTAACCAATTACTATCCAACAATAGAGCATATTCATCAGTGCATATTTATCAACTTCATGCAAATCATAGAGAGCTTAACCAAACAACACAGAGAGCATAACCACTTAAAATCCACAAGGACATAAAGAAAAACTGCTCACCCGCGAGAAGCACAGAGAGAACCTCACACAAGCTCATTGTCCTTCCTTCTCCTTTTCTCTCATCTCTATTTCTAATGTCTTCTGACCTCCAGAGCCTTAACAATCACCAACCAAAATCACAGAACATCCAGCCAAAACATTATCCATAAAATAGTCATGCAATAACCACTTACCAAGAGAACCTGAGAGCACCACACAAGAGAGGGTAGTAGCTCTTCCCACTCATGACTCCTTCTTCTCCTTATGTCCTTTGCTCTCTTTCTTTTTTCCTTCTTATTTCTTCCTTTTAAAGCCTTCTTCTCAAAGCTCTCGGTCTTTCCTTCAATGGAGGACTCTCAGTTTCTCAAGAGAGTTTTTTGTAGAATTTCTCTCTGTTTTTCTTTTCTTCTCCCATGGTTTCTATTTTTTCAGAGAGGTGAAGCTTCCCTTATACATTTCTTGTATCCCCAAAATCCTCACCTAACTCCCATCACAAATTGTCATCCGTAAAGTGGGAACAACGTGAGGAAATAAAAAAAAATGCTCGACCCTAAATACCCAATCATCGGGGTCTCCATTTTAGAAAATTGGCATCTCCAAAATTTTAAGTTAGCCATCCCCAGCTAAAACTCTAATCACTTCTTTCGACCTACGGCGAAAGAAAGAGTCATTTTTTGGTTCATTGTCCATGTTGTTCTGCCTCAGCGGATGCTAATTTCGCCAGCAATTTGGCCTTGCCAGGCTGGCAGCCCTCCTTACAGGTTCTAGGTAGCCATATTTTTGTTCAACAGTTCCTCCCCCAGGCTCTATTTTCCAACTTCAATAACTCGAGAATATTTTGCTTTTGAGCGAAGAGAAAATCTTGCTCTAGAACGAACTCCATCTGATGCATCACAAGGACCTATCACCCTAGCCTAAGCTAAGACACTCATTACTTTCCTAACCAATTGGTATTTCGCAGTTGGAGCTTTCCTTGAAGGAGTTGAAGATGAACCAAAATTGTTGGATAAAGAAGCACCAAAGCATATGATCACTTGGCACCATGGAGAAGGCCCTTGGCTAGAGCCAAAGACCTAAGTGCTCACGGGTGTCTACTTTACCGAGGCTAATGTGGTTCCTTAGATAGAAATATGTTCTCTTTTTGTAATGACATGTTTTGGATGCATGATTGGTTGAATACTAGATTATTGCTTTGTTTGGTTAGAATTAGGGTGAATATTATGATTGGTTTATTTTGTGGTCTCAGCTTGCTTGTGAACCGAGCCATCATGTCTATTTTATTGCTTAGAGGGTTTTTTTTATATAATTTTCCATTAGGGCAACCCTTAAGGACGTATTTAGCCTTCCTTAAGGAGCCCTAATAAGCAATTTTGAATTTAATAGCAGCTGCTCCCTCCCTTTTTACAGTTCCCTCCCTAAACATCACCAGAGCTCTTGTCAAGGCAAAGCTAAAGACTTGATTTCCAAACATTCCTTTCCTCACCTTTTTCTCAATCTTGGAGAAAGGGCCTTACGCTGAGTTCTCCCAATACTTCTCTAGAGGTGTTATTCAGGAGAGGAGGGCTAGAAGATTGACAAAAAAATAGGTTGGACTAGCCTTTGCATTAACGTCCATTGAAGTCGCGATTTCTGGGTGTATGAGATTTGTAGATCAATTTGTATGTTTGTTTTCTGTTCTTGTTGTTTTGAACAAAGTATGATTATGGAATTTGAGGTTGAGCTTCTTCTCTGGATTGTGTTGAGCAGGTTATGATTTGGTGAATATTGGAATTAAGATATTGAGTTTCTGCAACATTACTTGGAGATCGCCAATTTTGTTTTGTAATTCTGTTTTTCCGGACAGTGAGTTGTCGACTACATAACTTTTGTTTTCATGAATTTTGTATCTTGAATTTTGGATTGCAGCTTCTTCCTTGTTAGTTCTATAGGACCTATAAATTTGAGCGTGATTGGTTGCTTGCATTGGAAGATACACTTGTTTAAATTGGACTCCACAGTTTTGACCTAGCTATTTGAGCGCTTAGCTTCATCTCAGCTTCTTGCACTTTGACGTGCGCCAACTGGTATCAGAGCCTAAGTAGCCTATCTGTGCAACCTTGTGAGTGTGATCTTGGTGGAAAATGAGTATGAGAAGTGGTGCTCCTTATAACAGCAATAAAGAAACAATGTTGAGCTCTAGTGCACCACCCATAGAAGAACAAGATAGAGTCGAGATTAATGTGCAACAACAACTTAATGAGATACATGAAATGATGTATAAGTTACAGTAAAGACTAGAGGAACCCTCTTGTGGAAATGTCAGAGGACCAAGGACTCCTAGACCTAGGAGGAGACTTAGCACTTCCATTGATTCAAGAGGCCAAAGTGAGAGTATGTTTGAAGAAGATGAAGAAGAAACTAATGTAGAAGAATCTCTAAGTCCGAGAAGGAGATCACAAGGCAAAGATGATATGAAACATATTAAAGCCTCCATACCTCCTTTCAAAGGTTCTAGCAGTGGAAATGACTTCTTGGATTGGGTTGAAAAGGTGGAACGTGTTTTTTATAGTTATTATATTTCCGAGAAGGTGAAAATTCAAATGGTGACCTTAGAGTTTTTCGGATATGCTAGCCTTTCGTGGAAAGACCTCAAAGCTCAACGAAAGAGGGTTGGTTGTGATGATGTGAGAAGTTGGAAGACTATGAAGTCTCTTATGAAGAAAAGATTTGTTCCCCTCCACTACAAGCAAGAGTTATTCCTCCAACTACAAAATCTAAAACAAGGCACTCAGTTGGTAGAGGAATATTCAACTGAGTTTGAAACGTTAAAGATCTGATGTACCATGGAAGAACTGATGTGCCCTAAGGCCCTATCACATGGAGTCGAGCCAAGAAACCCATTGCTTTCCTAACTAGCTTCTATTTTGCAGGAAATACCAAGATGTGGGATTCTTTCAAAGATGTATCACAAGACGATAAAGAAGTTCCTTTTCATTTGATCACTTGGGACGATGCTCCACCAACCTAAACCGAATTCCACATTAGCCATGAAGTGTGGTGACGTGAAGACTACAAATATTATTTAAGGTCTTGTTTTGATTTAGTAGAATTAGTATTCTGAACAACAATTTTATTTGGTTTTCTTTTATTGTGTTGTGAGATGCTAGAGAGTGGTGTAGTTTGCATGAAAACCGCACCCTCATGCCGAATTTTTGTCATTAAGGGTATTTTAGTCTTTCAACCCATTTTGTAACCCTTAGGTTAAATACCCTCCCTTGGAAGATTGGAGAGTAGTTTTGAATTGAAGACAATTTTGTGTTTTTGAAAACACTTTGTCGCGGCCTCCCCCTCACCTTAGCGCCGTTCTCCTCCATCACCCAAGCAAGGGTTTCTTGAAGCTTCTCAACCTTGCAATCCTTGGGATGTTGTTTCTTCCAATCATTATCTTTGAGGTAAAGATTGTAGAGTGGAGACAAAAGAAGATTCCAACCTTGGAGAGTGTTGGTTTTCGGCCAACCACAAAGTCGCCCCTCTCACTAGGAGGTCCGCGGACTCCATTGAAGTTACTCTTGATTTTTGAATATCGTCTTTGCTCTTTTCTTGGTTCTTGGATGCCCTAATGATCTGGTAGTTGAATACTTAAGAGTTGTTGGAGAATTCATTTGTGGATTATTGATTTGGAGAAGGTTATTGTGGGATTATTGTTGTTGTACTGAATCTGTTTTCTTGCTGGATTGTTAATTGTCGCTGAATATAGTATCTGTTTGAGGCCTTTACACCATTCATTTCGTTTTGGTGTCTTCTGGTGATTTTTTCAGGATTAAGTCAGGGAGCTACCTGCCAAATTTGGGCTCCATTTGATGTATGTATCTCGAGTTATTCCGTTTTAAGTGATCGTTGGTAAATCTGCCCTGTCAAGCCCTAATTATTGGATCGTTTGTATTCTGAGCATAACTCTTGAAATATAATGAATTTCTTTATGGACTTTTGACACGATTATTGTGATTGTATTGAGAACATCCCTTCCAAGTTTCAATTCAAGCTCATGCATAGTTTGGAAGTTAAAGTTGATTGACTATTGTTGATTCGGCGAATTACAGATTTTTCGAACAGATTTCTTTAAGGTTCTCTATTTGTTCCTTGGAGCCTATCATTTGGTATCAGAGCTGAGTTCACGTTGCTGCTATTATTTTGTCTTACAAGGCTGATTATGAGTACTAGGAGTGGTGCTCAATATCATAATCCACGGGAGATGAGAGACAGTTCGGGTGCACCTCCACCCAAGGGAAATCAAGAACCAACCAAGCCTTCAATGAGGGAGATGTTCGAAATGATTATGAAATTACAGCAACAAATTGGTTCCTCCAATAATGATCATGTACGGGGTCCTAGAACTCCAAGACCTAGAAGGAGGATTAGTACTTCGAATGATTCTAGAGGACGTGATGCTAGCTTATATGATGAAGAATGGTAAGACCCTGAGGATTCGGATTCACCGAGTCCTAGAAGAAGATCAAATAGTAATCAAGAAATGAGACATGTTAAAATTTCCATTCCAAGTTTTAAGGGCTCTAGCAATGGAGAAGATTTTATTGAATGGGCCGAAAAGGTGGATCGTATTTTCGAATGTTATGATTATTCAGAAAAGACTAAGATCCGAATGGTGGCTTTGGAATTCTCGGGTTATGCTAGCATTTGGTGGGAAGACCTCAAAGCACAACGTTGTAGAGATGGTGAAGGAGTGGTCCGTAGTTGGGAGGCCCTAAAAGCACTCATGAAAAAAAGATTCGTACCTCCCCACTATAAACAAAAGTTGTTTCTACAGTTACAAAATTTGAGGCAGGGCTCTTTGACCGTGGATGAATACTTAATTGAGTTTGAGATATTGAAAATACGTTGTAATGTGACTGAACCAATGAAGCAAACCATTGCTCGATTTATCAGAGGCTTACACAAGGAGATTGGTGAAACAATCGAGCTACAATCATATGTTACCTTCGATGATGTGGTACAATTGGCCTTGAGAATTGAGAGGCAAAGAAAAAGGAGAGCAAAGGAGAGTATGACTTGGCCCTTCTCTAAGAACAACACCCCTTCAAAACCGATTCAAAAAGGGGAAAGCAAGCCTAGTACCATGAAAAGCAATGAGGAAAAGAAGCCTATGTTTGATACTAACAAGTCTAGATCCCGTGATATCAAATGTTTTAAATGTTTAGGATTCGGCCATATAGCCTCCCAATGTCCGAATGCCAAAGTTATGATTCTTAAAGCGGGAACTAATGAGATAATCAGTGAGGATGAAGAAGAAGGTGTATCCGTAACGGAAGAAGAAGATGTGGAAGAGACTTATTATGCCCCTGAAGGATCCTTACTTGTTGTGATGAAAAGAGCTATGGCGATCCAAAATCAAGTTGAGGAATTACAACGGGAGACTATCTTCCATACTAGTTGCGAAGTTCAAGGAAAGCTTTGCTCCTTGATTATTGATGGTGGTAGTTGCACTAATGTTATATCATCGGAGGTTGTTGAAAAATTGGGATTGGTTACTTCGGTCCACCCCACTCCTTATCGATTGAATTGGTTGAATGACAAAGATCCAATCAAGGTTACTAAACAAGTGAAGTTGACTTTTTCTATTGGTGGCTATGAGAATGAGGCCACATTTGATGTTGTTCCAATGATGGCTAGCCATCTTTTGCTTGGTAGACCGTGGCAATTTGATAGAAAGACGAAGCATGATGGGTTTTCTAACTATTATTCTTTTAAGTTCAAGGGAAAGACTGTGAATTTGGCTCCTCTCAATCCAGATCAGATTTCTAAAGACTACGAGAGCATGAACAAGACTAGATCCGAAAATTCTCTTATTATCACAAAAGGGGATCTCAAGAGATCCTTAATGCAAGGAGGACCAATTATTCTTATGCTATTTCGAGAAAGAGTGGAGGAATTGGGCACTATACCCGAATCTGTATTGGAATTACTTACAGAGTACGAAGACGTATTTCCAGAAGAGCTACCCCTAGGATTATCACCTTTAAGAGGAATTGAACACCAGATAGATCTCTTGTCAGGAAATTCTCTACCTAATCTGCCAGCTTATAGATTAAATCTTGATGAGTCCAAGGAGCTTCAGAAACAAGTTACCGAATTACTCAACAAGGGTTATATCCGAGAGTCTCTTAGCCCTTGTGTCGTGCCTACCTTATTGGTTCCCAAGAAAGATGGGTCAGTAAGGATGTGTGTTGATAGCCATGCCATTAATCAGATCACCATCAAATATCGTTTCCCTATTCCCCGGCTTGAGGATATGTTAGATGAACTTAGTGGAGTTGCTATTTTCTCAAAAGTTGACTTGAAAAGCGGATATCACCAGATTTGAATGCGTGAAGGAGATGAGTGGAAGACGGCGTTTAAAACAAAATATGGGCTCTATGAGTGGATGGTCATGCCATTTGGGTTGTCTAATGCCCCTAGTACTTTTATGCGAGTGATGCATCATCTTCTTCGAGAATTTATGGGAAAGTTTGTCATTGTTTATTTCGACGATCTACTTGTTTGTAGCTCGGATATATCCAGTCATCTTTTACACTTGAAGTTATTATTTGAGGCTCTACGGAAAGCTCAACTATTCGGAAATCTCAAGAAATGTTCTTTCGCTCAAGATCGTGTCTATTTCTTGGGATTTATCATTACTAAAGATGGGATGGAGGTGGATGAATCAAAAATAATAGCAATCAAGGAATGGACGATTCCTACTTGTGTCTCAGAAGTTCGGAGTTTCCATGGCTTAGCATCCTTTTATCGACGTTTTATAAAAGGGTTCAGTTCAATCATGGCCCCTATCACTAATTGCACCAAGAAAAGAAAAGATTTTACGTGGACTTCGTCTTGCCAATCTAGCTTTGAATCCATTAAAGATAAATTATGCAATGCTCCTCTCCTAGCTCTTCCGGACTTCACCAAAGTTTTTGAGATCGAATGCAATGCCTCTGGATTGGGTATTGGTGCGGTCCTTATGCAAGAAAGCAAGCCCGTTGCCTATTTTAGTGAAAAACTAAAAGGTGCAGCCATCAATTATTCTACCTACGATAAGGAATTCTATGCAGTTATCCGAGCACTAGAAGTTTGGCAACATTATCTTTTATCTAGAGAATTCATTATTCACTCCGATCACCAGGCATTGAGGCATATTCGTAGTCAAGGAAAGCTTAATCGTCGTCATGGCAAATGGGTAGAATTTCTGAAACGTTATCCTTATATTATTAAATATAAAAAGGGAGAATCTAATCAGGTCGCAGACGCTCTCTCTAGGCGTTGTATTTTACTAACAGAACTTAATGCCAGACTTTTTGGTCTTAACTAGATCAAGGAGTTATACTCGGAGGATCGCGATTTTGGGAGTATTTACGCTAATTGTTTACGCAAATCGGAGTTTCCATTCTTTTTGGAGGATGGTTTTCTTTTTAAAAATGGCAAGTTATGTATTCCTATATGTAGTCTTCGGGAATCTTTAATCCTTGAAGCTCACAGTGGCGGATTAGCAGGGCATTTCGGCAGTAAGAAAACTATTGAAGCCATTCAAGAGCACTTCCACTGGCCTCATTTGCGTCGAGACGTGCAAAGAATTGTAGATCGATGTAGTGTTTGTAAGAAGGCAAAGAGTCGAGTCCTTCCACAAGGTCTCTATATGCCGCTTCCTGTGGCCACTCATCCTTGGGTGGAAATCAGTGTCGATTTCATCTTAGGGATTCCCCGCACTCCTCGAGCCAAAGATTCTATAATGGTGGTTGTGGACCGATTTTCTAAAATGGCTCATTTTATTGCCTGTCACAAAACTGATGATGCCTCTCATATAGCTGGCCTATTCTTTAAGGAGATCATTTGATTGCATGGAGTTCCACGCTCCATTGTGTCAGATCGGGATACGAAATTCTTAAGTTCTTTTTGGAAGACTTTATGGAGGAAACTTGGTACTAGACTATTCTTTAGCACTTCATTCCATCCCCAGACCAACGGGCAAACCGAGGTAGTTAATCATACATTGGGAGCGTTGCTAAGATCAGTGCTCAGTAAAAGGCTAACCGATTGGATTTACACTTGCCTTATGTGGAATTTGCGTACAACCGGAGTGTACATGGATCTACTCATCATACACCATTTGAGGTAGTATATGGATTCAATCCCCTTACACCTATGGATCTCTTACCACTTTTGATGACTGATTATATTAGTGAAGATGGAGCTGTGAAGGCCGAGCGAGTTAAAAATTTACATGAAGAAGTCCGGAAAAATATCGAGAAAAAAAATTTGTAATATGCCAGGCTTGCAAATCGGGGACGAAAGGAAGTTATTTTTGAAGTGGGTGATCTTGTTTGGTTGCATCTTCGGAAAGATCGATTCCCTAATTATCGTAAGTGCAAGCTATTGCTGAGAGCTGATGGTCCCTTTAAAGTACTGGAGCATATCAATAATAACGCGTATCGGATCAAGCTACCTGAGGGCTATGGAATTTCGACTACTTTCAACGTTCAAGACTTATCACTATATCATGGCGAGGATGAATTCTCTAATGAAAATGCATCGAAACATTCTACGGATTTGAGGTCAAATCCTCAATCACCCGGGGAGGATGATGTGCCCCAAGGCCCTATCACACGGAATCGAGCCAAGAAACTCATTGCTTTCCTAACTAGCTTCTATTTTGCAGGAAATACCAAGATGTGGGATTCTTTCAAAGATGTATCACAAGACGATAAAGAAGTTCCTTTTCATTTGATCACTTGGGACGATGCTCCACCAACCTAAACCGAATTCCACATTAGCCATGAAGTGTGGTGACGTGAAAACTACAAATATTATTTAAGGTCTTGTTTTGATTTAGTAGAATTAGTATTCTGAACAACAATTTTATTTGGTTTTCTTTTATTGTGTTGTGAGATGCTAGAGAGGTGTGCAGTTTGCATGAAAACTGCACCCTCACGCCGAATTTTCGTCATTGAGGGTATTTTGGTCTTTCGACCTATTTTGTAACCCTTAGGTTAAATACCCTCCCTTGGAAGATTGGAGGGTAGTTTTGAATAGAAGATAATTTTGTGTTTTTGAAAACACTTTGCTGCGGCCTCCCCTCCCCTTAGTGTCGTTCTCTTCCATCACTCAAGCAAGGGTTTCTTGAAGCTTCTCAACCTTGCAATCCTTGGGATATTGTTTCTTCCAATCATTATCTTTGAGGTAAAGATTGTAGAGTGGAGACAAAAGAAGATTCCAACCTTGGAGAGTGTTGGTTTTCGGCCAACCACAAAGTCGCCCCTCTCACTATGAGGTCCGCGGACTCCATTGAAGTTACTCTTGATTTTTTAATATCTTCTTTGCTCTTTTCTTGGTTCTTGGATGCCCTAATGATCTGGTAGTTGAATACTTAAGAGTTGTTGGAGAATTCATTTGTGGATTATTGATTTGGAGAAGGTTATTGTGGGATTATTGTTGTTCTGCTGAATCTGTTTTCTTGCTGGATTGTTAATTGTCGCTGAATATAGTATCTATTTGAGGCCTTTGCACCGTTCATTTCATTTTGGTGTCTTCTGGTGATTTGTTCAAGATTAAGTCAGGGAGCTACCTTCCAAATTTGGGCTCCATTTGATGTATGTAGCTCGAGTTATTCCGTTTTGAGTGATCATTGGTAAATCTGCCCTGTCAAGCCCTAATTATTGGATCGTTTGTATTCTGAGCATAACTCTTGAAATATAATGGATTTCTTTATGGAATTTTGACACGATTATTGTGATTGTATTGAGAACATCCCTGCCAAGTTTCAATTCAAGCTCATGCATAGTTTGGAAGTTAAAATTGATTGACTATTGTTGATTCGACGAATTACAGATTTTCCAAACAGATTTCTTTAAGACTCTCTATTTGTTCCTTGGAGCCTATCAAGAACTAATAGAGCAAACTATTGCTAGTTTCATTAAGGGCCTATATAGAGAGATTGGAGACTTGGTGGAATTGCTGCCTTATAGCACCATGGATGAAGTGGTTCAATTGGCTTTGAAAATAGAGAGAAAAAAAAAAGAAATTTATAGGAGAACAACACTCGGCCATTTTCTAGAAGTAACACTCCTTACAAACTGCCTCCTAAGAATGATGAGAAGAGTTCCCCTATTAAAGTTCAATAAGGCAAGATCATTGAAGAGAGAAAAGTAAATGTTGATGGCATCAAACCTAGGTCAAGAGACATAATATGCTTCAAGTGTCTCAGCCTTGGACATATAGCCTCTCAATATCCCAATAAGTGAGTTATGGTGATGATACTTCATGGCACCCTCAAGGTCTGGTCTGCAAGCCCTTGGTAGGCCCAAGCTTTGCTTTAGGTCAGGCTTTGAATTATTTTTCTGTACCTAGGCTCGGTTGGGGCCGAACCCAAGAGAAAATGTTCACGCGAGTAGACTGACCCATTGGCTTTGATTGATGTGCCTTCGGCAAGCTTCTAGCAAGGTTCAATGAGATTCTCATAGGTTTTTGGTAGTTTTCGGCAATTTTCAATGGTTTTTAATGATTTTCTGCAGAAACTTGCTATCTATGGCATGGTGGTTGGAGGCTAACTGGCCCACCTTTAGATCACCCTTTGGGGGTTGCTCTAAGTTGGGTCCTGACTTGGGGCTCTATGCAGTGGGTTGGGTAGGCCCGACATGATTCACTAAGATAACTTCAAGGCTTCCCTCTTTCTCATTCTCCTCTTTGTCTCTCCCTCCATTTTCTTCTCTCCATGATCCATTTCTATCTCTTTCCACCATTATTGAGGGAGAATTACTGTGGGCAGTGACACCCTCTAGGCATATCAAATTCATCCTTGGAAATTATATCAAAGAAACTACTTCATCCTGCAATTTCTTCCCACTATTATCTTTGCCATCTCAATCTGCACTTTTCTTTAATTCCTAAGATTACAGATTACATGATGGGAATGAGAGGAGAAACGAGAGGAGATTTTTGGAGAAAGATGTTGAGGAAATTGTTCGCATTTCAATGAGATGTCATTCATGATTACAACAATTGGATTAAGAAAATTGAGGGATGAGAGACTTAGAAGAGAGGATAGATCTTAATGTCAAGCAAGCATTTTAGATTAGCTTTTATGTAATTTTAAATGCTATATATATATCCTATCTTCTCCTTCACTTTAATGGCTTGTAAGGAAGCATGATGAAGCCCATGTCTATCATGAATTAATACATGCTTTAATGATTCGAATTCTATTTATGTCAAGTCAAGTAGGACTCATATTTAATATGTAGAGTTTCTTAGATAAGTTATATACATTCAGTTTGAGCTGTAAAATTCATTATGTTTTAATTTTTTTATAGTGAATTTTCTGCACCTGAATGAGAATTTGTTGTTAGAATAGTCTGTGTCACTCTGCTCTATGTTTCTCTAGTTTGCCAATAATATTGATTATCAAGATCTATTGCCCTAGCTATAGTTTATTCTAATTCTTTCAATTACACTCTATTCAACTTCCAAGAGTCAATCATGCCTTTACAATTCTAAGGGCTTCCCCTTTCTCTCTCAGCAATAAAAGTGATAAAAGTTTTATAAAAACCACCACCTTACTTTTCACAATAAATGTAATCTCAAGTGTGAGTAGATGAGACTAAGGTGGGTAGAGTTAAAAAATTGAATGCTCAATGTACTTCGTTGAAAGATCAGAGCATCAATAGTAAGGCACAGTGGATATGAATCCCTATTTATTGATGAACACCAAATATTGAGTCATCAGTCGACCACTACCTATGTCCAGTCGACCGTTTCTGCTTTTCTGTGAGTGAAGTCAGTCAACCACTCCTCTTGTTCAGGTGAACAACAATGTTACCATTACATCTTATTTTGAAAAGTCTGGTTGCTTTCGATTATTTTCTAGTCGCCTGCTCAAATTGCTTCACCAAGGTTTTGTACAAATCGGTTGTTATCCATGCTTGTCCCTAGTTGGCCATAGTTTGAACACCGAGTTGGTGTAATTTTATGTGTCTTGCTTTGGCCATCTGCTTCTTATCTCCACTCCACTGCAGCTTAATGTTTTCTAAGTGTTCTCTGGTTCAGTCAGTCTATGTGTTGGGTATGGTTGTCCGCAATCTTGACATTGAAACTGTAAAAGTGACTATGTCTACATCTGGTGGACCTGCAATCCGTCCCTTAGAAAATATTTTTCATTCTGCTTCTAGCTTGGTCGACTGAGTCTCTACTCTGGTTGACCGCCATCTTGTCCTTGAAATTGTGCAAAGTTTTGTTTTTTAGTTTGGTCTATTGTGAGTTGGTCCTTCAAAAAGATAAGCATTCTGTTTTTAACACCAATCGTCTGTTAGTTTTTCTAGTCGATCATTTTGGCCTTGAATCTTGAAAAATAGCTTATAATTTTCTGCAAGGACTTGGTAGGCACATTAGTGATTTTGAATAATTTCATGAGGATTTCTAAGACAAATATTATCAATATATTACATGATACAAAACTCGTCAACTTAATTAATCAACCATCAAAATTAAGTTTAATTGACTTTAAGCTTACAATCTCCTTTTTTTGGATGATGACAAATATGTTTTAACTTATAAAATTTGTTATTAATCGCTGCTCTGTAACTTATGCAAAAGATATATCTCTCCCCTTTAATGTGTACATAGATTTTGATTGGAGTAATTTTCAAACATTTTGACAGAGTTTTCTCTATATTTGCTCCGCCTTTTGTCATTAGCAAAAAGAGGCAGTAAGCAATATGCGAGTACCTAATCCAAATAAAAAATTCCATCGAGAATATCAAACCAAGTGACAGAGACATATTCCAAGCAAATATAGATCTAAAAGCATTCCAACAACCAAAATACAAAACACCATCATTCAAAACAAATATATACATAGAAATGGAGGAAGATCCTAATCATCCAATGGCAAATATGCACTATGGGTCGAAGAAGGTATGCTAGGGTCGGCTGATGGAACGTGCCTGGGTACTTGAGGCTCAAATGAAAATGTGTTGCACTAGTAATTGTTAGATATCTCAGTGCGGCAACAAACTAAGGCATCAAAATGTGTATGTGCCTTTGATTGAAAACTCAAAAGAGAGGTTCTCTAAGTGTCAAATTGCTCATCAAGATGATGAAAATGAGTCTCAATCTGATTGAAATGCATATCCAGATCAGTCCTAAAACTGGGGAAACAAGCAATCAATATACCTAGCTTCTCTTTGAAACTAGATATTCCTCCCTCTAAATAAGAACAAGTAGATCATGGAGGTGAAGATTGACTGGGAATGTTTTCCATACAGACATCCCAACCTCTAGCTTGCCATTGTGTGGAGCTTAGAATCTTGCTGAAGAAGGACCTATAGTAAATCCCTTGAGGACCCAATTTCCTTAAGTATCTATCTTGCAATGCGATATAAGAAACGGGCATTATAAATGTTTGAAGAGCAAACTGGTAGAGATGGCTCAGATTATGGAATACCAATACTGAATTTTACAAAGTAATTTGGTCAGAAGAGATTGTAAGCAATGATTTTTAGCCTGAGTTAGCAACATCAATCATATGGTGAAGTATGATGAACCTAAGTTTGGTATGTGTAGAAGTGTAAATCTTCTGCAACAAATAAAGATCCATGTAGTTGATGTGATATTGACGTCCATCTCTCAATAGAAAATTGTATGCCAAAATATGATGAATGCACACAAGCTTGAATGTTAAATCCTTTGCTCTCGGTTTGTAGTACATGTCAATAGATGGATCCTTGTGGATTTTCCATAACAACTCAATTCCTTCATCTTCCTTCAAAAATTCAGGATCCCTTGACGTATTGAAATAAGTTTTCATTGCCTCATCACTTTCATTACTCAACAATCAATTTAATTTATGTGAAGTTAAAACAATCTCAGTTCTGGACACACATCTCGTAACTTTCAATGGTTGAAGTAGGTAGTCCAAGTTGGTGTAAAAGTGTTGAATCCTTCTTTCACAATATAGAATATTAAACGAACACAATAAACTGACTCCACTAGATCTTAACATGTTCTCAAAATCTAATGTACTCAATGCATCAAAATGAACCTTTCTTGACAGGATAATTGACCCAAATTTGAAATCCATCTCAAATTTATTGTTACATTTTTTCACCATGAGAGACAATAATTTTTTGTTTTCTGAGTGTTCGGGAGGAGGAGGCCATAGCTTGGTTCAAATTTATCCAAATTAATTTCCACTAGTTGAAGAGTAGATGACTTATTGGAAGAATGTAAGCGTTGTGAATAGGATGCTGCAAGAGAGACAATGAAGGAGACGATATTCAGCGACTGAAATTTGACAAATTTTTCGAGTCAGAGTTTTTGATTCCATGTTCAGAGAGATGATTCCAGTGATGAAATGATGATTTTTTTGTTTGCAGTGTCAGTGTGGGAGGACTAGACTGACGGTGGAGGCAAGATGGGTGGTGGAGCTAGAGTTTCAAAGAGTGAATTTACATGCAGATGCACGATTGGATGTCCTAACTTCTTTTAATCGATTCACATTGGTCAACTGGTAAAACTGTATTGCCTCCTTTTAGCATAAATTTTTTTTCATGTCATTTTTTAAAATCATATTATATCTTTGAAAATACGACGAATAAAAACATGTCCTGATGAAAATAAAGGAGCTATTATGAAGCATTCATCACTCATTCCAAGTGGAGTGGGACCATTTAGAAGGGCAAAAGCTAAAGTCAAAGAAGCACTTGGTGAATTAATATAACAAATTTGGCTTAATTTTAGGAAAAATAGTTGTAGGATTTATGTATAAAATATTTATTGTAGGTTGTTTGAAGACTCGTATGCTATGAAAGATATAAGGTTAGTATCTATAATACCCTGAATTCTTGTTATATGAAGCTTAGAATGATAAGGGTGATGTTTGATAATAATTAGTATAATATTTGATGATAATAGTATTCATATAGTTATTTGTGGTTAATGGCTTATGGAAGGTATGAGTTTTCCATATTTTAGTAAGTGTGGAAGGGGAGTAGTCGATTGGTTGGTGATTTGATCGACCACTAATTGCGTAGTTTGAAGATTTGAGGCTCTCTGTTTGTTTCGTGGTCGATCATGAATGTTCGTGGTTGATCGACTTCTTCACATATTTGAAATGAGGAAGTTTTTTGGACGATTGGTGTCTTTACAAATTGTAAAATTTATGATTCGTGCTTAATCATGTGAAGGAAGATAATTGACAAACTTTACGAAGAAAACACAGAATTTTAGACATGGATTGATTTGCGATTGATAAGAGGAGTTGTGGTTGACTAGTCCACGAAAGGACACCTAAAATTTTATGTGATGTTGTGTCCTGATTGGATTGGATGAAATTGAGGGTGGATGATCCATGGCATGCCAGCTGGCGCACACTCCAACATGTTGATGGAGGGAAATTTACTAAAAGGATAGGAAGGTTAGAAGATTAGAACAAACCGTTTAAATGTTGGAAGGATTCTCTCTAAACTCCCAAAGTAACTTCCTTTTTTTTTTGTGAGCCAGGAGGAATTGAAGGGTTTTCTTTATGATTTTATGAATAATGTGAAATGATGAGAATTGTGTTCGAAGATTGTAATTCCCAGAATTAAGTTCCAACTAAGAATAATACTAATTGCGAATTGTTGGAGATTTTCGGGATGATGTTATTATGGAAGGTGATACCCCAAAAATAAGTTGGTATAATTTGTACCGGTTATTAAAATAAGGGATGAAGATTTAGTATACAGGTTAGAGAATAATTGGTGAATATATATATATTATTAAGTTAGAAGAAAGAAGAGAGAGAAGAGCAGTGGAGTGACGCATTGAAGAAGTGCCGCGTTTTGGAGTTTGAAGTGCAGTGCGAGTGGCTGGCATGGAAGGATGAAGGAGAGGTTGACATGAGGAAGGGGCTGGCAAAGTGGTTGCAATGATTTCACTTGATGTCGACCGACCGCTACCATGTAAACTCGCGGGCAGATTGTGTGAATCCTGAGCCTTTGCGTTCTGTGATTCTCCTACGTTGAATGAATCATAGGGGCACAGGACGAACAAAAGATAACAGTTTCATTTTAGCCTTGCTCATCAAGCAAAAGTCAACAGAGATAAAAGGGAAAACTCACATGCCCGAGCATAGACCGTTCAACAATATCCAGGGAGCAACAAGCAACCAGCAGAATATTATTCCCCCACAATTGTCTATCGACACAGAACTAAACAGAAATTATAGAACATCGAATTCATCAACAACGACTAGGAAAAAGAGGTATCCAAAACAAGGAACTAGGAAATTAAATTGGAAAACACAACCTATTATCCAAGGCAAAAATCCACTGCAAAATAGGAGCAAGGAAAAGGATCAAGTTCTCCAAATTCTTTAACAAGGGAAAAAAATAAACCCAAGATAAAATTAGAGCTCCATTTTCATCAACCAAAATAACAGGGAGCCTAAACTTCAATTACTTTTAGCTAACCAAGCTCATTTATCAGAATTAAATAACAAGCCGAAGCATAATAGGAACCAAACATACAAAATTTCCCACTGAGCAGCAGCCATACGAGACCCAGAAATCAAGACCCTAATTCAACTGGTTAATCAATTCCTCTGAGACTCTAACAGGCAGAAATAAAATGGAGGACAGAAATAAACAGATTTTCAGCACTTCCTCTTGGGCCGAAACCAAACAATGAACAGGGCATAAATCAGAACATCACGACAACATTTCATCGGTCTCAACAAAAAAAAACACAAAAGAATTGAAATCTATTATGAAACAGAAAACCGTAGCAAGAACATAACCTCCTCAAAAGACAGCAAACAATCCCTGTCAATTTTTGTCTGTGAACCCTAACAAAACAGGGAGTATAATTATCGACAACTTCTTCAACAATAACTACACTATTTCATCAGCCACGGATTTTCATCAAAACGGGAATGAACGACGACACACCCCCAACATTTCTAGTTCAGAAATCAACAAGGGCCAATCTGGCCGAGAGGCCAAACCACAGGCAAAAATCTACCTTAACCCAATAAACAGAGGAATGAAGCTCAGCCGTGCCTCCCGGAATGCTCTCCTGTCACGGTTTAAACGTCGCCTGCTAGGAAGGCTCTCCGGTAGAAAATAGAATCTGAAAATACCCCTAGGGCACGACACTACCCACCGAAACCAAAACAAAACTAGGAATGGACCTTATTCACCGGAAAAAAAAATGTCCGAAGCTTATTTCGGAAATTCCTCGGCCGGAGCAGCCACAATCGTGTTGTGGTTGAACCACAACTGGACCAATTGTTAACCAAGAAGAAGACAAACAGCTGCTGGAGAAGTAGTTTTCCATTCAAAAGTGACGATTACAGGGAAATAACAGAGAAGGAAGAGAAGAAGGATTACAGAGAAAAGGAAATACAAACAAAGGAAGAAACAGATTCACTTCATCGACACCCCTCGTCCCAGCGTCTGCCTTCTTTAATCTTCAGCACTCTTTCTTTGGATTACTGACACCTGGACAGTAGGATAAACTCCACGTAGCCCACAGCAGACCACACCCATAACAAATCGTCTGCGACTCGCGAAATCACCCCGCTCCTCCCTCGATTTACAGAAGAGAAAGGGGAAAGAATGAGAACCCCCTTCTCTTCTGATTTCTTAAAAAAAAAATGTTTAATAAAAAAAATAATAGTAAATTAAATAAATAAAAAATATATATAAAATGAAAAATCTTTATATATTTTATAACCCAACTAAATTGTCCTTTTAAAATCCAATTCATTTAAAACATCGACCCAAAATAATTTTTTAATCAAAATAATTTCAAAAATAAATTTCCTCTTGAAAAATTCAATTTGACCGTTTAACTGAAAAACGCACACGTTACTGTTATGCGACAAAACTAGTTAACCTTTTACTTTTGACCAAAAAATTCGTGAAAAATTTATATATGTCATTTTAAAATCATTTAAAAATTTTGGATTTTACAATTTTGGTTGCTTGCTGTGAATTGTATTATGTTGCGTGTATGTTAATATTGGGTAATTAGTTTATGGTTGGTGGAAACTTGGAGGTTGGTTTGATTAAGGGTGAAGTTGTCATTGTTGTTAGCCCTTGTTGGTTACTGCCTTACTAAATATAATGAATATTAATGGGTTTGGATTGTGAAATGCGATGAATTGAAGGATATTGTCATGGAGAGTTCATTGTTATGGATAGTTATCTGTTGATTGAAGTTTTATTATTCGTATCCGCTAAGGCTATGATGAATTGTGTTAAGAAATACTATTATGGTATTTATGGAATTTGGTGAATGGTTATTAATGAATAAATATTATTAATTGTGAAGGTATTAAAAAAGGAAGAAGGATAACACTAAGTGCATTATTGCAATGAAGATAGCGAGGTAAGTTGATATTGCTTGTATTTTGCCGAAAGCCCTACATCGCTAGAATTATGATTTGTATGCAGATTGTGTTTATTAGATTTAGGTTATTTATGTTATAGATTTGATATAGAGCATGCTTTGAGGATTATAGAATTTTGATATTGATATGCTTTGAGGATGTATTGATGTTTGCTGTATGTTTATTAAAATTAAGTTCTTTTAATGATATGTTTATAGATTTAAGTAAGAATATTGATAATGATCATGCTTGAAGATTATAGGATGTTCATATGATCATGCTTTGATGATATAGATATTTTATGCATTCAAGAGTATCATGCATCATAGTTCTCAAACGATACAAAAATGGTTTTCACACATGGTTTTTTAAAAGGAAACATAAACGATTTAATGGATACTCATACTTACTAAGTGTATGGTATTCTCAATGGATGATCACCCGAAGCGGATTATCATCATTTGGGCTGTATGTAGGACTATCCATTTTTCCATGGAACGCGAAACAGATAATAAACGAATGTTAAATGATAAAATATCAAGTAAAGTAAAGTAAAGTAAAGGGAACGGTATGATATGAAGTGGGGCTGTTTGAGCCCTTGGTGGGCACGATTTGTAACGACCCAGTTTTTCTTACATTTAAAAATACGTGAAATTTAAAACTTTTTCTTTTCTTTTTATAAGACAATAGCGGAAAACATTTTTAAATAAACATCAGAGTTCTTTTATGAAAACCCAATCGTTGAAATCCCTTTTACTTTGACTTGTTAATAAAATCGTTATAACAGCGGAAGACTTATTATAAAATTCTTTTTCTCAATTGACAGCGGAAGCATAAATCGTTTATTTGAAAAGACAATAAAGTAATAAAATGTTACTTTACATTTACAAAATTTCTTTTCTCTTTACTTTCGTTTAGCCTGCCCAGCCCCAAATCTCGTCCGTGCAAATCTTTCATCGACTGCTCCTTAATCTGTTCGTTATATCTCTCATACTTGTACCTACATCGCAAGACATAAACTATGAGCTTAACGCTCAGCAAGTGATAATACCTAATATGCTAAATGTACATGTTGTGCCATTTTAAAATCGTATGCAGTTTCTCTTTTCGTTCTCTTTCTTTTGTTCTTTTATCTTTTCACATTTATATACTTTCTTTCTGTTTCTGTTTCTATTTCTATTTCTGTATCCGTTTTGGTATCCGTGATCGTACGCGTTTCCGTATCCGTTCTCGTGTCTGTTTCTGTATCGGTATCTGTGCTCATTCCATTTCCGTATCCGTTCCCGTGTCTGTTTCTGTATCAGTATCTGTGCTCATACCATTTCCGTATTCGTTTCCATTTATGTTTCCGTATCCGTATCCATTTCTCTTTTTATGTTTTTCTCTTTATTTATCTTTTCTTTTCTTTTCTTTACTTATCTTTTCTTTTGTTTTCTTTTGTTCCTACGCCTTGCTTGGCCTACCGGTCCACAAGAATCTTATTCTTTATCTTTTCTTTTCTTTTCTTTTGTTCTTGTGTCGGGCTTGGCCTGCCGGTCCATAATAATCTTTTTCTTTATCTTTCTTAATCGTTCCTTTGTATTTTCTTTTCGTTTTTTGTTCGTTCGTACTTCTTTTCGTTTTCCATCTTTTCTTTTCAAAACTGTGCATGAAAATCATTTTCGTATTCTTTTAAAAATCATGATGCTGATGAATGCATACAACAGTTCATATGAAAGTGTAAATAAACAGTCAACGTACGATTCACAGAACATACTATAAAAACAGTAAACAATGAAACGTGCATTTAAGTACTGTAAACAATGAAACGTACTCTTAAAAACTATAAACAACAAAGCGTGCTTAATCATATACTAATAAAGTTGTAAACAACGAAACGTACATTTAAAAACTGTAAACAACGAAGCATGCTAGGAAAGCGGTAAGCAACGAAACATGCATATCCTATTTTTGCGATGTAGAGTCCGAATATCAAGACACATGCATATCACTTACCTCGATGTAGTGCGTTTTTACTTAATTGCTACCTTTCTTCTTTTAGTACCTTTACAATTTAACAATATTTAATTATTAATCTAATCATTTAACTATTAATCTTTTTCTATCCTTAATCTATATATGTCGCTTACTAGAGTTTCTTAAACGAAACTGTTTCATTAATTACAACTTAACTTAATTAATTAATATTGATTGATAACGTCTAGCAATTAAGCTTAACATATAGCGGAAACCAAAGTGATTCCATCAATAATTTATAGACCTATAATTACCATCATAATTTTATCCTTGAATTATTGGCCCATAATTCAACGCTCGACAATAATATCTGAAATGAAACATAAAACTACATTTATCCAATTTCCATAATATCTTATTCTGATTAGTGAACCTTCTAGAATAACAAAGGTCCTCTCACTACTTTTCATCCAAACGACATATTAACAGTTTAAACCAATTAATAACCTTTATCCAACAACTATCACCAAAACTAATTCTCATTCCAACATATTCATGTTTAACCAAGTAACAATCCGAGCATATAAAGGTGCAAAACAACATTTAACTAACAGGGTATATCAATATCCAATAATAACTCAACAGCAGAAATCCAACCAATAGTATTATAATCAAACAGATCGGCGCATAAAATCGCAATGCACCTTATCCTTACCCTTATCCTTATCCTCCAACAAAGATCTAATTGTAGACAATTAATCTTTCAATACACCCATTAACAAAATTTAGGAACCCACTCCAAATGCCATATCCAAAGCGAATATAATATTTTTCCTTATTGTCCAGCAACAAGAAATCAAAACACAAATCTAATATAGGGTATTACATACCAACATTTCGAGGTTCAACAGAGAGGAATTCACTAAAATCCTTAGGCATATTATGCACATAATAAATTCCATTATCCACACATCCAAAGCAAGAAGAATCACAGCCCATTATTCAACATCAAAACTCATCAGAAGATTAACATTTCTTGAATAATTTCTAGTAATCAATTAACATATAACATAACCAAACTGTCGACATGTCCTCACCAGAAATACAGGGCAGATCGAACTAGGAGCTCCAACACTGCCACACGAAAGTATCCAAACCAACAGGTTATTATTTTCCAACAATTCATCCAAACAATACTCAAAACGACATTCAGATAACACTCAAAAACAGAATACCCACATCCACAATCCAGAATACAGAGAAGAAATCCTTCTCACCGTGAAGACCTGAGGTAGCAACTCTTCTTTCTCCTGCTTCTTTCTCCTGCTTCTTCTTCTTCTCCTCTGCCTCTCAACTTTCTCCTGATCTATCTCGCAGTGGCGCCCTCACCCTTCACTGTATTTATACACAGATGATATAGATTGAAATAGTTAACAGTTTATCCCACGATATCAGCAATGGAAGCTGATTCTTCAGATTGGGTCCACCACACCACAACCTTTCAGCTCCCTTCCAGACCGTCAAACAAGAAAATATAGAGGAAAAAACCTGATTGAATTGAATCGCGAGCTGGACCGGCAACTGTCGAGCAAATCAAAGTCCTCCGCCAGTCGTTATAGCCATCGCTGATCGCATCCAATCCATCGCCAACAAGAAGCGGGAACCGATTCATCAGAACACAAGAGGAGGAGATTAAAGAACCAAATTAACATTTTTGACTTACCATAGCCGAAGCATTCACCGAATCGCCGAGCTCTGATTCTGAGCCCTAGGTAGCCCGTGACCAGTGACGTCGCTCCGCTTGCAGCTCACCAGATCGGACATGGCCACGCCGCTAGGAAGCACCCCCGATCACGTCCTCCGTTGCTCGTCGTCTCCCGATCACCCTCTCGGTTCCCTCTCCCTCGCTCTTCAGATCTCTCTCTCTCTCTCTCTCTCTCTCTCTTCCATTCTGTTTTGCGATTTCACCTAAAAAAAAAGCAGTTCTCTTTTGTTAGTGAACCAGACCAACAATAAGTGCGAACCGGTTCACAAGCTGAACCGGTTAAATCCTTAATTCCCCATCAAATTTTCCTTTATTTCTAATTCCTAAATTAATCTCCACTTAATCTCCAATTAACAAAATCCTCAATTAATCTTTCCTAAATTTCTAATTAATCTCTCTCTTAATTAAATTCTTCTCTTAGCAAATAACCGATCACTCCATATTTTGGATCGAGTCGAACAATTAAATCTATAATTTTCACCCTTGAATTAACACTAATTATCATCCAATCCTCTTTAATAATTTAATTAAATCCTTCATTTAATTAAATTATTTTTAATCCAATTTAAATTTCTGATTTATTCCAACTATCGCTCGATGATAATTACGTCTTTGGTAATACCTTAATAATTTTTCAATTAATCCAAATATCCTTAATTACTTTTTAATTATCCTTATTAAATTTCAATATAAAAATTCGAGGTATTACACGATCTCTAGTTGGGCTTTCAGACTATGTCATTGCCGCTACCAGAGCTTTTTGATTATGCCATTACTATTCATACCGGTTACGGGGTCCCTGGATGATGCATGGACAGACCGACCAATGATTAGCAAATTTTCAGATAATGTCATTGCCACTGCACCTGAGATGTCTGGTAGGGTGCATTGGACGGACCGATCAACAACTAATGAGCTTTTGGACTATGCAATTTCTGCTATGCTAGGGGCATCGGGGTCGGGTGCATTAGAGAAAAAGACTAAAACGTAAAAGATAAAGGAAAATAGAAGTAGAAACATAAAACAAAAACACAAACTACATATGAGTTTTAAAAGAGCATAGCACATGCATTTAAGATTTTATTTTATAACATGTACTAAGTGTTAGACTCATTAGTTTAAGTATTATTGATGTAGGTACACATACGAGAATAGGTTAATGAGCAATTGATGAAGAATTTGCAAGCACGGATATTGTAGCTGGCTAGGCTAATGGATGTAAGAAAGAGAAATTGTTTGTAAAAGGTTTTGTAAAGTATTTAATAGTAAAAGAAAAGACTTTACTTATTTCCATTGCAATTTGAAAAAGGGTTTTATGAAAGAAAAGTCTTTCGCTATTTTTATAAAAGAAAATGTTTTAAATTTTACACATTTTCAAATGTAAGAAAAACTGGGTCGCTACAAGGATAGAGGTAGAAGATGAAGAAAATAGTGTAATTGGGTACTTAGAACATTAGATATTTTATAACTATATTCTTTAAACTTTTAAGTAAAACCATTTCGATATGTTATCAAGGGCATCTCAAGGAATAAATAGGTTGTGGAATTTAGGGAATTGGTTAATTATAGAAAAGATATAAGAATCTAAGGATGGTTGAAAAGTTTGAAGGAAATCCTAATATATATGCATACTTTGGTATTATAAATTATATACATGAAATAGTTATTTGATGAGAGTTTTGTTAACTTTGAAGGTGTGATTACCATGGAAGATAAGCATAATTATTGTATTACATTGAAGATCACAAGGTATGAGATATTGTGTGTTCTTGGCCTATTGGCCCATAAACTAGAAAATCACGCACACTCACGCACCCATCAACTAAAAATCAACTAGAAGTAAACATTAAAGGAAACTAACATAACACTCACACACCCATACTTGTGGTGTAGGGCCTCCAAATGGCCAAGACACACCCAAATTTCTTACCTCGAAACTTTATCGTGCATTGGCATCGAACGTTATCTTTTTTCCGCCTCAATACCTTCATGAATCCATAACATCATATCATTAATCACATCTTTAAAACTCATTATCTTCAGCAATATTGACATTATTAGTTCATACCTAATCACCTAACATTTTCCATCGACTTATTTTCATAATTACTATACCCAATAAAAGAGCAACCTCGATTTACAGAGCTTTAAACTCACACTTTTCTTCATAGCAGCAATTAAATAATATCTCATGGTCACCAAACTTCAACAATCCAACAACGTTCCTCACACAACCAAAAGCAGAGAGCAGAGAGTAATATATTCAATCACTGTCCAATAGTTTATTTTTTTAATCTTTCAAAATTTAACCAAAGAATAATCATCCAACACATGATCCAAAACAACAACAAACCATGGAGCATTCACCAACCTAATCAGACAGAGGATAATCCATGTACATCAACCAAGCCCAACAATTATATTTCCAACAAAATCATCCCACATGAACAAGAAGGGCATACAGGGCAATACCATCGAGAGAATAAATCAAGACAGCAATAACACATTTTTATCTTTCATCTTAACTGCATAACACTAATCTGTAAACTCCAGAATAGGGTGAAGTAAATTGCTCATCAGAGAGCACTCGAGACAAGCAACAGCTCCGCCTTTCAGAGTGCAGTTTTTCCTCTCGCAAAAGCTCACTCGAGAGCTTCATTCTCTAGCTTCCCTTCACTGAAAATTGTTATGTCTCTCGTTCCTCCCTGTTCTTGTAGTTCACCACCAAGAGACACTCTTTACCACTCCTAGAAGGCAGAGAGGGTAGCTCTCCAACATGCTCGACAACATCACTGCGATTTTTCAGAGTGTTCTCCACACGCTCGAAACACTGTCGATCTCACCTGGATAAAACCAGAGGAGGAAGCACCGGTTTGGACCGAACCGTAAGCTGAACCAATCACTGCCCAGCGAACCGAACCAGAACCGTCGCCCCCCCTACACCAGCCAACCCGAACACGTCGGTGTAGCCTCCTTTGCCGTTGTCGAGCATCACGCTGATTCCAGCCTCACCGTCGCCGTCTCGTCGTCCCTCAACAGGCACTGCCCTGATCCTTCCCGCGAGCCGTAAAAATCGAGCCCTAGCTCACAACCCGCAACACACAGCAAGCCGGAACGAACTCCAATCTGCTGGAGTCGTCACCTCGCCATGAAAAAAGCTTGCCCTCATCGTCGATCGTCGGTCTTCTTCGTCGATTTCCCTCAGCTTGCCTCTCTCTCCCTTTCTCGTCTCACTCTCTCTTGTCTCGAGAGGAAAAATGGCCAAAGGCCAAGTCGATTTTTCCTCCCCCCTTCTACATGATTTATGAACCAGACCAAAGAACCACAACATGAATCGGTTCGGTTCAGCAGCTCATTTCTCCATTTAATCTCCTTTATTTCTAATTCCTCAATTAATTATATCCCACTTAATAATTTAGTTGATTAAATTAATGTTATTCTAATTACCTTAATTTCCCATAATTTAAAAGCTTACGAATACGTCTTTGGTAATACCCCGATAATTATCTAATTAATCTAAATGTCCCAAATTACTTTCCAACTATCTTTATTAAATTCCAATATAAAAAGTCGGGGTATTACAACAACATTTTATTAAGAGTAAATGACAGCGCATGGTATAAATAGCATAAGTTGCACAGTGGAATTACAGAGTATTGATGTCTGCGAATTAAAACGTGTCCGCAGTAAGTATGAGCACTCAAGGAAACGCTGTCGTATTAGAAAGAAAGACATGCATTGAACAGTGAAATTGTGCAAGTTTAAGCGTCTGCTGATTGAACCCCATTCGCAACAATGTAGAATGTCGACGTTTTGGTAGAAATAAAGCAAAATTTCTAGAAGCAAAGGTTCGTGCTATAACATCCCGTTTCCATTTTACTTTCCAATAATATTTTTCTTTTTAAAACTCATTCCAAAACACTTGAAGGAAATTATCAGAGTAAAAAATGTGGAATAATTAAAACATTAAACTGTTCTTAATAACAACAATGTCAACAAACCAGTTTAAAACGCTTACAACCACTTTATAAAAGTATTTGAATATATTTAAATACCTTTATTTCATCTGTGAGCCATAACCCCTAAGTCATCACACGCCGGGTAACACAAGCCTTCATCGCATCAAACTTCTTCCACGTTCACTTCACTAGAATAACATTCAATTCGTACATCACACGAGATAATGAGACTAATGTCCAGTAAGAGATAAAAATGAAATCCAAATGTAAATGAATATGCTAACTCTATATGCACATGTCTGATAGAAGAGAACATATCCTCTTTTTTTAATTAAAGTCTCACTTTCAACTAGAATATTGGAGATATTTCTCACACAGAGATAGATACATTCTCAGGATACAACTTGAGCAGAACATCCGAACCATCCCAACGTGGGAGGAAGCAAGTTCTCTCAAGCAGATCTGTCACTATGCTCCCTAACCCTCCAATGTCTATTTACATACATTAGATTCATTATTATCCTGTGCAATGCATGATATGCAACCCTAACTGACATGCCTATATGATGCATGATATGAATGAATGTCACATATCAGTTCATATATCACAAGAAAACAATATAATCAATCAACTACAATGAAGCACAAATCATGAAACAACTCTGAATAAATGCTATGCATGCAGTCACTTACATATTATTAAAGCAGGAAACTAACATGTTTCACAAACAACCATTGTATCATGAATTATAAAGTGACAGTAAATAAATCTTATACGTGCTATAACTAAAATGTCAATAAGGTGAAAACAATAATATACATGCTATAGCTAAGGTGTAAGTACAGTGTAAACCATCATATCACTCTCTATATCCATCTGTTGCTACCAATCCATATCTAACAGGGATTCAACATTTACTAATCTCATGTCTTTTAAAGGTTATCATCAACAATTATTCAAAGAATCACCTCCAGAACAGGGCAACCCTTTCTGTAATGTCCCAAAAATTAGAAAGATACCGTGTAAATCCATATATTACGTTATAATAAACTTTGATGATGTAATAATAAAATGTAAAGTCTGTGGTAAGTAAAATGTAGTGTAAAAAGTTAAAAGAAAATGCCAAATTGGGAGTTTAGGATGATGGGGACGATATTTGGCATCCTAAACGCTAATTTGTTTAAGTGCGGATGATGATTTGTCAAAGTGCGGACGCTGATGGGCTCTGCAGACGATAACAGAGTCGTCCGAATGAATCTGTTCTAATTCTGGGACCATGCGGACGACTGCGGACGTATGACCCGGATAACACACCGCATCCGAAAGGTTAAAATTGTCCAAAAATTTTGTTTAAATCTGAAGCTTTCTTCTGCCATTTTTCAAGTCCTTCTATCTCATTCCCTTTTTCTGATGAAGACATGTCTGGGAGGTTATCGACAGCTCCTCCTCTTTGATTTCTTTCTAATTTTCTGATGAAGACACGTCTCTAGCGGTTAACGGTGAGGGAAGTGTCTGTAAATGGTTGGACCCTTTCCCTTGGAAGGGGAATCGACTCCATTAGGTCTCCCCTGTTTGTTTATAAAAGTAGTAGTTGAGTAAGAATGGGAGGACGTTGAAGGAGACATTGGTGGAGAGGAGGAAACAAAGTTGCAGAACAACTTGAAGAGGTCAAAGAAGTGGTATGTGGTTGTTTATTTTTGACGTGTATAAGAATGAAGGTGTTCATGTGATATCATTGAATTTTGTTTGTTCTCTTTGTAAGTTGGACAGTGAACTGCTGGAAGGAAGGATATTGTTCGAATATTGGAGTTCAGAAAAAGGTAAGAATTGGAGTGATGTGTGGCCTGTGAAGGCCTACAACACGGGGTTTGCTTGTTTTGTGATGTTTTGTGATTAATATTGAACTGTTTTAGTTGGTAATATATGGATATTGAGGTTTATAACTGAAATGACAGCAATGGTAGATACTTGGGTGTGATTTCATTCACTTCATATTATCTTTTGCTTAGTGGTCTGATAAAGAAAAGTTATGGTATGTTCTCTCTAAGTGATCTGTGAAGTTAACAATTTAGAATGGAATTATAGCATGGTTTCTATCTTTGAATTTAAGAAAAACAGAAAGGAAAAATGGTACATTTAAGAAAAGAATTGATGAAAGAAATGAGAGATTGTTATGTGTAGACGCGTTATTTCCAACCATGAATTGCTTTTACTTCATATGAAAGAATTCTGTATAAGTTTTACAATATATTCTACTGATAAATGTGTTTTTCCTTTAGGCCACCTTGTTAGTTAATTTGCATGTTAGAAACAAATTGATTTGGAAATGGATAGAAAAATAGAATAAATAGTTACAAAGATAAATAGTTATAGTGTTGATATTTTACAATAAATTCAAATGTGTGCTCACCATGTTGATTAATTTCTCTTGTAATGATAGTAATGTTCTCTTCTCTTTAATGATTTTTTTTGTCGACATACATGCATCACTTAGGATTTATGAACGTGCTCATATTGCATGACATAATCAAATTATGTAAATAGGCGTGTGGGGGTTCGGGAATAATAATGGCATCCCATGTGTTACAATGAAATATGGAAAATGAAAATATAAATGAAACGATGAGATAGAAAATAGATTAAAAACATGGGATCGAGTGTTCATTGCCTCCCGTTCTGAAATCTCCAACGTTCTCGGAACAAAAAGTACATACGGCATGAGGAAGCCCATGAAATGTTTACATGTAATTACTTGGCCACATCTTCCTCATGACCCCACGGTGTTTGTCATGTATGTACTTCGGATTAAATTGCATTGTATGATCATACATCGCATTCATTGCATTACATTCTAATTCTTGCTGAGCGTTAGGCTCATTGTTTTCCCCCGTGGTGTAGGTAATGACTTGGATGACAATCATGTTGTGGAGGAGGTACTCCATGATGATGTTTTGGATTATCAGCGATATTGACCTGTCGGTTGTGGTGCACCACAGATGTGTTTTGATGATATGTTATGGAACATATGAAATAATAGTATTATCACAACAAGAGATTGGCATTTTGGTGTGGTACATATGATATAATGGATCAATGGATATTTTGCTAAAATATTAGTAGATTAAACTTTTGCAAATGTAAATGGACTGTTTGAAGGCTTTTGGTTAAAGTATTAGTATTTTGAGACTATTTTCGCATTAAGTTGTATCGTTTTCTCTAATAACTTATAGTGATTGTGGCATAATTTTATAATCTATTTTAAATAAAATATTTATATATTAAATAAATAAAGGGCATAAAATGAGGGATGTTACACTTTCAACCATAATTGTGCAGCAATAAAGGTACTAACATAGAGCAACTATATTTTCATAACACACAATAGAACCTACTGTGCAATATTATAAATTCAATTAATCTATCACTTACTGTAATTAATAATTTAATAAGGGAATGACCACACATATTATTTTTCCTACAATTATAATTAGTGTTCGCAGAAGACAATTCCTATTCGGTAACGTAACTTCTCATCAAAGCATCAACAGATGTTAAACGAACCTGCATCAACTTATTCTATCTACTCCAAAATCTTACAGAGAGCATTTCATCCAACAAAGACATTTTCACTCACAATTCTACCAACACAGAAGCAGATAAATATATTAAGGGATTACATAAAACCTATTCCTTCAAGGCTGCATTATTATTAGCAAGTTGGTTCATTTACAGGAAGCAGATTCATTAACGGGAAGCATACAAAAAAACATATTAACTATTAATCGAAGCAGAAGACCTTTCAAACCACAGAAAGCACACAAACCTAATCTTGTGATGTAGGTCCTTTCGGACAAAGCACACACAAATGTCTTACCTTCCTCCTTGATAAACCTTCTCTTCTTCTTACACTCATTGCACAGCAGCAATCCTCCTTTCTGCCGAAACTCTTCTCTTAGAAACACAGAACCCAGAAAACCAAAAGAAGAATATCTAGAGAAACACATAAGACTAAGCAAACCATTCCCTTCTAATTTTCTACTTAAACACTCTCTAAATACACTCTAAAACTCTTAGAGAACATCGAGGAGGCGCGACCCATTGGTTTCCAGGTTACTCCTCAAACTTCCAAATATCGGTTATGCATTTCCAAGCTGATGGTCAGCATTCCGATCAGTCATTCCATGGCCATGATCGACCGCCATCCCCACCCGTTAATTGTATTTTCCAATTTACCAATCTATCAGTGTCCTGTTGATGATTGACTGCTATGCCTATAGATTACCATTTTTTGCATCCAAGCTCGATCACATGATCGATCGTGATATCACCAGATTCAATTTAATATTTATCCTTTGGGACCAGTCAATCACCAACTAAATGGACGATCAACCGCTTCAAAACTTACTACATTCTGTAATATTCCAACAACACCAAATTACAACTAATACCATATATCTCTTATATTCCTCCAAATATTAGCATCGTCAATATTCACAATGACATTAATGATTCGGAATTACAATTTTACTACGACCTACATTAGATTAGAGTTTTACATATAGCTGAATTCCAAGGGAATTACATACTTCCCTCCTTAATTAAAATTTTGTCCTCAAAATTTCAGCTAATGAAATAATTCCGGGTACTTAACCTCCATGTCTTCCTTTCACTCCCATGTAGCCTCCTCAATTGAATGATTCTACCATATAAAATTTTTTTTCTTTAAATCATTTACATAATGGAAAATAAACGTAATAAACATACAGCGGAAGTTTCAGAGTAAACATACAACAAAAGTGTTTTACATTTAAATACCACAAATCAGTAGTTTAAAAACTATTAAATAAACACAAGTAAACCATTGACTTAAAACAGTTTGAAGTCATGAAACACTTAAAAGCTTTTAAAATATTTAAATACATTTATTTCATTTCTGTGAGCCATAACCCAAGGTTAATGTCGCCAACAACACATACGCTCAACCTAGTATTACTGCATCAGTTACGTCCTTTAACAGCTTTATCCAATCATCGACTCCTTATCTACATCAACGAGACTTAACTATGAGCCTAAAACTCAGTAAGTGGTATAAACGTAAAATGTGAAATGCCCATATAACTTTGGTAACATCGTATACAGATTTTCAGTTTTGCTTATCTGTTACTGTTCATGTCTTTTACTGTTATTTATTCTGTTTATGCACCGGGCGTATTCAATCGTACCACATAAATATACGTTTACTTATCTTGATTTCTCTGTCATGCGTATCCAACTGGACCACAGTTATTTATAAAAAAGAAAAAGAAGTGATAAGATAAAATAAATAAGAATTTCACTCCTATTTTTTTTTTCTTTTTTGTTTAGTTTTTGTGCCGGGTGTAACCAATCGGACCACAATTTTACTTATCTTTGGTTTCTATGCCAAGTGTAACCGACCGGACCACAAAAATAACTATTTACGTTCATTTCATTTTGATATACTTTGATTTCTGTGCTGGGCATAACCAACTAGACCACAACTGTTTACTTATATTCTATTTTCGTGTACTTTAGGATTCCAAGTCTTAACGTTGCTGTGCAAATACAATCTTATCTAACGTGTTCCTCAATCGTATCCTTAAAACATGATCCGTCCTAACTAAGAAACTGAACTTAAATCTAATATACATACAATTCATAACAATCAATTAAACAAATAATAAAGACCCCCTAATTCCCGTGATATAGGCCTTTTCGGACAAAACACATGCAGTACCACTTACCTGAAGTCCTTAACTTTAATGGGTTACCACTTAAAGTTTCTTCTCGTCAATACCTATTCATTAATAGACAATGACTATTAATAATAAATCCAAACTTCAAACAATTACTAGCGAGTAACCCTCGACCAACACTATCCAAACTTAACCATTTATTCCAACAATCACCTCATCTCAACAATTTAACAACAACTCATCCAACTTAGTGTTTCTTCATTTACGACAACTTATCTTCTCAATACAACAGCTCATTTAGCATTTCTACCAACTACCCATCATTATAATATGGCCTCAACAACTACTAGTACTAACATAAGCATGAAAATTACAGAAAGTATTAACATTACCCAAACCCATTTCTTCATGACTAAGCTTTCACCGCTGTACCATTTAATATCCAGGTTATTCAGCAGTGCAAAACCCAAAAGCTCAACTGTGAAATTCTAGAATTTTCAAGATAATAAAATTCAATGTGTAAATTTTATGCATTAAAATCGGCCATAACGTTGAAAAGTTGACTTGAATTATCACGTAACGGCCACATGTGAATTTTTTGTCAATTAGTCAAATCAACAAAATTGAAAATTTTCAAATGAAAAATTAATTTAAGAAACAAAATTTGAGAATTAAATTAAATCTGTAAAGATCGTTGGGTGATGTTTGAAATAAGATATAGAGTATATAATATGTATATAGGATATATATTATTATATACGTGTGTTTGTGAGAATTAAGAAATTTAAATAATGTGAAAGAATTAAGAAATAAAAGAAAATGAAGAGAAACTCGGCTAAGTTTGAGAGAGAGGAAGAGAAAATCGTAGAGTTGGAATAAAAAAGGAAAAAGGAGATTTAAAGTAAGAGAAATGATTAAAAGAAAGAGAAGGGTTAAATTATTAAAACAAAGAGAAGGGTTTAAGGGAAAGAGAAGTGTCTGGCGGCGGGAAATAGGTGATGTGAAATAAAGGTAGAAAATTAAAGACAAAAAGTGGGAAAAGATGTTGAAAGAAGAAAACAACGCGGCAGAACTTAAAAGAAAGGGTTAAGGAATAAATAAGATAAAAAGAATAAAAAGAATAAAAAGAAAGAATGGGGAAAGAGAGGTAGTAACTTGTACCTAGACATGGCTAACGGGTGGCTGGTCGCTCGGCCGGTTACTGTAGCAGGCTGAGCTTGGCTCAGACCGGGCTCGAAAGGCGGGTCGAGCTGAGCCCGACACACTGGACTCCCGAGTCGGGCTCGCGAGCCTAGCAGGCTGGCCTGGCGAGCCCGCTTGCGGGCCAGCCTGCCAGGCACTAACATCACGGTGAATAGGCGGCAGTCGGCCAGTGGCGTCTGGCGTCTGGCAAGTGGCAGAATCTGAACTCCCCGTTTGTGAATAGGCGAGTGGCGACTCGGTGACTCCCCTCGAAATCGCGTCGGAGAATAGGTGAATCCGAGAATAGGAGAATAGGAGAATAGGAGGACTCCAGTTGAAGCCGGAGGACTACGTCTGGAGTTCTCCGGCTTCGACTGGAGTCCAGTTTGGACTCTGGACTATCTAGAGTCCTCCTGAGTCGAGAAGACTCTGGACGGGAGAGTCCTCCCGAGTCGGGAAGACTTTGGACAAGACAACTCAGTCCTCCCGTCTATCCAGACTTCCCCGTGGGGGAGTCCCCCCTAGCAACGGTCTGATGACCGTTGGCAATGCCAGTGAAGTTCAGTTTGAACTTCAGACCGTTGCTTGCAACGGTCTGATGACCGTTGCCTCTTCCCTTCCCTTCCCCTTCTTCATTTTCTTTTCTATAAATACCCCTCAACTACCTACAAAATTCTTCACCAAATCTTTCTTTCAATTTCTCAATCTCTCAATCTCTACAAAATTTTTCGCCAATCTCTCAATCTTTCTCTCAATCTCTCAATTGCTCAATCTCTCAATCTTTCTCTCAATTTCAAAAGGTATATTTTATTTTATTTAGTTTTATTATTTTAATATGTATTACGAACTAACAAATTTTTTTTTGTGATTTTTGTAGGACTCATATCAGTGGAGGTGATCATAGCACAATTGCATACTATTATTGAGTAATTGGTGTGCAGTATCATTTTATTTTTATATTGTTTCGCAGTAGTTAATTTTTATAATTATGGATCCACGTGATTTTTTGCTTGACACTAATTATGATATTGAGGAAATTAGGGGGATAATCTCGCAATTTCAATTGGTCGATCATCTACACTGCATCCACATCGTCACCTAGAAAATAAAGGAAGTAAAACGTCGAATGTATGGAATCATTTTGAAATGAAAGATATTAAAATTGGTGAAAAAATAGAAAGTAGAGCACAATGCAAATACTGTATTAAACATTATGCATACGAATCTGGTAGTTCTACTAGCACACTTGGTAGGCATTATACAAAATGTCACTTACACGAGCAAGTGAGAGACCCTACACAAACACTCATAAATGCTAGTGGCAGTGGCAATTTTATGTATTCACATGATAAAATGAGAGGAGTAGCAAAATATATCACAATTTGAGGTACCTTTATCTATGTTTGACAGCGAGTTATTTGAAAATTTTATGAAAGAGTATATTAATCCTAGTTTTAGACGAGTCCCGATTAGTACGATGCGAAGTGATATTATTAAAATGTATAATACTATGAAAAGTGATATTAAAGTGTCTATTTGTATTACTTCTGATTTATGGAGTGCACCTAATGCTTTAGGATATATTGTTGTAACTTCTCATTTTATTGATGACTCTTGGCAATTAAATAAAAGAATATTAGAATTTCGTAGTTATGAATATCCATATAGTGGCGTTACCATTTATAGATATATTGTTGGAATTTTGCAAGAATATGCTATTAAAGATAGAATTTTTAGTATTATGCTAGATAATGCTTCTACTAACGATATTGCAATTCTTGAATTTAAAAAGTTATTTCAATTAGATACAGCTCATAATACTCTTTTTCATATGAGATATGTTTGTCATATTTTAAATTTAGTTGTTCGAGATAGAATGTCATTTATTTCGCATCATATTGAATCTATTCGATCTGTAATTTCTTATATTACTTCATCTAATACATGACAGCAAGAATATAAAGAATATTGTAAAGCTGCTCACCTTAAACCAAGGAAATTAAAAACCGATATAGATACAAGGTGGAATTAGACTTATTTAATGTTGGAAAATGCTAAGCCATATTGGTTAGTTATTTGTGATTTTATTAGTGAAAAAATAAAATGTATTACTCTTGATCATAGTAGTTGCGATATTGCTAATTTATTTTTTGATTTTCTAAAACCATTTTTTGAAGCTACAAATGAATGTTTGGGAATTTATTATCCCACTACTCATCTTGTTCTCCCAATTTTTATAAAATTAACGGGTACTTTTAAACAATTTAGACAAATAAACGAATTTTGTGATATACTTGATAAAATGGAAACAAAATTTTAAAAATATTGGCTTAACATGCCTAATATTTTTTATTTTGCATGCATAATGCGTCTTAAATTTAAATTAAAAGGAGTGCGTATAATGATTGATAAAATTTCTTCTAATTTAGGTATTTCGTCTTTAATTACTTGTGCTAAGTTAAAAAATAAACTTGATCATTTATATTCTTCTTGTGAACTTAAATATTCTAATGTTACTCGTTTAATTCACTCTTCACATATTCATGCTACCTCTAGTAGTGGTGCTCGTGGTGGAGCTCCATAAGATTTTATGGATGATATATTGGATGAAATAGACAGCGATGCTCATTCTCATACTTCATAAAGAAATGAACTCGATATTTATCTTGACACCTACCATCCCATTCCTTGTGAGGAGCATGTTGATATTTTGGCTTGGTGGAAAGGCAACTCTATTTCATTTCCTATTCTTTCTAAAATGGCACGTGATCTACTAACACCTCCGGTCTCTACAGTAGCATTGGAGTCTGCTTTTAGTCCAGGTTGACATGTGTATGATGATAAACGAGGAAGACTTGCACCAGATATCGTTGAGGCACTCATTTGCATGAAGGATTGGAAAAACGCTATGACGAGAGATTAACAACGAGAGGATGACATATTAGAAGAATTCAAAAATTTGAATGTCGAAGACTAAATTTTCATTTAAATTTGAAATTGTAATTTTCATTTTGATATATTTGCTTTAACTTGTAAGTTGTGTTTTGAAATTGTAATTTAAATTTTCAGTAGTCTGAAAGGACTTTTTCGTTAACATTACAGATTAGTCAATGTTGTTTTTGTTAGCTTAAGTGTATTAGACATATTTATATTTTGATGATAAATGATATTAATTGAATTTATAAATTGTTTATTAGTTGAATTTATAATACTCGAATATGACACTTAAATTGGAAATACCCTTGTTAAGGGTATTATTATTATTTAATGAGTTTCATCAAGTCTTTGCAGCAAGTAGAGTGCATCGTGGGAGTTAAAGAATTTGAAGAACGATGTTGGTTTATGCTTAGAGACGTTTTCAGACGCATCAAGGACGAGTCAGACGCCGGGGACGCCATTGGTTTGAATCTGTGATATTTAGCAACATTTTTTGAACGAAGCGGACGGTACTGCCCAGCGTCCGAATTCTTGAGCCGTCGTCCGAATTCGTGAAAAATGCAAGCCTACGAGAATTGGGACGACGCTGACGGATGAGACGATTGCGTCCCAAAACTCAGTCCTAGTTTTAGGACGATGCGGACGGCTATTGGATGCCACAGACGTTGTCCGTTTGAATCTGTACAGAATTGAAGGCATTTTCGGACGATGCGAACGCCTAGCGGACGTTGTCCAATTGAATCTGTACAAAAAATTGGAAAAACGCTGCCTAGAGTTTTCGGACGGCGCGGATGACATACTGTCGTCCGAAATCTCTGAATTCTGTGCAACAGCTATATTTCAACTACGCAAATTTCAATGCAATTCTTCATCTGTAACTTTAATACAATTCAATACAATTCAACTATGCAAATTTCAATACAATTCTTCATCTGTAACTTTAAACATCTTGTGCGACATCAATGCCTTCGGAGAGGAGATCGCTTCGGAGAGGAGATCGCTTCGCCTTACCAAGCTGCAGTCCGTTCTTCACCTTCGGGATACTAAGACGAAACGGGGTGTTAACAGAAGGTGATGGCTGATAACACCCCATACTATAAGGTGTTGTTTAAAAATTTTAAAACAATAAGGTGTTGGTTAAAAAGGTTGGTATACATGGAGGTTTTATATGAAAATAACCCTTTTATTTTTATATATTTCCTTTAAATAAAAATATTTATTCAATTAAATTATTAATTATAGTATTTTTACATTATAATAATAAATATTTTATTATATCTTTAAATTGTATAATATTAAAAATAATTTATAATATATTTATATAAGATATTATTATTTATGTATATTTGGCTCGTTAGGCTCGGCTCTTTAAGGCTCGTTAGGCTCAGTTGGCTCGGCAGGCTCGTTAGGCTCGGCAGGCTCGACGAGCCAAACTTTTCCAGGCTCAGCTCGGCCGGCTCGGCTCGTTTGCCACCTCTACTTGCACTTGGAAATTTAGAAAAGAAAGGGCAAAAGGGCTTCTCTCATTTCGTCTTCGACAAAGAAAGGCGAAGCAAAAATGGAGCTCGGTGATGACTTCTGGCCGAGCATTCCGAGTGGAAGCCGGCAGGAGACGAGTGACTCCTTCGGACGAGGAGCGCAACAACTACAAATGGACGAACAACTCAAAACTATCGGTTGCAAGCGACTGTGATGGCTCGACGGGAGCATTCCGAAGAGGCAGATCGGCCTTGGACAACGAAGGGCCTTCATTTCTTCGATTTTGGTAAGGTCATCGTGCATTTTGGGTCTCTCTACCAGATTTGTTGTATTTGATTTTTGGATTTCAATGATGGGTTCACAGTTGAGTCGTGTCCTATTTTGCTATGATTTTAGGATTTAGATTTGGTTCTTATTTATTTGGATTCCTATTTGATGTTGGTTTCTGCTTCGATAATGGGATTCTGTTTGGTTGCGATTGGGATGAGAAAAATGCCAATGTTACATTTCAATTTTTTTGCTGAAGAAAACTTTTGTGAGCTACTGTATTTCAGAAATGCTCCATGTTTTGATATTTGAGGAGAAATTGAGTATGTGTTTAGGTTATGCTACGTTTGACATTGAGGTTTGAGGGTGTATAGTTGTTTGGCTGTGTTTACCTCTAAGCTCACAATTTCATTATTGATGGAAAAGACCCAAGGATAATGATAAATTTGGTTCAATTTTTTGTGGATGTTTTGATGTTATTAGCTATAGATGTACAATAATCTGTTGTGGATGGAGAAATATTGATAATATGCTCCCTGTTAGGTTGCCACTATTCTAATTGAAGGGTTGATAACTATTTTGGTCATTGTTGTTATTGCAAAATGCTTAGTGTTGGATGTTGGGGATTGAGTATTGTTTGGATGATGCAGTGTTTAGTTCCCTATGACCTAAGATGACGGGGAATGTATGTTTTGGGTTTTAGAAGAGTTGTTTACGATGATAAGCAAGATGATAGATGTTAAGCTTACTCCCGACATAGGATCCCTTCACTTTTTCTTGAGACATATTTATGAGATTTTTTTTTTTCATATTTGACATGTTGTAGGTGAGGACGAGTTTGAGGATGTCGAGCCAGCACTAGCGTTGCTGCTCCTTCAGATACGAGGAGAGACCACTGTCAAGGTTGGGTTTTATACTGAGTTGTTATGCACTCAATGCATAGTATTCAAAACCGTATTTTGTGGAATACGACATATGAAAAACCTGACGGGGACTGTTCGATAGCACGTCAGCTTTTTATATTATGTATGTACGAAAGTTTTACATGTTTGCTTTTGTGCATTTGATTTCATGGTGTGACATATTGGATGCGGTTTTGGGAGTAATGAATCCTCTTAATAGTTTGGACGGTTTCGGTATCAAAATATTAGGAGATTATCCCTGGTACATCTCTTGCTGCGTGGAGATGTTTTGTTTGCATGCTATATAAAAGATGAGATTAGGAAGGAGATGAGACTTCCTTGGGTTTTGAATCCCTAAACATGATCAAGGTGTATATTACGGGTGTGTCGCTGACAATCTGGGTTACAAGCGAGGTCTTCAGACTACTGTCATTTGTCTTCTTCCAAGCTCATGAGGTGTTGCCCGGAAACGATCACCGCCTTTCTGTGTGATTGTTCAGAGGAGTCCCTAAGTGTTCCTCCCTTTTCACGGATTACGATTTTTTAGATAAAACACGACAAGGGTATTTTAACCTATAGCTATCTATGTATATGGCCATGCTTTCTAAATGCCTCGTCGGGGGATTTTGGGGCTGGATTTTCCTAAAAGATAAAAGAGTTTTCAAATTTTTGAAAAATGTGCATATTTCTCTAAACTCATAGTTTTAACGAAAACAGTAAAATAAGTTTTACACGTGCATAGCATTTAGTATAAGTTTCCTATTAAGCTAGTCATTCACCCCTTCGACTATTTTTTTCCCAGATTAGGGTTTTGGTTAAAGACACTGCTACTATTTATTTTATTTCATTTCTTTAGTTGAACCCTTATTTCTTGGTAAGCAAAACTGTTGGATGACTATACTCTACTTAATCTGGTTTTGTGAGAAACATGGATTGTATGCATAATATCATGTGGACTTTTAAATTTATTGATTCTGTATTATTAATTATTCTTGCAATCTCGATATGGACCGTGGCCCATCACAGACGAGGTTGTTCGTCCTAATGCGTCTGTCGCTAGGCGAATTCAGAAGACTCAAGACGACAGTAGACGGCACCGAACTGCAACAGACTGCGCCGGACGGCAGCAGATGGCTGCGAACATGGACGATTTGAATCTGTACTTCAGCTCAGACTTTTTGTATGACTCCAGACGGCAGCGGACGACAGTGGACGTAGACGATTTGAATCTGTCCTTTGGCCTGGACTTTTCGGATGACTACGGACGGCAGTGGACGTGGACAATTTGAATCTGTCCAATTTATGGACAGATTCAGACGCTCGCGGATGCTACATGCGGACACCAAATCGCATTCAAATACTGAACTCGGACGGTACGGACTGAGCAAGGACGACATTTCTCGTCCGAGAACACAAACCCGCCTTGGGAATTTTACACATGCAGACGAATGCGGACGAGACCATCATGTTTACACTTGTCTGAAATATCCCAGACCTGCGACGAATAAGGATTTAAAATCAGATAAATTAACGCATGAACCAATTAGAACGCAACTCCCCGACATGAATCGATCCCCCCCCCCCTTTCCTTTCGGTCCATATCACGTGGGCTGCCTCTAGGTGCCGACCAGTAGGAGTTGTCCCCCTACATCCTCCCTGCTAGGCGTACGGCCTGTCTCCAGGGGGTAAGCTGCCTATTTAGCCTCAGGCAAGCCTCCTCCCCTGCGTCTCTTCTTCTTCTTCTTCTTCTTCTTCTTCTTCTTCAGTTCTTCTATTCGGGGGAGAAATTCTTGTGTGAAGTGTGGACTTAGGAGTAAGGATTTAGCTTTCCGTGAGAAGATTTCTTCAGCTAGCTAGGGATTTGGGTAGTCTTGGCTTGTGGAGGCCCTACACCCAAGTAAAGTTTGTGTGTGTGTGGTGGTTCTTGTTGTAGTTAAAATCTGTAAATTTTGTTGACATGTTCGGTAGTATTTCTGTAAATTTCCTTACTGCTCAACTCCTGCATTTTCTTTCGTTAGATGTTTTGCTCTAATGTTACGACTCTGCCTTATTCCGTTGTTATATTTCTACTTGTTCTATTGCTACATTTCAATGTTATTTACATTCATTGGATGTTAAGGTTAGAATTATTAAGCCCTGCCTGATGTTAAGCTTGGCAAGGTAGAAGTACGAACTAATCATTTCATGGTGACTATCAAGAGTGAACGAGATGAGCTCTATGTTTTGATTGTAGCCTTGACTGGATTAATATTGCCTTGAGATTTCTTTATACTCGGAGCATGATTTTTCTTTCATTCATTGTCTTATAACACCCTGACTATAATCATTAAGTCTGTTATTCGATAACACCTTCGCTGTGGTTTCGTTTAGACGTTGAGAGCATAAGTCGCTGTTCCATTTCATCGTTTGTGGACTGCTATTTATTATCGTTTAGGAAGCATGTTCTGTGGTTTGTGCATTGCTGTTTATTATCGTTTACGAAGCATGTTCTATGGTTTGTGCACTGCTATTTATTATCATTTAGAAACCATGTTTTGTGGTTTCTACACTGCTATTTATTATCGTTTAGGAAGCATGATGTGTCCCAAGACCCTATCATCTGAGCCGAGCCATGATGCTCATTTTTATCTAATAAGTTATTAATTTGCAGGGGTAACAATTCATGGGAGTTTATGGATAAGCCAACACATGAAGACAAGGAAGTTCTATACCTCGTTCTCAAGTGGAGCCATGCAAATCTTAATCGGCTTAGGCCATATTATCCTGGCTTGGAAGAACTTACATAGGCCGAAGACATAAAGGTCGTTTAAGAGTATTTTATTGAAGTTTCACGTTAAACTTATGGTTTTTAAATGTTTGGGATTGCTAGAAGATTGGTTAGGATTTAGTTTTGTGGAATTTAAATTGTTTTTGTTGATGTAGGAATGGAGGCACTCGGTTTGCATGTAAATCTAGCCCTCATGCCCAAATTTTGAAGTTTCAAGGGCAAATTTGTAATTTCTTTTGTTGTAACCTTAGAGTGTGATTTAGGGCACTCTAAGGGAACCTTGGGGGCACTTTTGAAACCTAAAATTTGATTATTGAATCTTTGTGAGAGTTTTCTCTCGACCCATTTTTGGTGGTTTGGTTTTGTTTCACGGCTTTACCTCCATCATCATAGTCGTCTCCTTTGTTCTTGCATGGCTTAGGAGGAGAGGACTCATACTACCTCTTCCAGCAACTTCATCTTGAGGTTGTCCTTGTGGCATGGAGGTAGAAGACCACGGTAAAAGCTAGGTTGGAGTGGTGTTCTCTAAAACATCCGAACAAGTTGCCTCTCTCCGCCGAGTGGGAGATCGCGGACCAACTTAGTGCCCTTAGTTTCGTTAATTCTCCAAAAAGGTGCTTCTATAAATTCACCCTCAATTTGTTATTGTTGTTCTGTAATTGTGAAGTTTGGGGCTTTATTTGGTGATTTGGAGAAGTAAATTGAAGCAATACATTGTTACCTCTTTTATTATCGCAAATCTGTTTTGGATGCTAACCCTAGATCCGCGATTCGACTTGTTACATGATTTTCTTCTGATTTTTCTGAAGATCACTGCTATAATTTTCTCTGTGACTATTGGCCTCTGTCCTTGTGATGGTGAGTGATTTCGTTTGATTTGGACTTGTAATTTTGAAAATATGACCGTTTTGCTAAGATAGGCGCAAAGTTGTTTTTTCGCAAATTTTCCATTTCTGATTCTCAGATTGCCATACTCATAACTTCGTTTGAATGACGCCTTTCAAGCTGAATTTTGTTGGTGATTTAATATAGTGTGACTACTAGCTGCTCTGTAAATTTGAGCTCCAAAGCTCTTCTGCAATTGAAATTATAATTGTTTTAAATATGGTGTTCCGGTTTAGCACATAGCTGATTATAAGATCCGATTGTTTGTTAACTTGGAGTTTGGTACCTATCAAAGCATGTTCTGTGGTTTCATTCCATCACATTATACGCTGCCGTTATTCGCCATTTAAAAGTAGGAATTGTAAAATACGTACATATATTTAATTTGTTGTTACATTTCATGGTTACTGACGAAATGGTAAGCGCGTACGCACGTTTCATTTTGCTGTTATAACTCGTAGTCGCTGTAAAAAATATGAAGCATGTATATTCCTTTTAGTTTGCTGTTGTATTTAGTATTTGCTGTCGAAGTTCAAAACACGTTTGAATGCTCTATTTCACTGTTATATTTGTATCTGCTGTTAATATATATAAAACACGTATGATCATGACTAATTTCCTGACATGTTTAGTATTCGCTGTAAAGTTTTAAAACATGCTCGTTTTGTCATCTTTCACGCTTGCTGTTATGTTCAGCATTTTAAAAGCATGATCTCAAGTTTATTTTGTCATAATTCATTTCTATTTATTTCGTCGTTGAGAAGCATGATTTGTTGTTCTAATTCGTCATTGCACGCTGTTGTATATTATCATCACAGAAGCATGATTCTGTGGTTCCTTCCCGCTGTTGTACGCCGCTGAATGATATCGTTTAAGAAGCATGATTTGTGGTCCCATTCGTTTTGTACGTTAGCACACGTTGTCGTTTAAGAAGCATGTTATGTTGTTATTTCTCGTTATTGTATCTACCATATATTGTCGAGGCATGTTCTGTGTTCTATTTCGTTATTGTATGCTGTATGTTGTCAAATCATGTTCAGTTATTCTGTTTTGTTCGACATACACTGTTGTTTTAATGCATCGTTAAAAGCACATTCTATTGATCTATTCCGTTCATCATACACTACTACTTGTTTATTTTATTTTTGCTCCATATTATCTAATTACTGTTGATGCATATAATACGCAATCATTAATGCCTGCTTAGTTGCTGGAATAGTTGGGTATAGGTTGAAATATGACCACTGCTTAATAGAGAGCTCAATTTCCACTGTTATACGCTTCTGTCATAGCTATCTTATAATTGTTTGAATATGCCCTTGTTCTTCTTATGTGTTTTAAATTCTACCATTTAATTACTAAATTGCCATTCTTTCAATTACAGTCATTTATGTTCCATGGCGCTATTTAATTTGAAAGTGTCCTCATGCATACATGTTAATAGAAACAAAGTAGGGAGTGCCACCTTGGAGTGGTACTGACATACATTGAGTGAGGAAAGACGTTAAGACAACGAAGGAAAAGAAAAGGGAGTTGGGGGCGGATGGGTAGTGCAGATCTAGCATGGCAGCTAGGCTAGCCCCTCCCTCATTGGAAACGGGACTAGCTACCCACGAGAAGTTAGAAGCCGATCTCGGCTATACCATCCCACAAGGGTCCTCCAATCTCCTGCTCGATGTACGAGTAAAGGAACAAAAGAACATAAGAAAGGATTGGTTTGGGGCGGTACCCATCCCAAAAGAATTAAAGAAAGGCACAAGCATAATGCATAAACCCCATTTCCTTACTGGGCTTTTAGGCTCATGTCCTTATTTGTGGTGTAGGTAATGAGATGATTGTACCAAGAGCAGAGAAGGCCTTACCTGTGGAGCCTGCGGTGTACTCGGAGGAAACGCGACCAGAATAGAGGCATGTCTCAAGGAAAAGAAAAAGTATCTATTTTGTAAGGGTTAAAGACAAACATGTTTTGTAAAACGTTAACTATTGCTCTAACCCTCGTTTTGAGTAGGTTACACTTTTAACCTTGAATTTTATTAACTGCTTTTAGTAATATTTCAAGTTACGCTTCCGCCAATTTTATGAACTGTAGTTTTACACTATTTTATGATTGTTGAAATGAGTGTAAGTGACAATTGGATTTTCAAGAAAAAGACTCTGATTTTAAGTTGAAAAGATTTTTAAATAACAATTTTTGTCGTTTGGAAAAAATTTTAAATCTTACACATTTTCTTAAAATAAACGAAAATCTGGGTCATTACAGAAGAGCTGTTGGAAGTGGCCTATAAATAGAGAGGAGTGGGCCGAGTGTTTCACAGAGAAGAAAAAGCTAAGGAAGCTCTGTTGAAATCTTGAGTGAAGTGTGAAGTTCTGGAATTTTAGTGGGAAATCTACCGTGATTTTTTATTGAGAAATCTATTGTGATTTTTGACTGAGAAGCAGTGAAGGAAAATAGCTAGGTGTTTCAGGAGTTGTGTTTGTGTGAAAACTGTGAGGTTGAGGAGTTGTCATGAAGTCTCTAGACAAGAAAAATTGTGAAGGCTGCTAAAGCTTGGTGTGAAATGCTTCTGTGCTTTGGAAAAGTGAGGAGACTGTGTGGTTCTCTTAAGAAAGAGAAGAGATTTTGAGGAGAGTGCTGAAGGTCCTCACTGACAAAAAGGTGCCGGCTTTAAGCTTGCTGATTAACGTAATTGAGATCTGCGACATCGGATCCTTGTTAGTATCTCTGATATTGACAAACTCTTTTTGGGTTGCTTCATTTCTTCAATGGCTGCTTTCAAACTAGAAGTTACAGTCTTTGTCGACACCACTCTGGGCACCCGCTTAGCTGTTGCTGTTCCGCCAGATGTCACCGCTGAAAGTTTCAAAAGTAAGCCCAAATGTAGCCTCTCTTCTTCTTCCCACTTTTTTATTTATATTTTGTTCTTTGAATATGGTAGTCGTTGTTTTTTGGGTTCCATCTATTTAGGTAAACTATTATGTAAATTTGGGATCAAATTGGAAGATCATGACTCAAATTTTTAGGGTGCGGCAGCTTCATAGTTGTCATGGCCATAATAATAATGGGAAATGCTTCGATTCTGTCTCCCAATGTTTCTAATCATAGCTATTCATTGAAATGCAACACACTCCATTCAATGGGCGGGAATAATCACTTAGATTTAACTCTGGACGACTATTGTATAAAATATACTAGGCGAGAAGGGTTATTCCCTGGTAATCCTCCTTTCAGTTTTTTTTTTCAGCTGTGATATATACTACTAGGCAAACAGGAAAATGGTGTATACTATCGTTCTTGCTTTACTGTCTATGGCTCTTGTTGTTTGATTCGACATTTATGAAATATTAATGGGATGCTTAACTGTTTGTAGGGGAGCTTGAGAGAGCACATTATAGTTGTTTCCCAACTATTGGAGAGATCCAAGTTCATCAATTGATGGTTCATCTTTAACTCTTACTTTTTTTCTTGTATCGAATCCAGTCTACGTTTGTTTAACCTTGGGGTTCACTTAAATAATTTTTCGATTTAGGTGAAGAGAAAAACACTCTTTTATCATCTTCCGGATGTAGGATTTTTGACGTGTGTTTGGCTGGGAGTCCAAGGGGAGCATTTTCTTCATGCAAATGTGAGCTCTTCAATGGAGAAAAAACATCCATGTTCACGCCAGGAGCCAGCTATCAACAGTCATCGTAGATCTTCCTTAAGCAATGCTAGTCATTCTTATGACCCGACATGCTATTCAAGAAGCCCAAGTAAGAACAGAATTAGACGCAGTAAGAAGAAGCTTAAAAGATTGAGATTTTACTCACATAAACGCTCTCTTAAAGAGCTTCAAGTAGCCATGCATATATTGAAGAAAAGGAAGAGAAAGAGAGGCAGTGAAAGTCTTCGTATTGAAGATCTTGGTATAGGCGAACAAATTCTAAACAAACTTCGCTATGGTAGGATTGATTCTGGTACATCTAATAAAAATGTGGCTGCAGAGGAGAGGAATGCCACTTTAATGATGGAGTCTTTGAGTGAATCGTCATCAGAAGTAGTATCTGTCACTGGAATTATTAAAAAGTACTTTCCGACCTTTGATGATGTGAAGAGTTTTAAGGACGCAAAGTGCCGACTGAAAGGAGGCTCGAATAGAAATATGGTGGATAATACCAACAGAGCCACAAGTTTAATCCAATTTACGTTGAAATCTAATGCAGATCGACAAGAATTGCAGCACAAACACAAGGGACCTGAGGTTGGAAAACGGTTTGTGATGGCTTCTTATAACCTTGGAATTTCTCCAAGTAAAGAAAGGCCCGAACTTTTTGTATGTAGTAGCTATAGAAGGAAGAACCTGCTGAATAATTGTTCATCTTCTTTGGCTAGAAAGTCGGTGTTTGAAATAAGTGACAGCGAAGATTAAAAATAACATAGCTTCCCGTTAAGGTTGTTCATCATATTCCATGGTGAGTAGTGCCTACTTCGTTCTGAAGATTCAAAAGGTTCAAGCAAGGAAATTGCTGTATCCGTTTATCGTGCTCGCTGATTGGCAGCACGGAGGAGCAGGGCAAGCCACGACCTGGTAACTTGTATGACTGTTTGCATATTGCATATTCATTTTCTAATCTAATCTCTAATCAATTATTAAGCTTGAGCTTCGCAATTGAAACTTGTAGAGCTTTATTTTCCCTTGCCTAGTCTTAGTGAAGTTTATAAATTAGGATTTTGTAGTTTGACAGGTTGTTTATAAATTAGGATACGGTGATCCATTTTATCGAAAGCTAAACATCATCAATGGAAACGTAATAGTTATTTTGTCGCAGTCGTACCTAGAAAATATGGAGAGTTCTATGTGGGCCTATGGATGTATAAACACTTGGTAGAAACTGGAAAGTTTCCTGTGGGATTGAAAACGTGAATACCGATCATAAAGTATGAATAAATGAAAGGTTTCACTTAGTGAACCTCATTTATTGGTTCTTCTTTGGAAGGAATGAAATAAAGGTTTACATCAGAGGCAGATCATTGAAGAAAAGGGCAAACATTAGAAACTTTGTGAACTGGTTGATGTAATGGACCAATGAGAAGGAGAAGCAAGCTAATAGAGCAAAAGCCATGGATTTAACAGCAAGAGACTTGGGTAACTTCCCTTTATCCGTCCTCAAGAAAAGGCCTTTGTACAGCGGAAAATTGATGATGACCAAAATTCCGCACAGAAGAAGCTGCAAACCCATTTTCTGAGAAGCAACTCTGGTTCTCTCATCAATGGCTGCCTCCTTTGCAAACCAAGCAAGGCAAAACAGATTGAGCAGAGAGAGCGTTGTTAGAATCATGAACATCGGAGAAGAGCCTCCGAATTCCATAATCTCTTTCTGGTATCGCTCGGAAACTTCTTGGTCAGCCACCTTGGCCGTGATCACAAAGGTGGATTCAGAAAATCTGAGTGTTCCCAAAATGGTATCTAGCAAAGCAAAGAAATAGGAGCTTGTTCTCTTATAGAGCCATACTCTCTGATCATTCCACCAACCTAAGACTGATCCTCCAGCCGATAAAAACTCTGCAAAGCTATAAGCATACTTGGCAATCACCACGTAAGCAAAGGGTATGAACCAAAGGCTTGAAATCTGATGCAAAAAGGCCAAATTAGACATATTGAGAGAAGCAAAAGCATATAGAACAAGAAGAGAAAATGTTGGCCATCTCATTTTTGCTAACCTGTGGGAAAAGGGCAGTTCCTTTGAGAAGGTAAAGTGAAGGTACGATAGAGTAATAGAGGATAGCTAAAGAATTAGGAGCCCATAAGCAGTAGCAGCAGTAACCCAGCTGTTGGCCTATGCTGATCCTTCCATGGGCAAACCAAACTGGGCTGTATCTGGAAAAAAGAATTTGGAGATCGCCTTCCGACCATCTTTTGTGCTGGACTAATGTTTGAGGTAGTGTTGTTGGAGCAACACCGAGAAATGCTTTCCTTTGCGGGTTGTAATACACTGATTTCCAACCCTCACATTGAATTGACAGCCCTGTAATTACATCTTCCACTGGACAACCATATCTCAGCCCCATCTGCGTTGCATAAGTTAAAGGACTATTATGCATTAGTATGAGAATGCGAAGGCAAAAGAATGGTTTCTCTTGTTCTTCAAATTGCTAAGAATCGAATTGAAAAAAGAAAAGCTTGGGATGAGGGTAAGATGATTTCAGAACAGCGAGAAAATTGAATGGTTTCTTTGAAGGTTGTAAGGAATGAAAAAAAACAAAGATGAAAATGGCAAAGTTTATGGAAGAGAGAGAGAGAGAGAGACCTCTTTTCCCCACTGTGTATCTTTCTCAAATGTGCAGCTTGCAAGAGGTTTTGATTTTTCTTCCAAGTCATGCACACTATCTTCCATATTCTTCCCGCTCTCCATTTTCTTCATTCCATTTTTACCTTCCTCGCTGAACTTTCTTCCACACAGAGTATCTCTTCTGTGAAAACAGCCTGTTCCAATGTAAAGAGGCCCGCCATAGCCATCCAGACCATGGAACTCCACCTTCATCATGTCCACCTACATTTATCAGCAACCAGTAACAACCCAAAAAACAATCATTTGAAAATCTTTTGCTCACCTCATTGATTACTCGCATAGAACTTCCGTATATTTCGTTCTTCTTCACATTACCAAAGTTTTGCGGAAACTGAACGAATGCTATCTCATCGCCCTTCTCATCATCCATGAAGAAACAAAGAGCATCCCTGATCGAATCCAAACAGTTTGAGTACATATCACAGTCTACATTAAGAATCACTTGGCCGTTGCTAATTTTTGAGGAGACTCGAATCTGCAGAACAATTGTGGAAGTTGATTCTCAGAAATTCAATAATAAAAAACATGGATGTTTTTCATGTTTCAGTAATTACCAGAGCATTCATGGCTCCTGCTTTGAAGTTATGTCGATGCTGAGGTCTCTTCTCCCGAGCTAAGTACACTAGAGTCGGCAATACATTGCCTTCAATGTCTACGGTGTATCCATCTCGCCCGTTGATCAATATCTGAAGATCAGGAGAATCAAATGAATGAATTCATCTTTATCAGAACTGGTATTAGAGAAAATCAAGCAAGAATTACTCGGAGAATGGTGTCGTGATCTCGAGGAGAAGTGTATGATTTCCAGTCGTTAAATCCTTCATATTTCAAACGTATATCTTCGGGAATTCTCCCTAGTTTTGTTGCAGATTCTATTCGGTTCTCCATTTCTTCGTACAATGACTACACCAGAAGAAAAAGTGTAGAAAAAGCGTTAAGTATGGGAGGTGTTTATATCATTTCTTGACAATGCTTTCAGACGTAGAAAGAGTACCTTGATGAAACCCACTTCGTCATTATGATCAGACTGAATCTTGTTGGAAATTGAACTGAAAAATGCTGGAGGTGAAGCGATCTGGACGTTGAATTTCTTGCAGAAAGGAATCCAGTGCTTGGCGAATTGAGCAGCCTCCATTAGAGCGTAGTAGGTGAGCTCTGAGCCAGCGTCATCGGAGAGGTAGACGCTCAGTTTCTCCGTTGGATAGTTATACGCCATTACTGATAATACTGTGTTGATCGCCATTAACGGAGGTTCTAATGATGGGTCGGCTGTGGAGACGAATATATCTACTCCAGGTAATTCATTCTCGTATCTGTTTGTCGATGCATTTTCTCATCAATTTGATGCAAAACTTGTGCAGCATTAAGTGAGAAGAGAGAGAGAGAGAGAGAGAGAGAGAGAGAGAGAGAGAGAGAGAGGAATATCGGAAAAGAACAAACCTTTGAGAGAGTCTGTCCTTGAAAGTTTGCCTGTAGACCCGGTTCCATCGAAGAGCCTGAGTAAGAATCCAGTAAAAACCGAACCATAGCTCAGCTACAAGCAACCCAATCCACGCCCGTCTTCCATCTTCCCCAGCTTCTGGTATATGACCAGCCCTGTAAACCCAAATCAAACTTATACCCACGAATATAGACACTGCAAACATTCTGTATATAGCAGTTCCCTTTCCTTTCCTAGTTTCAAACAATGGTGAAGCACCCCTTTCACTTCCCATATTTTATATTTCTCTCTTTACTTTCCTCTCTCTATAGAACAGGATGATCCATCTAATTAGTAATCATCACCATTTATAGTTTCTTGCAGAACTCTTATCCCACAAGAAAGATGGAAATTGTTTGCCTTTGACTATTATGGTAGGTGCGTTTAGAAAGATGCTCGAATATTTCAAACGTGGACTAGAGGATGGGATAAATGAAGAAATAGCGTGTCTGGTTTGAAACTCCATTAAAATCAAAATTAAGCTCTCAAAAAAAAGATTAAAATAGTCATTAGTGCAGCACCCAGTTTTAGTATAATGGATTTAGAAATGATTTCTCGAGTCTTCATAGGAGGCTGTCGATTACTTTGTGAATAGTTTTTCAAAGTCAGCTAATTATTGGAGGCAAATTGAATTAGAAGTTCACCCCCACTTCTCTCTGTCGAAGGCCTCCATATTTGAATTGAAGGGATGACAAATCATAAAGTTAGCATGACGTCATTATTCTGGGATTTTTATTATATTTCGGATCATGATGAGGTTATGTATTCTTTTCAAATGAAATCAGCAATCTCTTTCTGGTCGAGTAGATGGACAAAGAAGAGATCTTGGCGCACGAGCCTCATAGGGGTCGAACCATGCACCATTGCTGGCGTTGATTTTCTGTTCAAAGCTGTCAACTTGTCACTTCTCTTTTCCCTTTTCTTTAGTTCCACTTTTTGCAGAATGATCTCCATTTTAGTTGGATTTGTTCCTCTTCTCTGTTGTTGGGAAACATGTGAATGTTTTAATTGAAAAACTGCTTTCTTTCCTGTTGCTTTCAAAGCCAGTTTTCCAGAACAAGAGGGAGCTATTCCCCATTTCTTTTTCTTCAACCAAAACACACATATCCAGTGAAGAAAGTTAGCCAATAAGCCAGTCTTTGATCAGATCAACCGCTCTTGGGGCAGTAGTGAGGTGAATTTAAGGGTCGCAGAAGATGAATTTTCATCAGAATGAGTGCCTGCTGACATTTAATTGAGAGATGCGTCGTCTGATACGTCTCCAACATTAATGGCTAATCAGCACTCTTCTTGAAAAGTAAATGCCATTATGTCCGTACCTTCAGGATGTTCCAAATCGAAAATCTGTAACAATGAACTTGGGGATTGGTACAAAATGATGGGTATTCATGCTCTAAACCAAAAATAATTAAATTTTTTGGTGATACGATGATTTATTACAAGTTTAATACAATTTAATAGTGGGTAATTTGTAATGTTGACAATGTTTTTGAAGTATCCAATAAATTCAAATACTAAAAAAGTTATATTATTTTCATCGACCCAACAACAATTAAAAGCTAACATTTTGACATTAATTTCGATTTTCGGAGAGACACACCCTTATCGTAATCTCTCTATATTGAGGGGTGTTACAGTTCAGCCCCCCTCTACCTCTCCCCTCCCCCCTCTTTCTCTCTCTATATCATAATGCGTGTCTGCCTCTGAACTTCTCACCTACTCTCCTCTCTCACCCACAGCTCTGATTCCGAAATCTGAGGCTCGGAGCTATGAAAGTGCAGGGGACAGGACCTGAAAGTTGAAAAAAAGAGAATTTTTTTCCACCCATTTTGTTGAAAATTGGCCTTGTCTTTCTCAGTAGACAAACAACGGGTATAATGGGTATCGCTAATCGAGAGGCGCTCAAGCAGTTTCAGTTGTTAGTGGAAAATGGTTAGATTCAAAAAAATCACCTCTCCTTCGTTTGATCTTCTTTACTTAGAGACATTACGTCTGTTTCTCCTTTCTTTGTTTCATAGTTTTTGGGAATTTCTTGTTGTGTTTTTGCAGTTGACGGGCGAGTGAGTAACACATTCAAGGTTCGTTCTTCTCTGCAAATTTAGTCGATCAAGTCAACTTCAAATTTTTAATCTCAAATCAACTCAGCCATTTTACAATTGGTCAAGTTCAAATCAAATAGTAGTAATAAAGTGCAGATTTATAGTCGAGATCTGATATGATTGATTTCCTTTTTTTTTCTTTATCATCTGCAGACATTACATCAGGACTATGTATCTGAAACTTTGATGAGATTTCTCACAGCCAGGGATGGGAATGTGGACAAAGCCCATAAAATGGTTAGATTCATAGCATTTTTTTTCTTTGGAATCTTAATCTAATAATCTGTCTGTGGCCATTTTTACCTTATTTTGAAAGCTTTCAATTTTCAGTTGCTCGATTGTTTGGAATGGCGGGTGCAAAATGAGATCGACAACATATTAGCAGTAAGTGAAATGGCTCTGGATGATGTCTCTTACAGATTTCTTCAGAACTTGCACCTTGTATTACCATTTTTTTCCAAAACATTGGTTAATGCAATTTTAGGACAAATAAAGCTTTATTTTTGCAATCAATGTTGAGTTTATCTTCGTTCCCCATTTCAGAAACCAATCTCGCCCTATGGTTTGTACAGAGACATTCGGGATACGCAGCTGGTTGGGTTGTCAGGCTACTCCAGGGAGGTAACAAGCATTGCATTGTGAAATTTATATTAAGGTTTCAATTTGTTAATCTCTCTTCTCCCTTTCGCACGCTCTCTCTCTCATTTTGGTTATATGTGACACATGAAATGAAAGAGATTTGCTAATGATTACTTCTTGAAAATATTATCAGGGTATTCCTGTTGTTGCAGTTGGAGTTGGGCTTAGCACATATGACAAAGCATCAGTGAGAATATAATCTCTTCATTCTTAGATCAAAGTCATGGCCGAGTTGTTACCATAGCCGAAAAAAGCGATGTTATAGAATGTTTTAAAGAAATAATATAAGAATGCTTGTGGAATAAGAATTTTAATAACTTCTAAACTGAAAACTTGTTCAATGTAATACACCATGTTAACTATTATGTTAGTCGGACATATTTTGTGCGATTGGATAATATGAGTGGCTTCGGAAGTCGTTTGGTCTGAAAGATATGTTTTCCGTTTTACACCTCAGTTGAATTCTATGTTATCTCCTTTCGGAATATAGCCTATGCAGTTATATCTAGAGATGTTGAGCTCATTTAAATGAAGATCATATGCTATTTCCTAAATTTTCAGAAAAAAAAATTCAATAATTTCATGAGCAACTCAGAACTTCCTCTTTTCGTAGTTCTAGAAATGTTGTGATATTTTTGGATTAGTTTCGACAATTTATTTGTAAAAGTCTCATTTGTTCTTTGTATCAGATACATTATTATGTGCAGTCGCATATTCAAATGAATGAATATAGAGATCGTGTAATCTTGGTGAGTTCTTGTAATAGTTTGTGATGATTAAGAATTGCAACTGCCAGCGGACCTTAATTCATCTTTATTATTACAGCCATCCCTGACGAAGAAGTATGGACGATACATTGGCACGTGTTTGAAGGTTTTGGATATGACTGGTTTAAAGCTTTCAGCTTTGAATCAAATCAAGGTATTTCTCGACTTTATAGTATGACAAATATTTTGTGGGAAATCTAATGTTTTCCCACAAAATATTTGTAATCTTGAAAAAATAAACCTTGAGAGTCATGGAGAAGTGCACGTAATGACAAGTTTTGAGAATTTTCAAAGAAGATTAGGCGATTGTTAAAAGTAGGAGATTCGAGAACATCTTCATAAGTCGATATAGGATGTGTTTGTCATTTTATAAGCTTATTTTGTTCTTATGAAATGTCATATACTGTTCAGCAATTGGCATTAGTATAGATCGATATTCTCTTACTCTATGTGATCCGTTGATGCAGCTACTAACTGTGATTTCCACAATTGATGACTTGAACTATCCTGAGAAAACCGACACATACTATGTAGTTAACGTTCCCTACATATTTTCGGCTTGTTGGAAGGTTCGTGAACTCGCTTTTTACTAACCCGGATCGTTCAAAATCATGCCCCCTCCATTCTCTACCCTTCAGAAAAGAAATTATAAAAAATGGCAGCTGATAATCCAGCTTCTGACAGGTTGTGAAGCCGCTATTACAAGAAAGGACAAGGCGGAAAATCCAGGTGCTTTCCGGCTGTGGGAGAGATGAATTACTTAAGGTCATTAATTTGTTGCCCTTTTGATTCAATAAATTTGACAAAAATTTTCTATTGGCTATCTACTCGAACTCATATGTATAGTAATGTTAAGTTTACCTTTTAATTCTACACTCTAACCTTACATTATGATGCAACGCTTATTAATTGATACAATTATATTTTATTGTAACTATTTATAATTTATTGTAATTATTATACCAACTAATGAATGACATGTAAGTGACACGTCAAGAGGTAACAAAGTAAAATTAGAAAGTAAGCCCATATATATATATAATGTGTATTAGTGTTGTTCAGTGTTTTTGATTGTCCCCATTCGCATTCTAATTGATTGCTGCCATTTTTGAGACTAACATCATCTGCTTTAAACTCGAATTCAGGTAATGGATTATGGGTCTCTACCACATTTTTGTAGAAAAGAGGGTTCGGGATCATCGAGGCACTCTCAAAATGGAACTATGGAAAACTGCTTCTTGTTAGACAACGACTTCCACCAACAGCTCTACAATTACACCAAGCAGCTAGCTGGCCTGACGGACACGGTTTCTCCAGCCAAACAGGGCTCGTTTCATGTGGATTTTCCGGAGCCAGACCCAGAAGATGCTAAGATTGCTGAGACGATTCAAACAATTTTTCACGGGTTAGGTGCTCAAAATGGACTTGTTAACTCCCTAAATGGCCTTAAAGTTAACAAAGATTGAATCTTTTGAATAACCAAACTTAGGGAATATATGGCTTAATCAATTAGTATTTGATTCTGGTGCATCTGCTCGGTGCGATTTGTGTTGAAAGTGTTATCAATTAGCATTTGTTCTGCCAAAAAAGTGGGAAGTATGGTTAGCAAATTCAGCCATGTGGCTTTTTCTTGTAGCTTATTTGGATACTGTTGTATTGCCTTCCCAGTTGTAACAGGTAATATTGAAGCACGCATTGACCCTTATTATTTACGGCAAATCTTATGGGTCCTCTGGTTAGTAATTATAGTATGTATGATGCCTATTTCCAATTTGCTTGGTAAATACTGTAGAGAGAGAGAGAGAGAGATTTTGAACTAACATTTCCTTAGCTACAGCACTTGGCATGGCATATTATGAACTTAGGAGTATACACAAAATGACAGCATAAACTATTATTTAAAATGAATTTTCAATCTTTTTCAATTTAAACTTCGCGTTTCATATTCATCTTGCCATAAGCTCTGGCGCACACAATTTCTTTAACGCCAATTTACGGGAATCCTCCCAAGTTGCATCTGCTTCCTCCTGTCCAGTCCACATTACCAGAACCTCGACCCTTGATTTATTTCCCTTTCTTTTAAGCCCTCTTTGAATAATCTTTTTAGACTCTGGTGCGAGATTTCCCTCCAATGTGGGAATCGGCAATACGAAACTAATTTGAGCTCCCTCTCCAAGCTTACTCTTGAGGCACGAAATGTGAAACACCGGGTGCATTCACACTTCTTGAGGTAGATCAAGCTCGTAAGCTACCTGTCCTACCCTGCGGATGATTTTTGTTAAATTTTTAGAGTATGTATTTCATTCATCATAATCGTAGTATTTATACACAAGTTTAGAAATTAAAATGATGAAAATAGTCCAATAAAATCCCATAATTTTCATCCTAATTGAATATAAATCAAATCTTCCTAATTAAGGAAACTATTAAATTGGTTAATATTAACACTCCCCGTGGAGTTAGTGCATATATGTTAATAATGCCCAAATTGTTGCCAAGGTAATCCACTCTATTTTCATTTAGCGCTTTTGTGAGCAGATCTTTTATTTGCTCTCCAATCTTGGCACACCCTAAAGAAATTATTCCTTCATGTAATTTTTCATGAACAAAACAACAATTAATTTCAACTTGCTTAGTTCATTCTTAAAATACCAAATTAGAAGTAATATGAAATGTGACTTGATTAACACACCATAATTTACTTGGTATTGAAGTTTTGAGGCCAACTTCATTTAACAATTGATATATCTATATAATTTCATAGAAAGCTTGTGGCATAGCCCCTGTATTCAGACTTTGCACTAGATTGAGAAACAACATGTTACTTCTTACTTTTCCATGAGACTAAATTTTCTCCAACAGAAATGCAATAACCGGTAGTAGATATTCTATCCACCTTTGAGCATACTCAACTTGTATCTAAGAAGCACTCAATATGAGTATGTCTATTGTAACACCCCAAATTTTATAAATCTGTTTAAATCCTTAGCTATATTTTTTTTTTTCATTTTTCTTTAAACTTAATCAGAGTATTTTAGCGGAATATAAAAGAGTTTAATATAAAATCCAACAATGTCTTATTTTACAAATTATAGAAAAACCATTATTTATACAACACATTTATTCTTCTTGAGCCATATCCCCTTAAGTCGAATTTGGTTGATAACTCAATGGCTCCTCTGGTAATGCCTCCTTCTCAATAGTAAGATCACCTGCATCACAGACAATACCATGAGTCAAAGCTCAGCAAGAAATAGAATGAAATGCGTATGTAATGTTTATGCAATCGTTATTCAGAAAAAAAAACCTATCTTTTCTGCCTTTTTATTTATTTCTTTCTTTCATTTCCTTTTCCTTTTCATTTTCATTTCCAGAGATAGGATATATATATTGGTGTGGCTTAACCAACTTCATCTCTACGTGAGTGGTGAATTCTATCGGTGGTGTCACCACTACCGTCACCTAATCTCTGTTTGACATTTGAGGACTAAGAGCAGGGATATATCTGTTGGTTGGTGTGGACTAACCGACTCCATACTCTACGTGAGCTGGAGAATTCCATCGGGGGTGTTTCCACCTACGATCGTCGCCCTCTCTCCCAAACCCTCAAACGCTCCTTCAATTCCCACTCCAAGGCTTTTAGGCCGTAGCCCGAGGATCGACCATAGTTTATTTATTTATTTTCCTTATCATGTAATGCATGTCACATTTTCATAAGGCCTAACATGATGCATGAATGACCGTTCATATATATCTCATAACAGTTCTAGAAGCGTACAAGTCAAAAACAACTATTTCATAATAAACCTTAAACTATGCACAGGATAATAAAATTAGTCCCGTGATGCAGAGCCTCCACTGGCCACCACATCTTGTTTCTTACCTTGTAAAGAATTCATTTGCTTCTTAGCGTTTTTATCTTTTCCCTCGTTATCGTCAATACCAAAATTCCTAGGCTGTTCGTGTAACGCCTGGGCTTTTGGTCCAACCCAAATAAAAAAAATATATTATTTGAACTCCTCATTCAAGGGAGTTCCTTCGAAAATGGGGGAGTTTCAAGGGAAACTCCCCCTTTATCTATTGCTGGAAGGGGGGAGTTTATCCCCACTACTTCCATTTCAAAATTTCATCACCCTCTCCGTCTGATTCCTCTTCGTCGTTGCACAGCAGAATCCGATTCCTCTCGGTTTGAAATTTTCTAAGCAGTCAAGGTAGGTCGTTATCGATTTGTGATTTTTCTTCCTCTTTGGTATACCATTTTAATGGGAGTTTTTCCTCTAAGGTTGAGGATGTAGATCGAGTTTTAGAAGACCATTTTGGAGAGCGTATGGTCTCGGCCTTCCTGCAGTTCAAGACTTCATTCTTCGTCGAGTGAGTTTAAGTGTTCTTTCTTCAAATTATGTTATGTTCTTTGCAAAATTTACTATAATGAGCATGAGTTTTCTAAAGGTTGCACTTTGAGGTTGTGTTGAGCATCTAACTTCAGCGAGGATTAGAACAGTGGATAGATTCTGCAAGGTAAACAAGAATCGATCTTTACTCTCTTGAAGCTTCTGGATTAATTGGTTGATACTGAGAAATACGAACTGAATGTTTTAGGTTTGAGTTAGTATTGTGAAATTTATTATGAAATTAGGAAGGTGTAATACCCCGACTTTTCATATCGGAATTTAATAAAGATAATAGAAAGGTAATTGGAGGTATTGGATTAATTAGGTAATTATCGGGATATTACCAGTGACGTATTCATTAGATTATAATTTATGGAAATTAATGTAATTAAGATAAATATTAATTCAATTAATTAAATTATAATGTATGTGATCAATTTGGGTTAATTAAATTAAATTATAACATAAGTGGTTCATTGGGATGAATATTTATAAGTGGAGATGTAATTTCGATTAACTGAACTAATTCTATTAAGGGACCGGTTCAGCACTTCTCATTTCGTCTAGCCTTCGACCATTCGACGAAATGAGAAAGGAGAATATTAAGGCTTAAATTGGATTATTAGGGATTTAAAAAATGAAAAAGGGAGTAAATTGATTAAATGGGGTTAAAGAAAAATTAAGAGAGGATGTGGAAGGACATGAACCGGTTCTGCCCGAACCGGTTCACACCACTTAAATCAATTCACTAAGTGAATCGATTGAAATGTTAAAGAAGAATGGTTGAAAGCCATTCTTCGTGAAGGGGACCCGAACAAACAGACGAGAGAGAGGGGAGAGAAGGGAGAGGCGAGCTTGGGCTCGTTCCCGCGAGGGTGCGGCGAATCGGGAGTGACAAACGGTGGAGTGTGCAGCGACAAAGTGGACTCCGACAGTAGGCGGCAAGCTTTTGCGGGTCGTGGCTAGGGCTCAAACTGAAGCTTCGGCTACTGTGATTCCGACGTTAAGACGAGGTAAGCCAATTTTTCTCCTTGCGCTTTGTATTTTGGATGGCACAGCTGCGATTTTTGGCATCGATTTGCAGGAGCTGGAGGTGCTCCGATCGGGTGATCTAGCAGCCTCGGGTCGAGCTCCAACCCCGGTATGGCCAGGTTCGGCTAGACCGGTTAGTGCGAAGTGTTATCTACTATGCAGACAACCCCCATCATTTCTTCCAAGCGTGGGGAACACACTCTGAAAAGCTGGAGGGGTTGTCGGATGAATTGTTAGAAGAAGGGGCAATGGGCAGGAGATATAAACCGAGGGGCTTTGTCGATTCCTTCCTTCCTGGTGAAGCCGAGTGCAGGAGATGAGGAAGGAGGAGCGAACTCTCTGGAGACAAGAGCTGGAGCTCTCCATTTCTGCTGGGAGCCGTGAAGGGTAAGGTTTCCTCCCTGAGTCTGTTGTTTTCATGTAATACTTGAGCTAAATTCTGGAGATTTTGGATAAATTGTCTACTACCTGCATGTAACAGTTTATGCATTTCGATGGCATATGTAATTCTCTGTTGTTGATTCTGCATAGTTGGTTTTGGGATGTTCTTGGCTGTTTACTGTTTTGCTGGGACAAAAAGAAATGAAATGCATTTTTATTGTAAATATGTTGTGTTGGGCGGACTATTATAATAATGTGTATTGCTTTGCAAAGCACGTGGTTAATCTGCATGTTAAGAGGATTTATTTGCTGTCCTATTATTTGGAGAAAAGAGTAAGTAGTTAAGATGTTCCGCCAGTTAGATTCAAATCATTAGTTGGATGAATGAATATCTAAGTTAGGTATTTTGGATATTGTTTGAATGTATTATGAGGCATGCGTGATGGAGTTTTGTGACTCGGTTTAAATATTGTTATTGGGAATTATTTATTGTGCTATGTGACATTCCGTTAGGAGTCGAAGAAGTACTTAGGATTCGTGCAAGTTACGATTCATTGATGAGTTATAATGTTTTAATTTGTGAAGGTATCAAAAGGAGGAGAAGGATAACGGTTAGGTGCTAAACACGAAATAGCTTCGAGATAAGGATTTGGGTGTGTCTTAGCCATTTGAAGGCCCTACAACGCAAGTGGAGTGTGTGAGTTGAGTTTATTCTTGGGTGATTTTACTGCTGTTAGTTTTCTTAGTTTCCTGTAATTTATTTACTGCAATATTCTTGGTTCTGCTGTTAGTTTCCTTAATTCTCATAATTTATTTACTGCAATTATAGGAATGAAAATGCTTAGTGAATGCTTAGATAGATGAAATGTTTAGACGTAATGAATGTTTACTGAAGGTTTAAGGAAAGGATGAACTACTTACTGTGATATTCTGCTACATTTAGTTTATAGCTTTACTTGGCATTTAGTTTAATTATTCCCCGTGTAAATTATCAATTGTCATTTTCTTCATTCAATGTATATATATGTTGTTATGCTATATGAAATTGAGCATGTTGCTTATTAAATAGAATCCGAAGCATGTTAATTAGTTTATCGTAGTTTAACTAATCGATTGATTAATCTAAACATGCGAACTAATTAATTGTGAAATCAAAGCATGTAAACTACTTAATCTATATTTATAATCTTCCGAGCATGTTAATCAATTTGCTTAACTAATTAATAGTTGCTAATCATTTCCTGAGCATGTTAAATTATGTAAGTGTGTTGGTCATCGAGAGAGCACGTTAACTTAACTAAAGTAATTCATTTGACTCAAGCATGTTTACTTAATCTTATAACTCGTGCATGAAATCAATTTAGTTAATTGTTAATCAATCGAGTTAATTGCTAATCAATTTAGTTAATTGAATCAATTGAGCATGTTGACCAATTAGCTAATCTAAAAATGTAAATAAGCATGATAATTAACTAGTCGTTAAATCTTGAGCATGATAACGAATTAGTCAAGCATGAAATTAGATTAGATTAATATTCGCATGATAATTAATTAAGATATGCCATGTAATAAGTAGTGAATAGTATGTTTAACCAACGAACTAGAACAAAAGAATATTTAAATCACCTAGAACAATAAATATAGGAAGCATGTACAACATATATAAGCATTCATCACGTCTAAACATTTCATCACGTAGAACAATAGATATTGTTATTGGTTGTCTTCATTGCTATGCGTATTCAATTCCTATTATTCTTTATATGTGCCTTCAATTTCAGCTACTTTACTTTCAATGCAAGTGTTATTTACTTTTATGCACTTTTAGTTTCAGTTACTTTTGTTTATGCGCACTTCAATTTCTATGAACGCTATATTGTGAAGCATCACACATTATGTTAGGTTGAGAATGTATGGTCATGCATCATGTTAATAGAAACTAATAGGGAGTGCCACGGGGTGGTACGCACACATGCATGAGTGAGGATAAATGATGAAAATGAGTAAAACGGTAAGATAATAAAGGCCTCTGTGGTCCGGTAGCTTAGCCTGACACAGACACAAAGAAAAGAATAAGGGAGTTGGGAGGTAGATGGGTAGCGGCCCTAGTCTGGCAATTAGGCAATGCCCATACCTTATGGAGAACGGGATCTAGTTGCCCATATGAGGTTTGGTTCGACCAACTATACCATCTCATATGGGTCTTTCAATCTCCAGCTCGAAGTACGAGTAACGAACGAATGACTAAAGTAAAGTAATTAAATGGTAAATGGCTAATGAAAGGATTGGTTTGGGTGACCCCCATTCCAAATGAACTAAAGAAAGTCATAAGCATAATTGCATTAAACCATTTTCCTTACTGGGCCATTAGGCTCACGTATTACTTGTGGTGTAGGTACAACGACGAACATATAACAAGTAGATGATAAATACATAATCAAGCAGGGATGAATGATTTTGCATGCACAAGACTTGGGGCTAGCAAGGCAAAGGAAAAGATAAGTAGACGATTGTAATCAAACGGTGTTTAATTATCAATTTTATTGTTAAATGCAGTGTTTCAATTGTTTAGTAGTTCATTCTTGAATGATTTATTTACGCTTCCCCCATGTTGTACAAGAATTTATTTTATAACGCTTCCACACATTTTATCATTTGGTTTTTCATAACGAGTTTAAAGAAAGAGTCAGTAGCGATCTAGTTTTCTATACGTTTTGTTTCAAAAAGTGTAAAGAATTTATGAAAATTTGGGTCGTTATAAAAGGAGTTTCCAACTCCAACCTAAATTCAGTGATTCAGCGGAATCACTAAAAGTTCCTATAGACTGCGAATTTCTGAACCATTAACGATAGTATTTTTGGAACAAGATTTTCGAAAAAGGGTTTCAATCAGAAACCCGTAATCACCGTCTGTTATGGATTATCACCAGAAATTCGTCATTGTAAATGCGATGACAAATCTTGCCATGGACAGAGTAAACTTCAACTCTGTCCATGGTCGGAGTGCCAAGGAGCACTCTGGATCTTGCGGTCCAGTTGCAAGTCGTATGCTGGACCAATAATTATTTTGGGCCGGTCTAATTTAGACAAATTCTTGAGTTAGTTGGGCCACAAATATGAATTGGATTTTGGGCTATAAATTGGGCCGAATCAGAATTTGAAGTTTGGGCTAAATTATTGGGTTGAAATCTGGTTTAATTTGACCATATCTATGATTTGTGGGTTGCATTTGTAGGCCAAGTTTGATTGTAGAAAAGGCTCTTTTAATCAAATTAAAATAAATAATTTTATTTCTTAAATATTAATTATCCTTAAAATTATTTATGATTAAGTTTAAAAAATTAAGAGATATTGGTCGTGTTGTTATTGGGCCTTAGTGATTATTTTGGATTGGACTTTAGCGTTGGTTGACCTAGTTTCGAGGTAAGGGTTATTTTGTATTTAACGCATATTAAATTATAAAATATCTAATATTGTTCTGCTTTAAACATACTCACTCACTATTCCGTTTGAGAATTAAATTTTCATTTAAAATATTATTATTGTTAACTAGAGTATTGGGACAGTTGAATGTGTTGTGTCTCTGGACATAAAATAGTAAACCTGATCAGGGTTTATTTGACTATTGTGATTGTCTGAATATCGTCGTTGTGAAATTTCTGTTCATCATATCATTGTTCAATTTATTATTTCTTATATCAAATTGTGAATAACAAGAAATTGAAAACTTCAAACATGATTCGTACAAAATACAAGTTGAATATAGATTAATCCTTACTGAGTTTAGTCGACTCACCCCAATTTGACTTTATTTTTCAGGAAATAATCAGAGTAGTTCCTCATTGCCACCTCAAGAGTAGAAATTGGAGTTCCCAAAAATCTAATTATTATTCTTCTTTGTTTAAGAGACTAAAGTTATTTTAGTGAGGTTTGTTTTTTTCCTTAGTTTTACTTTAGTTTAAATTATTAGTTTAATTTAATTATTACACACTATTAACGTTTTAGTCATTCAAGGACCTTTAATTGAGCTTGGCATGTAAGTTTAAATTTTATTATATTTCTGCTGCTTATTAAATTTGGATTAAGAGATGGGTCAGACGACTCGGTCCTTTTGGGCCAGATCGTTCCCTGTTCTGTCTCGAGTCCCCTTTGGGGCGTGACAGTTCGCGTAATTTTTCTCCACCAAAAACTCCTCAAAACACTAGAATAACAAATCTGCCCCCAAACTTCACAATCCAAAACTCTCACAAAACCTTTCCCAGAACCATCACTTTTATTTCTAGAATTTTCCTCCCTCCTTCTCTCAACTTATTCTTCAGCCTTCCCACTCTCTCTGTAATGCCTCAATTTTCCATTACATAATTAAGTAAGGATAAACGAGAAAATAATTTGGGTATAATTGGATTATTTGGAGAAATTTTATTATGGAATATATTATCATGAAAATAATTTTAGAAAAATAATTGTTGGGAGATAATCATATCAATTATTGGATAATTATTTTGGAAGCCGAATTGAAGAATTTTAATTGGACTGATAATTATCATCATGCAATATTCGGAGAAAAGAAAATTAGAATTGGGATGAAAATAATTAAATGAAGAATTTAATTATTTAAAAGAAAGTGAGATAAGAAATTAATTAAATAGAAGAAAAGTGAAAATAAGGAGAAGGGAAGGAGCTGAACCGGTTCAGCTAGTGAACCGGTTCAGGGCTGGTTTACTGGCCAATTGAAAACAAAAGGGATTTAATTTGGCCCCTGGCCTTTCGCTGGCAAACAGAAGAGATGAGAGGGAGATCGAGAGAGAAGAGAAGGAAACAGCAAGTGGGAGACAACGGTGAGCGACAAACGTTCACGGCGACATTCGGCGAACAAGCAACAGCTGACGACGACGCGGGTTGCTGCAGCGATCACTAGCGTACTGTGCGGGCTAGGGCATGGGTTGGTCCGTGTTTTCGCGAGTTGGAACTGCGAGGTTTCGGCCGAGATACGTCGCGATTGATTATGTTGTTGTTAGTTGGTAATTCTGGGTGAAAACTGGTTGAGGCGGATTGCAAGGGGGAAACAATGGTGGCAAAACGCGAAGGGGTCGTTGATATCCCCTGCACCCAGTTTGTCAGCAATCCCTTTGGTTTTGTTGAACAAGTTTATTTTCTTTTGGCTGACCCGCTGATTTCTCCTCCTCCCGAAACGATAACAACTTTCCACGTAGAGATTGAGCAATGGACCACTTCCTTCGATTTGGGTTATTCTTCCATCAACCTGGCGTCCATGGGGTCTTCTATCTATAAATCATGACCGATTGGAAGCTAGTTGTGAAGAGAAGAAATGAGGCAGTGAAGAAGTGTTGGAGGGGATGATGATGGCCGAGTGGTGGTGATGAAATGTGAAGGTGCAAGTATATGATTTGAGGTGCTGCTCTCAGGTCTTTATGGTGAGAACAACTTCTTCATCTTTCTTGTGTGTTTTATGTGAAGAGTGGATGGTAGAAAATGGCAGAAAATTTGGTGTGATGCACTGTTGTGTTTGATTTTGCAGAATGTTGTTCTTGAGAAATTTGTATTATGCATTTTGGGTAACTGTTGAATACTGGATGTTATGCTTAGACATGGTTGTTGTTATCTGTTTGGATCATAATAGTGAGGGACGGTTCATGTTATTTCTAACCGTTAATACTACTGGTACCTTGTTGAGATAATGGTTAAGTTGCTGTTTGAATGAAACTTTGTTTATTAAGTTTATCCTTTTGATAGCCTTGTTGATAGTTGCATCTTGGGTTTGTCTTGAAGAGTTTTTGTTAGATATAAGTTGTTAAGTTGTACTTTAGCTTATGCTTCTAAATTGGTATCCTATGAATGTTATGTTGTGATTACATTGAGCTATAAATTAATGAAAGGTTTGAGAGGTTTCGAATGGTTGAGATAATGGTTGGATGGTTGGATTGTTTGAATGCCAATTAATTATTAGTTTTTAAGTCTTGATTTTGGAAAACTGTTGAGTGATTAGTTGGGTACAAGAAGGCCTAAATGTGCAGGGTGTGATTTTGGGTAATAAAGTTATATAAATGTTTTGTTGCTTCCAATGGATTTTCATTAAAAGATAATAAATTGTATCGTGAAGTAAATTCTCTCTATTATCAGGTCACATTGATGGAATGAGCAACTATTGTGAATTATTGTTATCCTATTGCACATGTTAAGTTACTGAAATGTTTATTGCAAGGTTGCTAAGTAATTAAGTTGACTAATGAAATTTATTAAGCATTAAGGTTTATTAAAATTTGGAGGTCAACGGTTAATTGGTCGATGAAAATAATTGGACAAAAAATGTGAGATGAATTAACAAAATAATGATATAAAAGTTAAGGTTTATAATGGGTAAATTTATTAATAAATAAATATTAATTATTTTGAAGGTATTAACGGGAAAAGAATAGAGTGTCAAACACGCTACGGACTGCAAGTAAGTGATACGCATGTGCTTTGGTCCTTAGGACCCTACATCGCAAGATTAAGAGATGCATGTTTCGTTGTTTGTCGCTTTCCTAGCAAGTTTCGATGTTTGCAGTTTTAATAGCACGTTTCATTGCTTACAGTTTTTATAAGCATGTCTATACTTTATAAGCATAATCTGTGAATTGTATGTTGGTTGTTTTATTAAATTCCTCTCATAGAGGGTGTATGCATTCATGAGCATCATGCATCATAGTTTTCAAAAGATACAAAAATGGTTTCCATGCATATCGATTACAAAATGACAAGAAGGAAACAAAAAAGAAACGAAATGGTATGAAATGTAAAGAAATGAACATAAATGGGTGTGACGTCTATAATATCCCGAATTTTTATTATCGAAATTTAAAAATAATAAATTAGAAAATAATTGGGGATATTCGAATTAGTTGAATAAATTATCGGGATATTACCAACGACATAATCAATATATTAACATTTAGGAAAATTAGTGGGATTGGAAAATAAATAAATGGAAAAGTGATTTACGTAGGGGAGGATTAAATTGGTTCCTCCTGAACCGGTTGGAATTAAATGGCTTGCTGTCCATTTGAAAGAGAGAGAGAGAGAGAGAGAGAGAGAGAGAGAGAGAGAGAGAGAGAGGAAAGGCAGAGAGGGAGATCGGGCGACGCGAGTGCGGGGAGACGACGACCTCCGGCGATGAAGATTCGGGTTTGGGCTCGATGCAATTGCAGGCGAACAAACAACGGTCGACGACAAGGCAGGTTGCTGCTGTGACTGTGGGCGGCAGTGTTGTACGGCGAACTCACGAGATGGATCGACGAGTTCCGTCGAGGTGAGTTGCTCTGTCGATTTTAATTACTGGGTGATGCTTGGCAACGAATGGCGAGGACGAATTGGTGTTTATTTGGAAAGGGCAACCACTAGCAGTGGAGGCAGGGCTTGGTTTGCTGTGAGTTGGTTCGGATCCGGTTCAATTGGTCCACCTATTGAGCTGAGTTGTTCGGTGCTTTGGTTGGCACGATAAGAGTCTTCCACATGGCATCTCCTTTGTGTAATGCATGTAATGCGTGTAAGTGTATCGGTGTATGTTTCTTGGCTATATTACAGGTAAGGTGGTCTATAATTTCAGTGGATGAAGGAGAGAAACACTCTGTGAAAGGAGCCGAGAACGTCTTGTAGCCTGAGAAGTTGTTGTCTTCTGGTAAGGAATTCTTCCATGGTTTCCTGTGGACTCTTGTGAACATGGTTTGTTGACTTGAAAACTATCGACAGTAGCTAAAGGTTTTGATGAACTGTTTGAATTCTTGTTTGTTTTGGGTCCTGCTGATTGGTCATGTTGATGAATTATCAATTGGTTAAAATCATCCTATGTCTGGACTGTGGTTTTCAATTATTGTGCAATGACTTGGGTTTTCTATTATTCGGTGTGAAGCCTTATTCTGTGAAATGGGTTACTCATGTGCAATTTGATTATGGTGGAGGGATATGATTGGCTGTTGGAAGACTTTGGTTATGTCCTTCCTGTTGTTTACAATTTTGATAAGTTTCTTTGTTAATGAAATCTAAGTCTCAGTTTAATGCTTACTTGGTTGAGATAGTTATGATATTGTTATTGGACATTGGGAAACAGATGTATACTCTATTTGATAGGGTTATGTTAGTTTGTGCTTGTGATGGAGCTAGATTAAATTATGCATTCTGTGCTTTTAATGAATGATTAAGGCTCGGATTTATGTTCAAATGATTTTCGTGGATATTGAAAGATTGTTATTGTGAAGTTGGTATGCTTTGATAGAAACAATTCTCTTCTTACTGACAGCTTTGATATGTATGATTCTTCATCGGGTATTATTGCTTGGTATTGTTAGATTGAGAGAAATGAATAATGTGTTGTTGACTGTGAAACTTGGATAATTGAGAAATTTGACTTTGTAACTTAATCATTGGACAATTTCATGTTAAAGTAGGCATTAAATGGTTCTCTACTCTGCTATGGGAAATATGGTTTGGTGATAAACTCCTATTTAGTTTTGTAAAGTTACTTTATCCTGTCACATTGATGGAATGAGTAAAATTGTGAGGTTTGCTATTCCGTTGTCCATGTTCAGATAGTGAAAGTGTTAAGTCATAGATATAAGATTAATAATACGTGCTTTAAATGGTTTTGAAGGTACGAAAAAGAGAAAAGAACCAGAAATGCGCTATGAACGCCAGGTAAGTTGATATTGATTGTGTTTTGGTCTTCGGACCCTACATTGCAAGAATTAGGATTGCATGCTGTGTGTTTACTAGATTTAGGGTTCTTTTAATGATATGTTTATTAGACATTTATTGTGTATAAGATTGTATGAATTCACGTGCATATTGTATGACATAATAATCTATGTAAATGGACGTGTGGGGGTTCGGGAATAACAATGACATCCCATGAATGAGTTATAATGAGATGTTAAAAAGAAAGTTTAAAATGAAATAGTTAGAAAGAAAATAGGTTAATAGCATGGGATTGAGTGTCATTGTCTCCCGTTCTGAAATCCCCAACATTCTCATAACAAAAAGGTACATACGGCATGAGGAAGATCATGATATGTATATTTATAGTTAATTGGCCAAATCTTCCTCATGGCCTACGGTATTTGTCATGTATGTACTCCTGGTTTAAATTGTATTGCATGGTCATGCATTGCATTGCATTTCATTCTATCACTTACTGAGCGTTAGACTCATTAGTTTAGGTCATGTGATGTGGGTATGAACGAGCAATAGATGAACATGTTAAAGACAGTTGATGAAGGATTTGCACAGGTGGATCTTGTGGCTGACTGGGCTAAAGAGTTAAATGGAAAGTATTTGAAAAAGAGTTTTGTAAATTATTTACTATTCTTTACTATTTTGTTTTATTCCACTGCATTTCATACAAAGAATATGATTACTTCTGAAAGGAAACTGATAAAGATGAAAGTAAACTGATAAAAGTGAAAGTAAAGAGTTTTAATGATCGAGTTTTACAAGGAAAAAGACTCTAATGTTTTTACGAAAAGAAAGTTTTAAATTTTATGCATTTTAAAGAAATAGAAAATTACGGGATGTTACATGTGAGGTTGGGTTGACCGCCCCTCCTCGTCAAGTTTAGACATCTCTAACACTTTCAAGATAAAGATAAACATAAACGGGGTCGTCTGGGGATGTGAGGTTCTCCTTGTCAAGTTTAGACATCTCCAATGCCTTTCAAGTTAAGACACCAATAAACATAAATGGCGTCGTCTGGGGATGTGAGGTTGAGTTAGCCGCTTCTCTTCGTCAAGTTTAGACATCTCCAATGCCTTTCAAGATTAAGACAACAATAAACATAAATGAGGTCATCTAGGGATGTGAGGTTGAGTTGGCTGCTCCTCCTCGTCAAATTTAGACATCTCCGACGCCTTTCAAGATAAAATAAAGATAAAGATAAACAGAGTCATTTGGGGATGTGAGGTTGAGTTAGTCGCTCATTCTCGTCAAATTTGGACATCTCCAACGCCTTTCAAGATTAAGACAACAATAAACACCAAACGTGGTTGTCTGGGGATATGAGGTTGAGTTGGCTGCTCCTCATCGTCAAGTTTAGACATCTCTAACGCCTTTCAAGATAAAGAAAAATATAAAGGTTGTCTAGGGATGTGAGGTTGAGTTGGTTGCTCCTCCTCGTCAAGTTTAGACATCTCCAACGTCTTTCAAGATAAAGCAAAGTAATGATCAAGTAAAGAAAAGTATAGTAAAGTAAAGTCAAGATAAAACAAAGTTACGATCAAGAAAACGGTAAAAAAAAAAAAGAAGAAAATAAACAGAAACAGAAAACGAAAAGAGATTTAAAAGTTGCATGACATGTGCATCATTTATTTTTATTTTATATCACTTACGGAGCCTTAGAATCATTAATTAAGTCTTGCGATGTAGGTACACACTGGTGAACAGACTAAGAAGCAGTCGATAAAGAATTTGCATGGATGGATCTTATGGCTGGCTGGGCTAAAGAATTAAATGAAAATTATTTGTAAAAGGGTTTTTAAATTATTTAATATTCTTTAATGCTTGTTTTAATTCCGCTATGTTTTAGAAAATAAGTTTATTACTTTTGCTGCAATTGATAAATGTTTTAAGTAAAGAGTTTTAATGATCGAGTTTTATAAAGGAAAAATACTCTGACGTTTTTATAAAAAGAAAAATTTTAAATTTACACGATTTTTTTAAAGTAAATAAAAATTGGGTCGTTACAGTTGATATTAGAGCACCCGGGTTTTAAAAATGATTCTACAGACTGCCTACCAGGAGGACATCCTTCGACGTGGAAATTCTCTATCAACTGTAAGTACTACTAGAATTATTTTGTGTTTAAGTATTTTATTTGTGGAAAAAATAATAATAAATAAATAAAATAAATAATTAAAAAAATAAAAAAATGAAATAAAATAATAATGATGATAATAATAATTTATTATTACTCCCTTATGCTAATAAATTTACAAAGAATTTATAAGTTCTTAATATTCTCTAAATATACGAAATTAATTTCCTAATAAACCATGTAAATATATATAGGAATAAAACATCGAATTTAAATTTTTTTTAGTGAGTGGGTCTATGAAAAAAGTGATAGTACTATGTTTGGATGAAGATACCTCCTGTTGGTTAAGTGAGATGATAAATAGTACCAAAACTACTTATATTTTATAAGTTTTGGAAAGGGTAAAAAGAAGTGAGAAATCCACCCAAGTTTTTAATTTGAGAAAAGAAATAATGGAAAACAACAACTAAATTTAGTAAAATGTTTTGGATTAATTAAGTACGAAATTAGTAAATGATTGGAACAAAATATTTTTAAAGACAAGTGCAAGGAAACATTGAGTATACATTGATGCAAACTCGAAAAAAGAGACCATCAATCGATTGACTAGTTTAATGAAACAATGATTTCAACTCCTACAGAGATTTATGGAAATAATTGAACATGTTCGCACATACTAAAATAAAAGATGTAGAGAGGGTAGCGTGTGCGGTGTTCTTGTTGGTTAAGGATGTGAAGTTTTGGTGGGATTCTATCCAGATAAATAAATATGTGACTCCAATGACGTGGACGGATTTCAAGATGATCTTTTGTGACAACTATTTAACCCACACAATAAGGACAAATAATATTGTGTTTGGACGACCGTGATTGATGTGATGTTTATTTGGATAAAGTTGAATGATGGAAGTAATAAATGATAAGTCATGTTTGGAATTCAGTGCAAGAAGTCGTCTAGGAAGGTGTCACATTAATTCAAAACAATGTTTTAAAGGTAATAAAGATGGTTATTTGGTCAAAGACAGTCCAATTTTGGCTTAAGGAACCAAAAAATAGTTGCACTAAAGGTGTTCTCTATTATGGAAGATACAAATAAAGATGGAATTTGATGAGTAGAATCATCATTTCTGGTACGAGAGGATGCTTTGGATGTCGTCAAGTTGGTATATGGCAGGAATCAGTTATGCTATCAGATAAAAAGGGAGGATAATTTGGATACAGGCTTTTCTGTTACAGTAGATGTAGATGACAGTCAAAGGATTTGGTATTATTATGTGATTCTTGATATTGGTTGAAAAGTTATGCTAAATATAGGTCTTTGGAAGTTCATATATTTTGGTGAGAAAAGACTCACATTATGACGTCGGCTCTTGAATTTAATGGTGATTGAAATGATTTTATGAACACTAACATGGTTTAGGAAGAAATTGAAAATAGAAATACTGTTGTGGAGAAGCTTTCAAAATAAAATTGTTGTAGCTAATGAAAAATCTAAATGAAGTACAAGTATAACAAGAAGACTATGTGGAGAGAAGGATCAATTATACCGTGCTTTAGTAAAAGAAATAAGAAAGATGCAGCGACTTGCTCGCGATAAGGTTCGAATGATCTTAGAAGAACAAGAAAAACTAAATTATGAATTGGATGTGTGACTTAGCGCTTTGCTAAGGCATGGAATGATGTGGAAGCGAAAATGGTGAAACCTTGTGGAAGTTTGTGAATAAGTACGAGATAAGAAAAAGTTTGGACATTTATATGCTAGGACAATTAATAGTTATTTGGATTGTTAGATCGTAAAAGTAATTACATTGAGCAAATTTCGAGGACAAAATTTATATAAGATAGGAGGATTGTAATGCCCCAATTTTCCATTACATAATTAAGTAAGGATAAACGAAAAATTAATTAGGGTATAATTGGATTATTCAGAGAAATTTTACTATGAAATATATTATCATGAAAATAAGTTTACAAAAATAATTGTTAGGAGATAATCATATCAATTATTGGATCGATAATTATAGGGGTGTGCAGAACCGAACCAGTACCGAAGAATCGGATCGGAACCGGCGGTTTCGGTACCGGTTCGGTGTGGGTTTACCTGGTACAGGACCGAAATCAGTTCTGTTTGAACAGAACCGATTTAGCTCGGTCCGGTTTTTGGTTCTTGGTACCGCAGAACCGGTACCAAGAATAGAACCTATAATCTGCAATTAAAATTTTTTATTTTTGAATTAGAGCACCCTCTCGGTCTCGACCTCTCCACTCAATCTCATTCTCAGTACTCAGCAGTCAGTAGCCAGCCTCTCCCGAGTCCCGATCCCGACTCCCTGTGTCCCAAGCCCGAGCATCTCGTCCCAACGACCGTCCCAGCGGCCAGCGTAGCCTCCAGTCCCGACCCTCCCATCCCAGTGCAGCCTCTAGTCCCGACCCTCCAGTCCTGTTACCGCCGAGATCCAGTGCATCCACCAGTCCCGAGTTTGACTCCCAAACTCCAGCCGACCACGACCGTCGACCAGCCCTTCGTCTCCCCTCCGGCGACGGCCCTCCGTCTCCCGAGTCTCAAGTTGCAGCTCGGTCAAGCTCCAACTTGGTCAGCTCAGCTCGGTCAGCTCCAGTCCCTTCCTTCCGTCGCCAGAGTTCATAGATAGAGCTTGATACGGCGTTTTGTTTATGTCGATCTCTCGATATTTCTTTAGTTGCAGTGGCAGTCATTACAGAGTTCACAGACAGCTTGATACGGTACTCTTGTCTCTTGTCTATGTTTCCTGTGATTATGAATCATTGAATCAACCATATTAGTAGTTAGTGCTTTGTTGATCGTTGATAAATCAATGCACTGCTTTAACTATTGTTTGTTCATTGTTGTGGTTTCCTGGCTGAGTGACTGTGATCTTTGAGGTGGCTTGTTAATGTTAGTTGTTATTGGTACCAAATCGGTATCGAACCGGAACCGGTACTGAACAAGAACCGGTACCAAAAAACTAGTTCGATACCCGGTTCCCATGGGACGGGTACTGGTTTTGGAAATACAAAACTGGTACCAACTGGTTCGGTGCTGGTCCACTGTGGAACCAGACCGTGAACACCCCTAGATAATTATCATCATGCAATATTCGGAGAAAAGAAAATTAGAATTGGGATGAAATAATTAGATGAAGAATTTAATTATTTGAAAGAAAGTGAGATGAGAAATTAATTAAATGGAAAAAAAGTGAAAATAAGGAGAAGGGAAGGAGCTGAACCGGTTCAGCTTGTGAGCCGGTTCAGGGCTAGTTTACTAGCCAATTGAAAACAAAAGGGATTTAATTTGGCCCTTGGCCTTTTGCTGGCGAACAGAACAGAGGAGAGGGATATCGAGAGAGAAGAGAAGGCGACGGCGAGTGGGAGACGACGGCGAGTGACGGATGTTCGCTGCGATGTTCAGCGAATGAGCAATAGCAGACGACAACACAGGCTGCTGCAGCGATCACTGGCGTACCTGCGGGCTAGGGCACAGGTCGATATGTGTTTCTGCAAGTTGGAACTGCGAGGTTTCGGCCGTTGTATGTCGCGATTGATTATGTTGTTGTTGGTTGGTAATTCTGGGTGAAAACTGGTTGAGACGAATTGCAAGGGGGATGATGGTGGCAAAATACGAAGGGGTCGTCGACATCCCCTAAACCTAGTTTGTCAGCAATCCCTTTGGTTTTGTTGAACAAGTTTATTTTCTTCTGGCTGACCCGCTGATTTCTCCTCCTCCCGAAACGATAGCAACTTTCCACGGGGAGATTGAGAAATGGACCAATTCCTTCGATTTGGGTGATTCTTCCATCAGCCTAGCATCCATGAGGTCTTCTTTCTATAAATCATGACAGATTAGAAGCTGGCTTTGAAGAGAATGAATGGGATAGTGAAGAAGTACTGGAGGATATGATGATGGCCGAGTGGTGGTGATGAAATGTGAAGGTGCAAGTGAATGTTTTGAGGTGCTGCTCTCGGGTCTTTATGGTGAGAACAACTTCTTCATCTTTCTTGTGTGTTTTGTGTGAATAGTGGACGGAAGAAAATGGCAGAAAATTTGGTGTGATGCATGGTTGTGTTTAATTTTGCCGAATGTGGTTCTTGAAAATTTTGTATTATGCGTTTTGGGTAACTGTTGATTACTGATGTTATGCTTGGATATGGTTGTTGTTATCTGTTTGGATCATAATAGTGAGGGACGGTTCATGTTGTTTCTAACCGTTAATACTACTGGAACCTTGTTGAGATAATAGTTAAGCTATTGTTTGAATGAAACTTTGTTGATTAAGTTTATCCTTTTGATAGCCTTGATGATAGTTGCATCTTAGATTTATCTTGAAGAATTATTGTTAAATATAAGTTGTTAAGTTGTACTTTAGCTTATGCTACTAAATTGGTATCCTGTGAATGTTATGTTGTGATTACATTGAGCTATAAATTAATGAAAGGTTTGAGAGGTTTCGAATGATTGAGATAATGGTTGGATGGTTGGACTGTTTGAATGCCAATTAATTGCTAGTTTTTCAGTCTTGATTTTGGAAAACTGTTGAGTGATTAGTTGGGTGTAGGAAGGCCTAAATGTGCAGGGTGTGATTTTGGGTAATAAAGTTAAATAAATGCTTTGTTGCTTCTAATGGATTTTCATTAAAAAATAATGAATTGTATTGTGAAGGAAAGTCTCTCTATTATCAGGTCACATTGATGGAATGAGCAACTATTGTGGATTATTGTTATCATGTTGCACATGTTAAGTTACTGAAATGGTTATTGCAAGGTTGCTAAGTAATTAAGTTGATTAATAGAATTTATTAAGTGTTAAGGTTTATTAAAATTTGGTTGTCAATGGTTAATTGGTCGATGAAAATAATTGAACAAAAAATGTAAAATAAATTAACAGAATAATGATATAAAAGTTACGGTTTATAATGGGTAAATATATTAATAAATAAATATTAAATATTTTGAAAGTATTAAAGGGAAAAGAATAGAGTGTCAAACGCGCCACGGACTGCAGGTAAGTGATACGCATGTGCTTTGGTCCTTAGGACCTTACATCGCAAGATTAGGATATGCATGTTTTGTTGCTTGTTTCCTAGCATGTTTCGATGTTAATAGCACGTTTCTTTGCTTACAGTTTTTATAAGTATGATCTGTGAATTGTATGTTGGTTGTTTTATTAAATTCCTCTAATAGAGAATGTATGCATTCACTAGCATCATGCATCATAGTTTTCAAAAGATACGAAAATGGTTTTCATGCATACTTTTGAAAAAGAAAAAAAGAAGAAACAAAACGATTACAAAATGACAAGAAGGAAACAAAATGGTATGAAACGTAAATAAATGAACGTAAATGCGTGTGACGAGATGTGAGGTTGGGTTGGTCGCCCCTCCTCATCAAGTTTAGACATCTCTAACACTTTCAAGATAAAGATAAACATAAACGGGGCTGTTTGGGGATGTGAGGTTGAATTGGTCACTCATCCTCGTCAAGTTTAGACATCTCCAACGCCTTTCAAGATTAAGACAACAATAAACACAAAATGGGGTCGTCTGGGGATGTGAAGTTGAGTTGGTTGCTCCTCCTCGTCAAGTTTAGACATCTCCAACGCCTTTCAAGATAAAACAAAATAACGATCAAGTAAAGAAAGGAACAGTAAAGTAAAGTCAAGATAAAACAAAGTTAAGATCAAGAAAATGACAAAAGAAAAGAAAAGAAAGAAAGAAACAGAAATATTAATAGAAAATGAAAAGAGATTTAAAAGTTGCATGACATGTGCATAATTCCTTTTTATTTTATATCACTTACTGAGCCTTAGGCTCATTAGTTAAGTCTTGCGATATAGGTACACGCACCGATGAACAGACTAAGAGGCAATCGATGAAGAATTTGCACGGGTGGATTTTGTGGCTGGCTGGGCTAAAGAATTAAATGAAAATTATTTGTAAAAGGGTTTGTAAATTATTTAATATTATTTAATGCTTGTTTTAATTCTGCTGCGTTTCAGTAAAGGATTTTATTACTTTCTCTACAATTGATAAATGTTTTAAATAAAGAGTTTTAATAATCGGGTTTTATAAAGGAAAAATACTCTGGTGTTTTATTAAAAGAAAAATTTTAAATTTACACGATATTTTTAAAGTAAATAAAAAATTGGGTCATTACACTCTCTCTAACTCTTCCTTCTCCTTCTCATTCTCAATTGTTGTGCATTGAACCCCAAAGTTTGCTATGTATATATAGGCAAATTGAGGATCACCAAATGCTGACACGTGTCATCAATTGCCAGAAATTAGGTTTGATTTAATGACAATTTGGTTAAATAGTAAATTTTAACGATTTTCATTTACTACCATTTTTTTTATAATAAATTCTATTATTTTTATTATATATTTTTTAATGCAATTTGTTTCTTCTTTGCCATGTCACCATCAATCTATCGTCCATCCAATCATTTATTCTTTTTATTTTCATTTATTTATTTAATTTTATTTCAATTTAATTCTTCATTAAATAAACCAAACACTTAATACATTATTACCTAAATATTCTCCTTAATTCATTCTAATAATTTTCTTCCATTAATAATTATCTAAATGTTTATTATAAATAACATCCCAATAATCTAAATTATCCAAATAGACTAATATTCAGATTTTTCTCTCATTAATTTCTCTTTTCCTTATTTAATTTATGTTATGGAAAATCGAGATATTACACTTATAATTTCCATACAAGATGCCATATCCATTGGCTCCTTTAAAGTAACACAGAATTTGCTCGACAATTGTCCAATGATTAATTGTTGGAGAAGACATGAATGGACTTACAATAGTTACAAAGTATGCATTTGGGTATGAGTTACAATGAGATAATTTAATTTTCCCACCTACTGATGCACCACGTAAGAGGGAAAGAATGGAAATACCTTATCATGTGGGACGGTTATGGAAAGAATTTGTCCCAAAATTGGCAATTGTCTTAACTCAGTATGGAGGTATCCAAATTATGTGAAATTTGGACCATGTCTTGCTCTATAAACCAATAGGGAGCCTTCCAAAAATCAAAGGAAGATTCTTTGTGAAACGGAAGTTATGGGCAATTGACTGCTACTGGTCCGAATAGGCGCCTAAGGGCGGAATCAGACCAAAAATGGACAATGATGTAAATCGGTTTGTAGACATTCAAATGACATGAAATTTGGACCACGTCCTTTTGTATAACCAACTGGGAGCCCTCCAAAAATCAAGGGCAGAAACTTTCTGGAACGGAAATGGTGTGTGGAAAGGTGCAAGCTGGTCCAAATAGGTACCAAAATCGTACATATTGACTTCAATGGCCTCCAATGGTGATGACACTCCAACTTGGGATTCAGCGAGCTTTCTACCTTCTTGCTAGGGATATCCACCTCTGAAAAAAAAAAAAGAAAATGAAGCATCAATAAAAGTAATCACCCAAAACTCTCAAGAAAAAATGAAACCAGTTTTTTTACACCTCAAATCAACTCGGAATCCACCAAGAAGACAAGAGTGAAAAAAGAGAGAAAACCAACCTTTGAAATGAACAATGTTCTTAGCTAAAAATTCAATCCCCTAGCTGATTGCTCTAGAGTACCTTAAGTAGTCCTCTAAAATATAGCTTATGGCCAAATAGAAAATTACAAAAACAAAGACAACTTAAAATAATTTTCTTGGCTAGAACTTGCTCTAGCAAAAAAAAACACCAACTCTTTACTTTTAAAAATAAGGTACTAACTTTACATAAGATAAATTGTGAAACCCGAGAATTTTCAAGGTATTAAATTTCATTTGTAGATATTTCGCGTTAAAATCAATCATACCATTGAAAAATTGACTAGAGTTGTCGTATAGCAACCATGTGTGAATTTTTGGTTAATAAGTTAAATTGGTGGAATTGGGAAGTTTCGAACGAAAAATTGAATTTGAGAAACGGAATTGGAGAATTAAATTGGAGTTATAGAAGTCGTTGGGTGATGCTCGGAATACGGAAGTGGAGAATAAAATAATTTAAAATGTGATATGTATATTTGACAAATATGCGACTTTAAGTGAATAAGTGATAATTTAATGAAATAAAAGAAATCCGTAGGATTAAATAATAAAGATGAGTAATGGAGGGAAAAATATCGCCTTAGGGGTATTGACATGGAAAATGGAGGAGGGAAAAATTAGATTAAATAATGAAAATTTATAATACAGAAATGAGGATTTAAAAAATTAAAATTTATGAGGAAGAATAGGGTTGGAAGATCAGAATGAAACCGTAGCTGGAGTTTGAGAAGGGACGGACCCTTCGGCCGTAAAAGGGGTATCCGAGAGAGAGACGTATCGCGAGGAGACTTGCCGGGACGAGCTCGGGCATACCGAGCGGGAGTCGACAGAGGGCTCGCGATCCTTGGGCGATTAGACGACTCTGCCTGAGGGCATTTCACGCGACACTTCTGGACGACAATGACAGCTTCAAAATGAGGAGCACATTTTGCCATTCTCCGATTCAAGGTGAGTAACATCGGTTCTGTTTTGATTTCAAGATGGGTTTGGTTTTGAGTTTCTGTTTGATTTAGTAACGGATTTCAGATTGAATGATGGATTTTTGAATGATGTTGGAGCTGGGTCTGTTGTCCTGCATTTTCGACCTTTCTGCCAGATTACCCTGTTTTGATGAACTTGAGGATTTTTAGTTTGGTTACTGCTCTGTTCTGGGTGTCTGCCGTTAGACATTTTGATGAATGTTTCCTGCTGATTGAGTTACCTTCATCCTTTATTTTGCTTACTGTTGATAGACCATGATGAGGACATATGTTCTATCAAATGAGTTTTGATTTGCATAATGAATTTCAATCTCCGATTTACTGTTAGTCGTGTATGTTGGCTCTTGCTTGGACAATGGGTTCCGTTTTGGTTGTTGTATGATGGAAGAATGTTGATAAAATACTCACTGCTGTGTTTCGGTTTTAATAGATGAATCTGGGTCTGTTTTTGAAATTGTTGGTTTGGTTTTCACTTATGAGATTGTTGGTTGGGTATAGTTCTACACATTGTTCTGTTACTGCCATTGATGCTATGATTTCCATATTAATGTTGATATGATGGTTCGAGTTTGATTCTTTGGTTTGGTTATGCCCGAGAGCCATTGTGAGAGTTATGGTTCATGGATGAACTTGAATATTTTAATTTGGGTTACAATTCTGTTTTGGGCTTCAGCATTGAGTGAAGGGTTTATGAATTGCTGTAAATACTTGAAATGGATTAATTGTGAAGAGAAGAATATTGTTGGTGGTATATGGTTCATGCTCACAAATTATGGTTGTGCTATTTTATGCTATGGTTTAGTTACTACATAAATGGAGCGCCTGATGTTGCTAAATGTTGAGTGAGCTAAAATGGAGAATATTGGGGATGGTTGGTTATGTTGTTGCAAAGATAGATGAATTAGAGTCCTGATTTGGTAATTCAGAATATATGTTAAGCTTAAACCCACTATATGCTTATTTCACTTAATCTTCGAGATTTATTTATAGGATTTCTTCATATTTAACATGTTGTAGGCTCGGACAAATTTGTGGACTTCTAGCCGGTATTCGAGGTAGCTGATTCTTCGTATTCAAGGAAGGACTGCCATCAAGGTAGGGGTTTTATGCTGAGTTGTTTTGCACTGCATTGCATAATTTTCAAAACCGTATTTTGTGGGATACCACATATGAAAAACCTGACGTGGACTGTTCGACAATACGTCAACTTTTTATATTATGTATGTACGAAACTTTTACATGTTTACTTTCATGCATTTGATTTCTTTGTGTAACATATTGGATACGGTTTTGGGAGTGATGAATCCTTCTATTACTTTGAACGGTTTTGGTATCAAAGTGTCAGGAGGCTATCCTTGATACATCTCATGCTGCATGGAGATGTTTTGTTTGCGCGCTGTGTGAAAGCTGAGATTAGTATGGAGATGAGTCTTTCTTGGGTTTTGAATCCCTAAACCTGATCAGGGTGTATATTACAGGCGTGTCGTTGACAACCTGGGTGACGAGTCAGGTCTACGGACCACCGTCATTTGTCTTCCTCTAGGCTCATAAGGTATTGTTTATATTGATGGCCTCCTTTCTGTGTAATTGTTTGGAGGAGTTCTTGATGACCTTCTTTTTTCACGGATCACGATTTTGGTATAAGACATGACGAGAGTATTTTAAAGTTATAGTTGTCTATGCATATAACTATGTTTTTTTTTAATATTTCATCGGATGCCTTTGGGCCAGATTCCTTAAGATAAAAGGGATTTAAAAATGTTTTATTAAAACATGCATGGTTTTCATGAAAACAGTGAAACAAGTTTTACATGTGCATAACATTTAATATAAGTTCTCCATTGAGTTTGTCACTCACCCCCTTCGACTATATTTTTTCCAAGTTAGGGTTTTGGTTGAAGACTCTGTTGCTATTTATTTTATTTCATTTCTTTAATTGAACCTTTTTTTTTTTTTTTTCTGGTAAACAAATTGTTGGATGACTGTAATTCACTTAAATTGGTTTTCTGAGAAACTTGGATTGTATGCACAATATCATTTGGACTTTTAAATTTATTAATTTCGCATTGTTAATTATTCTTGCAAACACTATATGGATTGTGGCTCATTACAAGTGGGTCGCGACTGAATATTTATACAAGTTTTCTGCAATAATTTAACAAGCCTTGGGATGGGCGATCGAGTCCTCTATTAGGGCCAAGTCGTTTGGCCCGTCGTTTATGTCCAGTTTGCCTCTAGGTCGTAACATAAATAAATATCTCAAATGAATTTCCTAATTCTTAAATGCAGCGTTGATTCAATTGATTATCCTCAAGGTCATTCTTCAAGTAGATTGACTTTAGTCCCAACTATGGATGGTTGGGCTTCTTTGGTAGAATTCAAGCTCTTTGTTCAGAACTCTTTTGGCATAGCAAATGACCTTCAAATTTAACAAAAGACCACATTTTCAAAAGCTTGACAAGTTAGCTACAAGTGTTATGAAGCTTACATTTTGATAAGAGCTCATGAATGTTGCCAAAAATAACAAATATGCCACAAAAGTCAGATTGTAGGTAGTTTTTGGGTTGTTCTACATATTTCCTAAACTTATGCTTGAATCTCCACTTGTGTCTTATCTTAAACATCGTCGTAACACACTTGGATGTTAGATGGATGGAAATGACATTATAAATGCCCTTACATCTTTCAACACCTACAAAAGAAGACTAAAATTATGGTTAATAAATCTCCTCATTCGGTTGTGAATTATAGGTTTTCGTAGCATATCACTGCCTTCTATGTCTCTCAGGATCTTTGAGTGGTTCGCCAACTTTTGTAGGTTGTATCCAATCACGCTGGAGGACTCTATTTAAGTCATGCAATGATTTACAAAGATAACAAACTTTCTCATACTTTTCCTGAGCGACAACCTAGTGGTTGCTCCATAAAGGCTTCCTCCTTAAGATCACTATGCAAGAAAACATTTTTTGATATCTAATTGATATAGAAGCTAGTAATAAGTAGCTACCATAAAGATAAATAGCCTTACAAATGTTCGTTTAGCAACAGGAGAGAAAGTGTCAAAAGACTTCACTCCATATGTTTAAGCATAGCTTTTATTAATAAGATGAACTTTTAGCCTATCTAATGATCAATCTAGATTTACTTTAACAGTAAATATACTCATTTGCATCTAATGACCTTATTTTCTTGCTGGTAAGTTGACTAAGTCCCAAGTAGTATTCTCATATAAAGCATTCATCTCCTCTTTTATTGTACTACGCCAACCAGGATGAGATAAGATTTTATTAACAGCCTTTGGAATAGATATAGAGCCAAAGATGCGACAAAAAAAGGGTAGGATGAAGTAAGGAGATGATCATAAGACATGAATGAAGAAATAAAGTAAGCACATTTTTGTTTACCTTTTTGGAGAGCGATTGGAAGATCATGGTCAGTTAAGACAGGATCTAAAGATGAAGATACTAGTGTCAGACATGCATAAGAAGTTTAGTGTCATCAGAAGTAAACTTGAAGAGTAAGAGGAACTAGCTTTGGAGGAAGAGTTGTAGGAACAATAATGTAGAGTAACACATCATCCTCCTCCCCCTGACTTTTATCACCCCCTGACTTTTATCACTAGAAGTTATGGGAGAGAAAGCAATGTTTTCTAAAAGTGTAACATCAGCGGAGACTAGATGTTGATTAAGAGTAGGATAAAAACATTGACACCCTTTGTGTGGGCGAGAATACTGAAGAAAAGATACACTTAAATGATTTTGGATTTAATTTTGTAAATTGGGAATGAACATCACAAACAAATCAATCCCTACAAAATATTTTTTGTTCGATAAGAAACAAAGATTTGGTATGAAACAATATATTGTAAGGTATCTCACCATTAAGAACAGATGAAGACATTGTAGTTAATGAGAAAACAAGCTGTAGAAACAACAGTTGCCCAAAAATGTTTTGGAACATGTATATGAAATGGAAGAGCTCTTGCTATTTTTAAGGAAATGCCAATTTTTTTCTTTGTGCCGCATCATTTTGGGATGGTGTGTCAACATGTGAGATTTGATGAAGAATTTCATTATGAATCTTGTAAGATTGAAAGGATGCAGATAAATATTCTTTTGCATTTCCACTTCTCAATATTTGCACAGAAACTTTAAATTGAGTTTAACCTCAACACAAAATGCACAAAAATAATAAAAATAATTTAGAATGAGATTCATTAAATATAACAAAGTCACATGAGAATAATCATAAATAAAAATAACAAAATATTTGAATGAACCAACTCAAACAATGAAGTGGCTCGTTTATTGTTTAAAGGATTAGAGTTGAGACAGTGATGTTTAGCAAACTCAACACACAATGAGTTAATATTCCAGTACAAGCAACATGTCTTGGTATTTGTGTGTAAATGATGTAGAGATCTCCACATTCATGTCCTTTACCATTAAATTTCCTCATTGTAAGATCCTAAAATAAACAATGGTCAAGAAAAAAATGAGGCAACAATTAATGGCATGAGTGAGTTTATTCACGTAAATTAAATTAAAAGAGAAATGTGGCTGATTCAATACGGAGGATAGTGAAATTAATGAGGGTAGGTTTAATGATACTAGATCTAAGAACACATGGGGTTGACCCATCAGGTACCGTGATTTTGGAAGAGAATGTTTATAACTTATAAGTAAAAATGATTTAAGTTACCTGTTGTAACATCCTGTTTATTCTTGCAATTTAAAACTTATGATTTTTTAAAACTTTTTCTTTTAAAATCACAGCGGAAAACTTTTCATTTGAAAACTAGTTTAAACAAGAAGTGCATAAATAAACTATTTTTTGTTATCACTTGAAACATGTCATACTGTAAAGCTTTAAAACATTTACAACAGCGGAAGACTTGTATTTACAATGCCAAAAGAATCAAACACCACTTGAAAACCTTTTTGATAAAAACAAAATACTATAACAAAGGTTTACTTTCCTAAAAAAAACGTTATTACCAAACATTATATTTCTTCTTTAATCTCTTAGCCTAACTAGTCGCCAAGCCTGCAACGTAAAAATGCCTCATTAACTGCTGCTATCCCTGATCCCTTGCATACCTATATCATAGGAGGAATAATGAGCTTATTGCCCAGTAAGGAATATAATCATGAAATACAACTGTAACCTTTATGACAACTCTACATGCTTAAGCCTGATATATCTGTAAGCTAGTTGAGATCAACCTCTTCAGTTTCCAAACTCATCACTTGGATTCGTTTTTACGTGAGAGCAACCTCTTCAGTTTTCGAACTCACTAAAAATGAGTCCACTTACATTACATTAATTTACTCTTGGGTGAGAGCAACCTCCGCAGTTTTCGAACTCACCCCTCGTTGAGTAAGAACAACCTCTTTAGTTTTTGAACTTACTCAAACGAGCTGTTTTCTACGTGTGAGCAACCTCTTTAGTTTCCGAACCCACGTAGGAAAACACTATTTATTATCTTCATTATTAGCCCATGCAATGTATTACGTGCAATTCTATTAACATGTCTACATGAATGTCACACACAACAGTTCATATATCACAAGCAATGTTACAAACAACTAACACATAATATTATGCTTCAACTATAACCTTAATACTAAACATGTTTCTATTAACACATTACACTATAATATCATATATCTATTTCTCTATTCTTGACATATTATTTTTAACTTAGTCTCTAACAATATAAGTGTTATCCTATGGTATTCACTATTTGAATATAAATTGAGTACTTACACTAATTAACTATTTTTATCATGTAATTAATCTAATTTTTCATATCTATATAATTTATCTAAACGTCTAATTTACATTTTAGCATACCTATAAATTCTATTCATTTACTTGGGGAATAATAATTTAAACTAAACATTTCATTATAATTCATTGCTAATTTATTTCTAAGGCTACTATATGAGCATAACGATTTAGACCCCTAACTAACAAGAAAGTAAAACATGAGTATATATTACCTACCAACAATTTTACATTTTTCTTTCAGTTACTTTCCTATAGTTTTTCTTCCATCTTTTATTCACTAATTCTTTAAACAATAGATGGTTAGAGGGTAAGAGATATCACAGAACACTAACCTATCATGGGTAGTTAAAAATATCAGAAATAGAATACTACAAATTCTATCATCAAACAACCTCACTTCCTCCTTGTTACTGACCATCAACATATTTAAATTACTCTCATCACAATCAATAGAAGACTAACGGCAGGAGGTGATATAAACAAGAAACTATTATCGAAGGCATTAAAATAACAGGCTGATAATCTACAGAAAACACTAAATAATAACCCTACTATTGAAACACCATCCATCAAAGAGCATTCATCGACTAACATAGCAGAACAACTCAACAAATACCCTACTTCTCCGATGTAGGTCCATACGACAAACCACATATAATATTCCTTACCTGAAGTCTTTAGCTTTAACAAGTTATCACATAGAGTTATCCTTTGCAAAACCCGAAGCACCAGGACAATTCACAGTTTCAACCCACGAGTTTTCTTGTATGTAATCCCTTCTCTTCATGTCTTTCATTCCCTAAGACTTTCTTCTTCAACTCACCACAAGCACCAGCAACACTTACTGCCATTCATGTTCTCATTCACAGCAAGCATGACATCTCTCTCTCCCTCTCACCAACTTGCAGAACCCCTCCAAACTTTCACAGCAGCACTCTGTCTTTTTTCCAAAAACTATCAGCTAACCTCTTCCTCTCATAACACCTCAGTTTCTCACTCACTACAAAACACTTAGGTTCTCATTCAAAACTCCAGAAGGATTTCCACGAAAGACAAAAGCTTAAATTCCTCCTTCCAAAACCATGTAACTCTACGGTTTCTTCTCTGTCACTCACAGACTCATTCCTTAAGCCTTCAAATAGCCATGCAACTTCTCCACTTCACAATACTCATAGCATCACGCGTACAAAATCATAGTAGTGTATCATCTCTCTTTCCAAATTTTGGCAAAGTAACCCCCTCATTTTCTTCTTTCCCAAACTCTCATTCCTTCACTCTTAATTTGTAGGTGTCCAATAATGTCTCTTCAATGACTACATGAAGATGGAAGGCCAAACGATGACATCCTCATTAATGTCCAGACGCTTAAACAATGAATCATTTCATCTCCAGACGTTCGTTATCGTCAACAACTGGCCTTCATAAATGGTGGTCGATTGATTTATCAGTTAGTCGATCGACCACCATGCAACCAAACATCCGCCAAGATTCTTCAAAAAATTTCTGTTTTCATGTCGGTCGATCGACGTCGATCATTGACACCTCGTCGATGGACCGCTGTCTCCTAACCATTTCTTTTCGCTTAAATTCTTCATATTATTCTTATATATATACGCTATTTCTCTAACATGACATCCACGTATACCTTATATATATATTAAATGAAATTGTAATATCCTCCATATCACTTCACCTTCTCCAAACCATTATGCACTAAATCTCTCTCTATATATAAACATTTATATAATGTATCAATTTGTACTATATGTTCCACCATTCTTCCTTCACACTATTCTTCATAAAATCAAATGTGCCTTCAAAATAGTATAAATCCTATACTTTCAACCTTATTATATCTAAATACATTTTCCAATAAATGATAAAAACTTTATTATTCTCAAGCTTTCAGTCTTTATTGTATACATACAATATTCAAATACGTCCAAGTATATTTTCTCTTATTAATTTCACTAACAATAATTCTAATTTATATTGTCCTATCTAATTCCAAATATCATCATACAATTCTCCATAACTTTGATCACTTCCAAAACTAAATATGGACAAAATTTGGGCATCGTAATTTCACTTATTTAAAATCCATTTCTCTTGACCAATATTTTCAAATAGTCTAATTCCACTCTTATCATCCCAATTCATCACATAAGCCTTGTGTTTAGCTCAACGAAAATTCGGGATATTACATTTGTCATTTGATTTGTAGCCTCGTAATGGATTACCTATTTGGAATAGGAAAGAAGATATGTATTTGGGTTACTTGACTTAATAAGGGCAGTGATAGGAGTAGATGAAGACTTTAATGATTCTTGATACAATGAAAACTTGGAAAATTTCTTCCCAAAAATTTGGAATAGATTGCTACCCCTACAAAAAATAAATGAATTCCCTAAATCTGTGGTAAATTCAAAGAAGGTTTGCCTATAAGTTCATCACAAAATTGTGACAATTTGGATTTTTTTTTTTACTTTAAAAATGTGTTAAATTTAAAACTTTTATAAAACAATTAAAATCTTTATTAAAACCTTGTTAATTAAATCAGAGTTCTTTTCTAAAAAGCTGAACCGTTAAAAACTCTTTCCTTAGACTTGTGAAAATTGTTCTAAACAGTGGAAAACCATAGTTATAAATTTTTTTCTCAAAACATAGAGGAAGAATAACTCATTTAAGAAATACTAGATAAAGTAGTACATGTTAATTACAAAACACTTTTATCTTTTACTTTCCTTAGCCTAGCCAGCAACAAGTTTCATTCGTGCAAATTCTTCATCAACTGCTCCTTGGTTCTTTCATCATTCTTTCATGCATATATCTATACCATTAGCAACTATGAGCCCGAGGCCCAGTAAGAAATGAGGTATGCAGTATGCTTTTTGTCTTTCTTTAGTTCTTTTGGAATGGGTACCACCCCAAACCAATATTTTCTTTGCATTTCATTCTTTCATTTTTTTCATTCATAACTCGTACGTTGAGTGAGATATTAGAGGAACCCGTGTTGGAGGTATAGTCCCGAGTGACTTCGAACCACCTATGGTAGCTGGTCCCGTTCTCGACGAGGGAGGAGACCTGTCCAGTCTACCTGATTAGATCCGCACTACCCGTCCATCCCCTAACTCCCTTTTTTCTTTTCCTTCATTCATTCATTTCATTTCATTCCTTTTTCCTCACATAATGCATATGAACACATCCTTCTGACAGGTCATTTCCTACTTGTTTCTATTAGCATGATGCATGTCCATGAGAAACATTATCGTGATGCATGTCATTGGAAAGTAGTAATAACCATTATATAAAAGCATGAAACAGGAAGCAGTAATCACAACTATATATAAAAGTAAGAGACATAAGGGAAAACTACTAACACCCTATACATGGTGATACTGTAATGTCCCAAAAATATGAAAATACCATGTCAAGCCATATATTACGTTGTAATAACATTTGATGATGTAATCATATGGTTTATGTTATGTGGTAACTGATATGTAGTGTAAAAAGTTAAAAGAAGAATGCAAAATTTAGGAGTTTAGGATGAATTGGGACGACAATTGGCGTCCCAATCTCCAAGCTGTTCAGATGCGGACGCCTAAGGACGCTGCGGACGATAGTAGAGTCGTCTGTTTGAATCTGTCCATTTTCTGGGAACATTCGGACGCTGCGGACGAGTGACAATGACGTCCGAAACGAATCTGTCCTAAATCTGAACACATTCGGACAACTAGGACGTGTCATGCAGATGCTTCCTGGCGTCCGAATATGCATTGCGGACGGTACGGACAAAGGACTGGGGACGCGTTTTCTCATCCCAAATTGACTACGGATGACTACGGACGACACACCGTGTCCGAAAGGTTAAAATTGTCCAAAAAACCCATTTAAATCTGATGATTAATTCCTGTGTTTTTCGATTTCCTTCGGTTTCTTTAGTTGGCGACACGTCCAGACGGTGGAGGGGAGGTCCTGGTTGGCTCCAGGTAAGTGGACCTCTTCCCTTTGGAATGGGAAGCGACTCCACGCGGCTCTCCCTATTTCACCACGTCTGTCTCCCACCTCTTCTTTTTGTCTATAAGGGCTGATGAACAACAAGACAACACGAGAACAAGACAACGATTGAAGAGTCAGTTTTTTAGTTGGTATACGTGCCTGTGGTTGTGCAGCAAGAGGAGAACTTGGAAATTTAACATTGCTGTGAAGGGGGCAGCTTGGGAGTTGGATTCTACAGAAATATCAAGTAAGAATTAGAATGATGTGTGGCCAGTGGAGGCCTACATCACGAGGTTTGTGTGACTTCATTGACTGTTTGTTTTGTTCTTCCCTAGTAAAATTAGAAAAAAAAAATTGGACCTGCTTTGATTAATTACCTTATATTATCTATTGAGTTGGATTCCATAACTTGTGAAGTTAAAGATTGAAGAATGAGATTATTGTATGTTTTATGTTATGAACTCATGGGAAACAAATAACATAGAGGAAAAGAATTGACAAAAGAGATAACATATATGTAAGTCCTATGTAGAAGCGTTACTTCCAACCATAAACTGCTCTTTTAATTCATATGAATGAGTTCTGTATAGATTAGATTTCATTCTGTAGTAAGCATGATAAGCTATGTTGATCATCTTGTTACTTAAATTCCATGTTATCAATTGGTTTTGAAAATGGATGAAAGTTTTATATTGAGAGTGCTGAATAAACAATGGGATAATTTCTTATTACATGATTTTGTTTAGTGTTGGTAGATTATGTAATAATTAAAGGTATGTCCACCATGTTATTATTTGTCAATTGTGATGTGGTGAAGTTCTTTTCAATTACTTTGTTGAAATACATGCATCACTTAGGATTTATGAACTTGTTCATATTGCATGACATATTTAATCTATGTAAATGAGCGTGTGGGGGTTCGGGAATAACAATGACATCCCATGAATGAGTTACAATGAAATGTTAAAGAGAAAGTCAAAAATGAAATAGTTAGAAAGAAAATAGGTTAATATAACATGGGATTGAGTGTTCATTGTCTCCCGTTCTGAAATCCCCAACATTCTCGGAACAAAGAGTACATACGGCATAAGGAAGACCATGATATGTATATTTATAGTTAATTGGCCAAATCTTCCTCATGACCATATGGTATTTGTCATGTATGTACTTCTGAGATAATTGCATTGTATGGTCATGCATTGCATTACATTCTAATTCTTGCTGAGCATTAGGCTCATTGTTTTCCCCCGTGATGTAGGTAATGCATTGGATGAGAATCACCTTGTGGAGGAGGTATTCCAGGACGATGTTTTAGATTATCAGCCATTTTGACCTGTTGGTTGTGGTTCTTCACAGATGTATTTTGGTAATTTGTTTTGGGACGTCTGATATGATGGTAATCTCACATATAGAATTTGGTATTTTGGTTTGGAACATGTGATATAACGGTTTTTTTTTGAAAATGGGTATTTTGTTAATATATTAGTAAGTTATCTACAAACTTTTAAAAATGTAAATGAACTGTTTTGGAAACTTTTATGATTAACTAATAGTATTTTGAGAATCGTTTAATGGCAAGTCGCTCGTTTTACTCTGATAAGTTACATTGTTTGTGAAATAGAAAACGAAAAAAAAAAAATTTTGTAACCATTTTAAAAAGTTAAATCACTAAATGGGAAAGAAAGTACGGGATGTTACAAATACATTCTAAACATGTTTGGTAATTTAGAAGAAACAATGATATAAGCCTGCTTGGTAAAGGAACCGTTAACGATTTAGACATGCGTGGCAGTTTAAGGAAATAACAATATAGACGTGCTTGACAATTTAAAGGAAACAATAATCATATGCTAATATCATAAACATGCTCGAAAATTAAACTAATAATGTGTGATTTGCATAGACAGGATAATTAAAGCAACATGGTCGAAACATAATAATCAATTAAAGTAAAGACACAGCTAATGGTGTAGGGTCTCCACTGGCCAACGACTTTATTCAATTTCTTACCTCGAAGTTTTAATGCATATTCGTACTTAATCCTTATCCTTCCATTCCTTTTGGATACCTTCATGATTAAAAATATTTACAATTTATTAATTTCCTTTTTGTATTCTAACTCATATAATAATTCTAGGAACTTCTTTGACACCTAGCTAAACATAACCTATCTTAGCTCGCTACTCATAGACTATGCATTTCCTTTTCCTCAACCATTTGATAGTTTCTAACACTACAACGGAGAATCTTTCTAAATTAGCATTACACACTTATAGCTAACGGAGCATGAAACTTCACAATGCTTATCATTAACCATTAACAGAGGCATTTAACATAACATCTAGGTAGTAAGGCTAGTCCATTTCATGCTAACATCAACAGGTTTAACATTTCCTATGGCTAATAATTTATCCATCACAGGGGTTCACCAAACACCAAACCAACAGCAAAGCATTTCCATATATATTCCATCACTCAACAGGTAACCAAAGGAGATACAAAATAACTCTTCAACAACGCACAATTTCACCCCACTGATCGAAACATAATACACAACAATAGGATAAATCACAACAATTCAAGCCTTGACAGAAACAATATACTTTATAGAACATAGAATCCATCACCCAACAACAAAACTAATCCAACACAACAGACTATTTCATCCAACCAGATTACAAATATTCATTCCAAGTTGCAAGAGTTATACTTAATCCTAAAAATAGAAACTACAGGGCCAAAACAGAATAGGAGAAGACCTCCCCTTCTTGGCCAGCATCCCAATTCCAGTTCCAGAGAGCTCACCACATCAATCCTCACGCTCTGTCATTCTCATCTTCCCTTCTATTTTTCTCCAGAAGCACACTCCCTTCTCAGTCTCTATTTTCTTTCTCGGCCATCACTCACCCGTGCACTACACTCTAGCCAATCCCTTTTCTACTGCATTCAAATTCCTTTAGAGACACTCCTTCACCATGCTTCTGCCACAACCATGCAACGCCATGCCTTTACCATTCCTCAACGCACTCCACACACACCCACGCTGTCGGTTCCAGTAGAGCAGAACGGATCGGTTCAGGTTGAACTGGGAACCGAAAGTTGCCCAACCGTTCCTCACGAATCGTCACCCCTACCATCCTGAGAATCGCCCCTGCCAATTGCGAATCACCACCAAAATCACTCCTCGCTGTCACCATTCCATCGACATCGAGGCACACCCCTAAAAACGTCAGAGCATCACCATTCACCCAGACCCGACGCCAATCCATTGCTCCATCCCTCAAAGCCCGATGCCCGTGGAGCCCTAACCTCTCGCCATTTGCCGAGACATCGCCACCCAAGCTTGAATCTGAGCCAAGCACCAACGTCTGCACCTCGCCTCTTCAATCCCAAGCTCGCCCTCCCACGACCTTCCTCTTGTTTCTGTCATTATCTCCTTTTGGCTGTTGTTCTCCTTCTCCCTCACTCTTTTTGGGTTCTCTTGCCAAAACAAATGGCCACAGGCCATTTGTTTTCATTTAACACACTGGACCCGTTCATGTTGAACCGGTTCAGTTTATCTCCTCACCTTTTCAATCCCCAATTCTTCATTCAATTTAAGTCCTCTCCCCTCTCATTATTTTCACATTTTAAATCCCAATAAATCAAATTTCTCATTTCTTCCTCCCCCTTTTTCCAAAAGAAAATCGAGCCACTTAATTGCTTCCGAACCGAGCCGGACCAAACCAGTTCAATTCATTATTCTCCTTCAGAATTGCGATTTCAGACGAAGGAAGACGTTCGCGATCGTCTGAAAAAGTTTTATAATTTGGATAGATTCAAACTCTTCTTATTTGCCAGCGTCCGCCATCGTCCTGCTTTGTCCGAAGAGTCAGAAAATCAGGTCAAAGTAGAACTCTCCTCGTTCGCCATCGTTCGCAGGCATCCACATGGTTTTATTGAATATATTGCCCCGAATATAAATTGATATAATTTTGAGATAATATTATTGGGTATAAATTATACCGATTAGTGGAATAGGATTGGAAATTTATGATATGATTATGAAGTGTTGAAGGATTGGTTAGGGATTAAATGGAAAATTATTAGTGTTAAGTTCTTAAAGTGAGAGAAATATAGAGTGACATTTTAAGTGTTTAAATTAATTAAAATGCAAGTGAGAGAATAACAGATAGCGAAAAAGAGGAGGATGAAGAATTGAAGTGGGAGTGGATGACATGAAGCAGTGGCACAAGGTGATGACCGGTTGACTGTAGTTGTCGACTGGTCTCACGCTAAAAAGCAAAAATTGAGTTTTTTGCATTGTGATTCTTCCACGCCTTTTCTCCTTTCCATATGGCAGCTTGGATGGATGATGCAACTGCTTCTAGTGGAAGTTGTCGGGTGAATTATTGGGTGCCAAACTTTCCAGGATTCCCTCCATATGTTTTCCCTTTTGTCCCCTTTCCTTTAGACCTGGTAGAGAAGAATAAGGGGGTGAGCGTGAGAGAGTTTCTCTCTGTGAGCACTCTGGAGAATTAAATTAGAAAAGGAAGAAGGAGAGTGGGAGAGAAGGAAAGGCCGTGAGCTTCTGGAGGATGAAAAGGAGATGCAGAGAAGAGAGAAATGGGGGAAGAGTGATACTCTGGAGAAATTGGAAGCAAGAGAAAAATGAGAGAGTGACAGAGAGATGTGCGAACCTTTCTAGAGTGTGAGTCAAGATAGTGAGGATGAAGAGGAGTGGAAGGAAGAGCTGCTCCTAGTCTTCATCTCTGGGGTTCTTCCGGTAAGGGATTCTTTCCCTCCTTTTATGCATTTTATGGAAATAAAAAATAGAAGATGGAAGTGGATGGAGGATGAAATGGGAAGGACTTTCTGTATGGTTGTTTGATACATTGTGTTAGCATTGTTATTTTGTTGGTGAAGAAGGATTGTGGTTCCTTCCTGGAAGTATAGTCTGGTATTGTTAAGTGATTTTATTATCGTTCAAGGTTTTGTGGTGAATCGAGGAAGTGAAGTACTGGAGCTGAAGAAATGGATGAAGAGTTGTTGCTCTTTGGAATCCATTAGGTGTGTTTCTTGTGGTGTAAGCCTCTTCCTGTCTGTTACTAATGTTTATGGATTTAATTATGTTAAACGTAGAAGTAGAAGATAAATGAAATTGGCTATTTTGCTTATTGTTTGTGATTGGTATATAAGTTTGAATTGTGTTTTGGATATTTGGGTGTTTTCCTTTACTGCTGGGGGTTATATTTGTAACGACCTAGTTTTTTTATTTATTTTAAAAATCGCGTGAAATTTAAAACTTTTCTTTTATAAAATTAGAGTAAGACTTTCCTTTTAAAACCAAGTTTTAAATCTATTACTTTAAATCCTTTTCCAATTTATCACGTTAAGAAATAATAATAATTTAAAATATTTTTGCAGCAGAAATAAATAAAATTCTTTTAATTTACAATTAAATTCTTTTATTGGCAAAACAATAATTTGAAATTCGTTTCTTGAAAAATTTTGTGAAAATGCAGCGGAAGTATTTATGATTAATTAAAGCATTAAAGCTTATAAATTAATTATATTACAAAACCTTTTACAATTTGTTTCTAAATTCTTTTAGCCCAACCAGCCACAAGATTCATCCTTGCAAATCCTTTATTAACTGCTCCAATCTATTCTCGTACGTAGACCTATATCAACAAGACTTAATTAATGAGTATAACACTCAGTAAGTGATATAAAATAAAGTAAACATGCTATGCCTTTTTGAAATCCTTTTTCATTTTCCATTTCCGTTTATTTTCCTCTTCTTTCAGTTTTCATTTGACATTTCTTTTCCTTTTCTTTTTCAGTCTCTATGTACATCAATACACTCGGTTCCAACACCAATCAGGAAACCGTCATAACTGTGCACATCAATACTATAATACCTCAGACTTGGAAAAAATTGCATAATTCATTGCACATTAATACTTGGTTAATTATGACATTTAATTATGGGAAAATATTTTAGGGTAAAAAGTTAAGTAGGGAATTGTGAGAAAAACGCTGTCTTGGGCGTTTTTGGACGCTTGCGGGCGAAGTTGCGGATGAGTCATGTCGTCCGCAAACAATTAGGGCGTCGCCTTGCGCCTTGGGATGACTTAAGACGAGATTTCGCGTCCTGACTTCTCTGTATCATGGAGTTTCGGACGAATCCGAACGCATGTGGATGCGATGGGTGGCGTTTGAATTAAATCTGTAAAAATCCTGGGAACTTTTAGACGCTTCTAGATGAGCGCGGAAAGGCAAAGGTCTCGTCTGATTTGAATGTGTCCAAATTATGGATAGATGCAAACAATACAAGCGGATGCCAAACGGCGTATGAAGGTCAATTGTGGACGGTACAGACTAGGGTGGGGATGCCAATCCTCGTTCTAGATCAGAATTTGGCCTGTGGATTATACTCATGCGGACGGCTGCGGACGAGATCAATGCATCCACACTCGTCCGGAAGATCGCAGATCTGCGTAAATTTAGGGATTTAAAACCCGACTATTTGTTGCGTAGTCCATAACTACGTGATCTCCTGAAGACCAAAATGGCTCCAGACAACGAATCAGCCTCTAGCTGTAGTGCGTCCAACTGTGGACGATATGAACAAGGGTGGGGATGCCAATCCTCGTTTGAGATCGTAATTTGGCTTGTGGATTTTACTCATATAGACGACTTCAGACGAGATCAATGCATTTGTAATTGTCCGGAAGATCACAGATCTGCGTAAAATTAGGGATTTAAAACCCGACCATTTGTCCTGTCGTCCATAACTACGCGATCTCTCGAACACCAAAACGCCTCCAGACAACAAATCACCCTCTAGCTGCGGCTCCAGCTCAACATTGCCTCGCCGACCTCCCTCTCCTACGTGAATGATCACCCCTAGTAAGCCTCTTGATAGGTTCCAAGAATCACTTAGAACACAATATTCAAATCTATCCAGAAAACTGTGAAACCCGGACAAGTAATATTACAACAGAAATAACTCATAATCCAACCGTGAACTTTAGCTGGATTTTGGTGAGCACCACCTCAACACATTCATGAATAATGTATCAAAATTATAGCTCATTATCCACTCTGAAAGGGAAGTTATAGCAGAAACAATATAGTCCAGAAATCTGGAATTCTCCTGGACAGATCCGACAACCCAGATTAAAACGAACAGAACTTCTCTTGTATATGGAATATTAATGTCAATTTTGGAGGTTAGCTACTTATCTCAAAACAGAACAATTCTCCAGAAGGGACCGAATTAAAATAATCAGTGCAAGGACCTCAAACAGATTCCACAATTGGTGACATTAACAGATCAGTAAGAAAAACAGATTCAGCATCACACAAATAATCCAATAATAACTTTCTCCAATCAATAATCCACACAAAATCTCTTCAACAAAGATTAAGTAATCAATCACCAGAACATTAGGGGATCCAAGAACCAAAGAAAGAATCAAGAAATCTTTCAAGAATCAAGAGTAACATCAAGGAGTCCGCGGACCTCTTAGTGAGAGGGCCAACTTGTGGTTGGCTGATTGACAACACTCTCCAAGGATGGAAATCTTCTTTTATCTCCACACCACAATCCTAACCATAAAGATAAAGGATTGGAAGAGATAATATCCCAAGAATTGCAAGGTTAAGAAGCTTCAAGAAACCCTTGCATGGGCATGGAAGAATCGTGCTAATGGAGGGAGGAGGCCGCGGCTTGTTCTTCAAGAGAAGCAAAATTCTATTCAATCAAAACTAGTTCCTTCTTTCCAAAAGAGGGTACTTAAACCCTAATGTTTACAAAATAGGTCAAAAAGACCAAAATGCCCTTAATGATGAAATAACAACAACATAAAAAAAACAAGTAAAAGTATTGATCATGTAAGTCTACTAATAATTCAAATCAAGAATTCAAATTGTACTTGTAGCCTTCGAGTCCACATTCTACATAGGGCACTTGGATGTCGGTTTAGGTTGGTTGAGCATGCTCCCATGTAATCGAGTGGAACGGAACTCCTTTATCGTCATGTGATATTTCCTTTAAAGAATCCCAGATCTTGAAATCTCCTGCAAAATAAAAATGAGTTAGGAAAGCTATGAGTTTCTTGGCTCGACTCCGAGTGAGAGGACCCTGGGGCACATCACCTCTCCTTTTAACCTCCAGCTTATTCCATTCAGAGGAGTTCATTTTCCTCCCCTGCATTCTTCTTCTCCTTCTTCGTTCAGCTTCTTCTTCTCCTCTGGTGGGTGATTGGTTGCTGGGAGTTGGAGTTTCCTGCTGTCCCTGTTAATTTCTTCAACACTTAGGTAAGGATATGGTTAGTCTTTGGCTTGAGGAAGCCCAACCCACAAGTAAAAATGCGTGTGTGCGTGTGTGTGATGATTTTTTTACTGCAATTGTAAACCTGTAAATTCCCTAGATGGCTTTAGTTTTCGTAATTATTTCCTTTGGATGCTCTATTCTGTTTCCTTATTTTTGCTGTTTCCATTTTTATACTTTCGCTTTGTTCCTTTGCTTCATTACAATATGTAATTACTATCGTTAGATGTTAAGTTTGAGAACACTAAGCCCATTTGACGTCAAGTTTGGCGAAGTAGAGTGGTGAGCCAGTCAATCTATGTGGACTGTCAAGAATGAACAAGGCATAAATGTTATTTTGTAACTCTTTATATTATGAGCATGCTTACTCCTTTGTTCCTTGTTTACAATACCTTTGCTCTGACTATTGAACCTGCTAACTATAGTACTCTCGCTGTGTTTTCGTTGTGATGTTACCTGTCATAGAAGCATGTGATTTTAAATTCCATATCATCACTTACTATCTCCGCAAGTACCCTTCGATGTTGTTACAAGCATGTTCTAACTATCTATTGTAAAATAAATCTTTAATCATGATAACTATATCTTGTTGATTCTCCAACATATTTGGTTGAGCCTCCTAACTGTTACTTGTATGTTGATCAACTATTAGCCTTCAGATATGTCAATTTCTTGCTACTTTCCAAGCATGCTCGTAAGCATATTCCTTGACTATTCGTGTATTATTACTTGTCAAGTCTCTAAGCATGCTGAATTTCATCTACTTGTCAAGTATGCTAAATCTCATATTAATCTTCATGAGTGTTAAATTGTATTACTAAGCATGCCAATCATTGTGAAACTTTCAAGCATGATAAATTACTATTAGTTATCTAAAGTTCCAAGCATTGGTTAATTAACCACTTCTTATTAACCTTTAAGGATGTTAACTATTGCTTAGTTAATCGTCAAACGTGCAAATTAGTTATCATTGAATTTTCACACATGTTAATGACCCCCGTTAATCCTTGAACATGTTAACCCTCACTTAATTAATTTTTGAGCATGTCAGTAACTATTACCGTTTCATTTGCTTACTCATCGAGCATGCTTTGATTGTTTCAAATTCTTGAGGCCTGCTAGATTTACTATCTTTGTTTAAAGGCATGTTTTATTCACTGTTCTTGTATGTTTCTTTTATAGTTGCTCGATAATTATACTTTCACTTTTTGTATGTATCTTTAATTCCACCCGTTGCGTATTGAGCTATCATTTCCTCTAAATTACTGTTGTTACTTTCTTGCACTTTGATTATTATTGTTTACTTTCTATATGTTCATGCTAATAGAAACCAATAGGGGGTGCCACCTTGGTGTGGTGCCCACATACAAGGAGGGAGGAAAAATGCTAATAAAGGAAAAAGGAAATGAAAAAGGAGTTGGGGGGCGGATGGGTAGTGTGTCTAGTCTGTGGTTAGGCAAAGCCCCCTACCTTGTCGGGAACGGGGACCTAGTTGCAAGTAGAATGTTAGATACGATCAACTATTCCATCATTTATGAACCCCTAATCTCTAACTCGATGTACGAGTAAAGGATGAATGAACGAATGTAATGAATTAGTTGGTTTGGGTGGCCCCATTCCATAAAAGATTAAAGAGAGACATAGCATAAACATAAACCCCATTTCCTTTACTGGGTTATTGGCTCACGTCCTTACTTGTGGTGTAGGTAATGAGATGGTAGTACCGAGTGTAGAAGAGGAGACCTTTCCCGTGGAGCTTGTGGAGTATCCGGAGGAGACGCGACCAAAGTAGACTGATGGCTAAAAGAAAGAATGAAATATATGTTTTGTAAGGGTTAATGGTACACACGTTTTGTAAAAAAATAACCATGGTCCTAACTCGCTTTTTGAATGTGTGACACTTTTAACCTTGAACTTTAAGGATGTTTTGATCATTATTCCCTTTTTATAAATGCTTTAAATACATGGTTTCTATTTTGTTTCTGCTATATTTGGATTTAATGATCTTTCTTTTCCACAATTTAAATGAGCACTCTGATACAAAATTTCAAATAGACCTCAATTGTTTTAATGATTTTGGGTTTATGAACAGAAATCACAACTACTTAATAAACAGGTCTTAATTCAACTAAAGATTTTAATTTAACGTATTCTTGAGAAAATAAAGGTAATGATAAAAATCCAGGTTGTTATAAAATACACTCGGTTCCGACGTCAATCGGTAACCGCTACGTGATGAGAGCTCGACATCGATCGACTCACATGTTAGCTACTGTATACATCAATATACAACGACCCCACACACTCGGTATAACAACTCCATCATCGACTGAAAGCTCTGCTAGTGGTTGTACACATCAACGCACAACAATCGGATCCAACATCAATCGTAGCGCACTAGCGGCTATGTGCATCAACACTTAAATAGCTTCATATACACCGTTGCATTGGCCAGCCTTGACGTCGATCGAGGACCAACTAACAGCTCACATCCTTACATTTATCATTTATTAATTTTTCATTTCATTTACTTTTATCTTTCTCCTGTCATTCGTTTTCTTTTCAAAACCATGCATGAAAAATCATTTTCGTATTGTTTAAAAACCATGATGTGTGATGCTTGTGTATACATACATTTTGTAACGACCCAATTTTTCTTTTCCCATTAAAAATTTGAGCTACGTCCTTTATCAGCTTTATTCAATTATCGGCTCCTTACCTACACCAACAAGACCTAATTATGAGTTTAAAGTTCAGTAAATGGTATAAACGTAAAACATGAAATACACATATAACTTTTGTAATATCGTATATAGTTTTCAGTTTTGCTTATATGTTATCATTTCTGTCTTTTACTATTATTTATTCTATTTATGTGTTGGACATATCCAACTGGACCACACAAACATCTGTTCACTTATATTTGATTTCTATGCCGAGTGTATCCAACCAGACCATACCTATTTAGTTATCTTTCGGTTCTGTGCTGAGCATATCCAATTGGACCATAGATATTTACTTATCTTTGGTTTCTATGTCAAGTGTAACCAACCGGTCCACAAAAATAACTATTTACGTATATTACTAATTAATTCTGTTACTGTTACTGCTATTTATTCTATTTCTATGTAGAGCATATCCAACTGGACCACAAAAATGGCTATTTATGTTTATTCCATTTTCGTATACTTTAGGATTCTAAGTCTTAAGTTGTCGTGCACATACAATCCTATCTAACGTGTTCCTCGATTGTATCCTTAAAACGTGATCTGTCCTAACTAATGAACTAAACTTAAATATAATAAAAATACAATTTTTAACAAACAAATAAACAAACAATAAATATCCCCTAATTTCTGTGATGTAGGCCATTTCGGACAAAACACATGCAGTACCACTTACCTGAAGTCCTTAGCTTTAATGGGTTATCGCTTAAAATTTCCTCTTCACAGAACCTGAAATCCGATGACACAAAACACCAAAACAACTTTCCTCCTTCCCTCACTGTTCTCCTTTCATCCAAAACCTTCTCGGTCACTTACTGAAAATCCTACACATACTCACTTTTCCATAGTTCCTTACGGTTTTCCTCCAAAAAGTTTAGAACCAATCCCTTCACCAGGTCTCTAATATTTTCCAGAACCAGAATATCTTCACAGCTTCCTTCCTCAAACTCTCTCTCAATTTTCTTCTTGGTCTAAACTATCTCTTAGACTCCAAAATTTACAACAAATCCTTCACTGCTTCACACCAAACCACATAACACAGCAGCACAACTCTCACAACATTTTGGCAGAGTAACCCTACAGTTTCTTCATCCCTGAACTCTCATCCCTCACTTCTATATATAGACCACATCGCGATGACCCATCATCAACTAGCCGAAGGTAGAAGGCTACAGGATACAACCCTTCAGCATCCAGACTTTTCAGACGACGAAACACTCCACCTTCAGCGTCGATTAAATCTCTCCAAATACCCTTCATAAATTGGCAGACGATCTAGTTGGACGTTCAGCTCACATTGGGTGATCGACCACCCATCTTTTAGAAAACTTCATATTTTCACTCTAGTCGACGATGCCGGTCAATTGACACCTCCCCGATCAACCACCCCGAACGACCACCACATCCAAGCCGAGTGTTGCTGTTTAATTCTCTAGATTACACACTTTATTCTTTCACGTGACACACACACACACACACACACACACACACACACACATATGAATAAATTGGAGAGTTAGAAGATGATAGTTAGAGATATGAAGAGTAATATTAGTAGTTATTAATGAAGATATTCATATGAATATCTTCATTAATAACTACTAATATTACTCTTCATATCTCTAACTATCATCTTCTAACTCTCCAATTTATTCTTATATCACATAAACAACCTTATATCCAAGATTAACATGCACTAAATCCATATATATATTTGAACATCCTTATCATCTATTAACTTATATTATATGTTCTACTATTCTTCCTTTATATTATTCTTCATTAAATCCAATATGCCCTAAAATATTATAAATTCTATACCTTCAACCTTATTATATCAAAGTATATTTTCTCTTATTAATTTCACTGATTGTCAATCTAGTTGATATCATTCAATCTAACGCCAAATATTATCAACAATTCTCCAATCAATCATAATCCTTCCCATAAGCTAAATAATCCGGGTATCAAAGTTCACTTTATCCAAATCTGTTTCACTTGACTAGTACCTTAATCATCCATTTTAGCTCCAAAAACCCCAGAATCATCACTTAAGTTATGGGTTCAGCTCAACAAAATTTGGGATATTACACGAATATTTTCTCCATCTTTTCAACTAAATCCAGGAAGTCATCATCATTACTTGAGCCATTGAAAGAAGGAATAGACAATTTTAAATGTCTTAAATCATCATGATTTTCATGAAAATACCTTGGGCTATGAAATTCTTCAAACTTGGCTTCTTCCTCTTCAATGTCATCCATTGCAATATCCACATCGTTTCTTCCTCTTCTTGTACCACCTCTTCCCTTTGTCTAGGACCTCTTAGAGTTCTTATACTCATGGTTATAAGCCTTTGGACTTGTTGAGTGAGGGTGAGAAAGGTCACTCTAATCTCATTAATTTGCCCTTGAGCACTAGACTCGACTTCCTTAGATGTTGGTTGACTCAGTTGATGAGCATTGTTATCACGATTTTGAGAAACCACTGTGCCACTTCTAGTCATAATGTTGAGGACTTCAAATGTGCAGGAAAACAATGGTAAAGGAGTCAAATTGGCTCTGATATCAAATTATACGAATTCAATAGATTCCCTTCAAAAGAATAAGATTCCCAAAAAAAAAAGTCTTCACAATTTTGATGAGCAAAGATCTATGTGTTGAAAATGGCACAATTAAACAAATTTGCACATGAAATTTGGACAGCTCAGAACCTTATAGGTGAGAAATAATCTTTCAAAATATCATATTGAAATTCAAAAAGGAAACAAAGTTATGTGCGGATGAACATAAGTTGGTCAAAGGCTACTTCTATGGACAAGCTGCTCTCCAACTTGATTATGTGTGATATTCCTCAACTTCACTAAAGATTTCCACCCTTAAGAATTGAAAGAAGTTGAAATAAACATAACCTTACACAACTCTCAAGAATGGATAAAATATCGATAACTATTCTAGCAGCTACAAACAACCGAAAGAAATTATGGGGATTTGCAAAAGCAAACAAGTTTATTTCTTCATAATTTGATCATGCAAGTAGACCTTAGTTAGGGATATAAATACCCTTACAAAACACATTTATGAAATTCAAATGACAATTAAAAACCTTAGTAACGGTCATTAATTATGGTGTTAATCAATTATTCATTTGATTGATTTCTATTCTTTCCTAAATAGGAAAGTTATGAGTAACAACTCCATCCTTAGTTCTTGCATGTATTTGATTAGCCTTCCATGTCATTGATATGTGCCTTTGAGTCTCCTTTAATTGATGGTGTTGTTAGTTCCTTAATGTCTTGACCATTTTTCCATTTTAGTAAGTATTTTGGGTTGTCTTTATCTTTTAGTGTTGGGACTCCATTTAAGCTCCTTTGTAATTCATTTACTACAAAATAAAAAGAAATGTAATAATTTATTAGGCTTCTTGCTTGTGACCTAGTGATAGGTCCATGTGGCATATCAGGTATTTTGATAGAGAGATGCTTGACTTGATGTAATTGACTAGACCGCGGAAGGGGGAGTCCAAGGTGGCATGATTGATGTAAATTTGTGAGTTTTTATAAGTAACAGTTTATTTTGGTATCCATCATGTAGATTAGTTATAAGCTAATCCCCATGATTATCATAAATGATTAATTAACCTTAACTATCTCTTAATTATACCTTAATTATACCTTAATCACATACATAGTTACAAATCCTTATGCGACATATGTCATAACCCTATTGGTTATTCAATTTTATTACATAGGCACATACTTCAATGTATTAAGCACATATCTCCTTTTATAAGCTTTTTTGAATTCTCACTTTATAGTTTAATTTAAAAGACATATTTCAAAACAATACAGTTTTAGACTCATCCAATTTCAAACTTGCATAATTTTTACTACACACATCCAAGTCCTTTCAATCCAAAGTCGTTCACTTTATTTATGTGTCTATGTTATGACTTTAAAATAGTTTGAATTACCAATCACAATAACCTCTTCAATTAATCTAAAATAGTAACTATATTCATTTGTAACACAACACATCCATCAACTTTCGTGCAAAAATTCATATTTTAATGAGCAGACAATCAATTGATTCAATTCCATCATCATTTCAAAATCTAAGGTATCTACTATTATACTAGTTTTATTTTGGAAAAATATCCATAATTGATTGGTCAATCTCCTCTTCAAAATCATCTAATGACTTAGTATCATTTAATCATATTTAATTATAGTAAATATTATTATTAGGGTTAATTCTTAATCCGGATCATGACAAGTTCATTTTTCTGTTGCCCTCAGATCAAGAAAAATCCTGCCAAGCTACAACATGTAACTCGAAATTGGTGTCAAATATTTGTAGGAGCTGGTCGATTTGAGATCAGTGATGGTAGCAAACAATGCGTAATCTATTTGGACAGACATACATAATTGTAATTATTCTAGGTGGAAGCTAATTGTAATCTCGTGCGTGCATGCAATCATGTGTATGCATTTTATTAAGAGGCCAGTTGAATATTACATTTATGTATAGTATCACCAAGAAACATACATGAGGATGTATACTCAATTTGTCTAGCTCATTAGTGGTCAGCATATGTGGCCTAAAATGGACTAGGATTTAATTCTACCACCACCAATAAAAAAATAATCAGGGAGGCCTAAAAAACAAAGAGTGAGAGATGTTGATGAGCCATATAGTCGGACAGTCCTGAGCAGAAGAGATGTCATGATAACATATAGTTGGAGTTGGAGTGTGGGACACAATACCCGCACTTGTCAAGGTGGAGGATTAGTCACTAGCGAGACAAGTGATAGTGGTAGGGCCAGAGGCAGAATGACAATGATGAAAGAGGAAGCTCACAAAACACATTTATGAGTTGCAACTGCTCCTGTGACGCAATTGAGTACATTGTTACCATTTAATGCAATATGTAAACTTTAATTTACACTTCAATAATGTGCTCTAAAATTACAATTACTTGATATTTATTTATTGATGCATGCAATTATAAAAAATGATAATTATTTTATTAGCAATGCGCTTAAAAGTATTAAAGGAGAGTTCGCTGAGTTTAGTTTGTTAGGTGATGTTTTGTTGAGCTTAGAATACGCCCATTTTAAGCCCAGCTCAATCCAACAAATGATTGTGTTAGTTGGTTGTAGCCCCATTGAGTGATTTATTTTGGGTTTTTCTCTCGGGTTGTCTTTCTCTAAACATTTTATTAATGATATATAAATGGTATGGTATAATTGGATTAAGACAAGGGTACGGCCTTTGAAAACCTTAAATTAAAAAAAAAAGGTTAACACACGAGTATTAAAACATTGCTCATTCTTAAGATTAAGATTAAAGTCAGAGCTCTATTTAGAATGATATAAATAACTTACATATTTTTAAGATAGAACTTGAATTTCTTCAAATTAAAATAAATAAATTAAATGTTACTTTTATGACTAAACTCAAACATAAGTTCAAACTGGATGAGTACATGATGAGGTAAGTGAAGGGCATTTATCTCATTTTGCCTCTTTTTTCCTCACCCGAAAACTTGAAGTGGTGGCATGTAAGTTTATGTTATGAGTCCTGAATATGGATCGGCTCAAGATAATTTAGACAAAAATAATAATAATTTGCATCCATGGATTAGTTTTAGAGAAAGAAAGGTAGTGAGAGGGCAAAAAGCAAATTCGTTGAAATTAAAATAACTTATATGTTATTTTCATACCATCACAAACAATTTAGATGGTATTTTCAAATGTGGGCTCGCGGTTCGTTCAGTCGCTGTAAAGCAAGTTAGACATTGGCGCATCTATCTCTCTAGACGGTAACACTAAATGTCTTTAGACAGATACAGACGATGCCTGGTTGATGTTGTTCAAAAGAAGTGGAGGGGATCCACTGCTTTGGGCGCATGGGACCAGTGGTTGGATATCCGCTGGTTCCATTCCCATACAAGTGGATTCCTTCAAACCAATTGCTGTCACGTCGATGGGAATTGGCTGACTGTTGGCTTGTCAAGATGCATTTAAAGTCAACATAAGATGCATATGTTGCCTAGTTGACCTTCTGCTTTTAAAAAAAATGCTAAACTAAGGTCCATATAAACGGTTGAAACCCTAATTCCATTGTATAAAAAGTTTTTATTCATTTTCCAAATAAAATCAAAAACAATTTTTTGTTACCTCCGAATATCTCGTAATGAATTTCAATTATTGGCAATTTTTTGACATAATTTTTTTAAAGCCCGAATGAGCTGCCCACTTTGTTCCGCCAATCAAGGATGCTTAACATTGTTTCCTCGTATAACTTTGTCAGTTGCTTATTGTCTTAGTCCTTTTTTAAAAGAGTTACTACTACATAACTTCTTTGTATGATTATTCAAACACTGACTCAATGATCAATGACAATGATAGGTAAAAATGTTAAGCATATGAGAACATAAGTTATATTATTTGAGGTTGTGATTTGGAGTATTAAAACCTATCACTTATATTATTGAGTTTTGAATACATAAGTTATAACTCAATAAAATGTTGAAATTTAGGTTTCTACGTATGGCGGATATAAGGTCATGACACCATTTGTTACCCATAAATAATTTTAAAAACAGTTTTTCATATTATAAATAAAAAAAATTGCAATATAGTAATATTTATGTACATGAAAAATTATTCCATTTACATCTAATCTATTGAACAAAAAAATTATTTCTTTGATGTGTCTTCACACCGATATAAGGTTACGTTTGATCTTACGACTCTAGAAATGAACTCTTCAACAATTCATTATCGTCAACCTTTTCTTTCAAGTCTCATTATCTTGAATAATTACATGTATGCCTGATGAATATAGAAAAATCTCACTTGATTTGATAATAAATCATTGTCCCAACTCAAGAGACAGATCTATGTAATACAGAAAACAATTCTCTAAACATATTATAGAAAACGCATATAATTTTCTCTCAAAACTTAAATTAGAATTTCAGAAAATTCAACTTCCTTCCACTAGAGTTGTAACTTCTCATTCAAGATGAAATAATTTCATAAAGATCATCGCCGTTACGAGAAAATTATTACAAAGTTTAATGTCTTATTTAAGCTAAAATTAATTTCATAATAGTATAGACAAAAGTATGGAATTAAAAACAAACTTGTTGTCCTAGTGTCACCTTTGAGCAACCACGTTCCAATTCAATTCAAAATACAAATAATAAATAATTTTATTAGTTTTTTCATTAATTAAATGCTCAATTATTTTATCTATAACAATATAAAAAATTTATCAAAATTAATTATGATAATTTTTGTTCATATGTCTTATTATATAATTAATTATTTAATTTTCTTTGTTTATTTTTTTATTATTCAAATAATAATAAAATGTGACGATGAAACCAACAAACCTATAGTTTTTTGATATAATAAATGTTCGTTAATTGATGTAAACTCTTTATATTAACTAACATAATATTAACTACAAAGTAATTCTACTAAAAACATAAAGTTGCACTCTTATAACTATAAAGTATATTTATTCAAAATTTTATTTATATAGTCATTATTGTTGAGAAAAAGAACCCAAAAAATATACAGCGGAACAAAATACTTTTTTCAATCTTTGTGTAATCAAATTGGTAAAACAAACCAACAAAAATAACGAGATCACAACACTAATTTTTAGTATTGAAAACCCTAAAAAACGTGAGAGTGAAAAATCACAGGAACCGTAGGCCACTTAATTAAATCTTTCACTATAATACAAATAATGGGTACACCAAAGTTTTCTCTAGCTCAACAAACTAGAAGCATAATGTAATACCCCAATTTTTGTAACCGAATTAATTAGGGATAATTGAGGTTTATTTGATAAGAAAGTTGATTGGGCGAATATTTGGAAAATAATCTAAGTATGGAAAACTTAGGAAAAATGTACATTGGTGAGTTTCGGACGCTTGCGGACGACTCTCTGGACGACGTGTCTCGTCCGCAAATATGTTGTACTTTGGGACGATATTGGGGACGACGTTCTGCGTCCTAAACTTGTTCTGTGAAGGACTTCCGGACGATTGCGGACGATAGCGGACGAAGAAGGTTCGCTTCCGCATTGAATCTGTACAATTCTGGGACAATTCAGATGGTAGCGACCATCGTCCAATTTGAATCTGTACAAATTCTGGGACAATTCAGACGCTGCAGACGTTACATGCGGAGGTCTCGGCTCATCCGAATGTTTGGAAATTTTTGAGAAACCCATTTTAAAATCATCTCTCTTTCTTCCGATTTCTTGTAAAACTCACTAAAACCTTCTCTCTCCAGAGTGCTGTGGCGACGTCCCCTCCTTCCCTGGGGTATGGAAGGTTTTCCACGTGTCTCTTCTTCTTTGGACCTCCCCTCCATTGAATTGTGCAATGGACAGCCTTCCTACAGTTATCCTCTGCCGCTGTCAGTTTCTTTCCCTTCCCTCCATCTATAAATGGTAAGCTTAGTGTCTTTGTTTACTCTAGCAACTGGGAGATCAAGGTTGAGTGAAGTATCTAGAAGGATGTTCTGTTAAGTGTGAAATAAATTAGTGAGTGGTGTGAGTTGCATTGGAAAGTTGGTGATTTACTGCTATTGGATTTCCACCGTGAAGTTAGAAGGTAAGAATTTAATTTGGAAATTTATGACTTTGGTTTAGTTGAGATCTTCCACTGTTAGAGTTAAATTAGTTTGGAGTGGTGAATTTAAACTCAAATGCCATGCTTGTTAGGAACCGTTGGAAGTTGAAAAGGATTGTGGACATTGCTGCATTGTTGATTGTAGCTGCTGTTTCATTGTGAAAAACTGTTGGGAACTAAGGTAAGAATTAGAATATGTAGTTGACCAAAGGTGGCTCTACATTACGGGTTTTGGATGATTTATATGCTGTGGAATGTTTTGCTTGACTGATAAGTTCTGTTGAAATTACTAGAAGTTGGATTTGTTGTGCTTTACTTGAACTATCAATGTCTGGATTTCGTTGTTGAGTAATAGGCATGGATAATAGAAGATGTTAGTTAATTGTGAATTAAGACAGTCCGAATTTAGTGAATTGTGTAGAAACTTGAACTGTGAAATTCTTGAACTTATTGCCATTGTGATTCTAAGCGGAATGGTAAAATGAACAGATTAAAGGAAGATTTAGTATCAATGATTGTAGCTGTCATTTAAGAAGTTTGAGTTAAATGTGTAGCTTCGAGTATCATAAACTATCCTTCTTCTCATAGTTGATATCCTTGTAAATTCCAGCATGCTTGGCAATTTATTTATTGGATTTAATCTAGGAATTTGTATAAGAAAGTTGTGACTAAACCCTGTATTGGAATTGATTTAAACATGTTCCTCGCTCTTAATGACTAGAGATATTCTTTTATTATTTCTCTCACTAATAAAATGACGATAGCTGTAGTGTTTATAAAGTGAATTTCAATATGTAAATCACATCTGGAGTGGCTGTATTTCTATTGTATATTGTTCCTATGTTTATTTTGTGGCATTCATACATCATCCTAGGGCTTATGAATTGATTACATGTTGTGTGTCATCCTAAATATTAGTAAATAGGTGTGTGGGAGTTTGGGTGAATTGTGACTTTCCATACGGTAGATTCCTCCCACGTAGAGAGTGGTAGGTTTAGTAGATTGACTACGTGGATTCTAGGGTTCACAATTACCCCGTTCTAAAACCCCCAACATCTTCAACAAAAGTGAGGATACTTGCTTATTGTAACGACCCGGATTTTCATACATCGTTAAAATGCGTAAAAATTTGAAAATTTCTTTTTGATATAAATCAGAGTGTGTAAATCCAAATCGCTACCATTTCTTTCTTAAAACTCATAGTGAAAACCAACTTATTAAATGCAGAAGCGTCATAAAATAACCATTTGTAAATTATAGCGGAATCGTAAGAAATCTTTCAAAAGAATTACTAAGTCATTCAAATATTACGTCTATCAAGGAAAACCTTGACAATTAACTTCGTTGATTTATAACTGTTTACTTTCCTTTGTCTTTGCCTTGCTAGCCCGAGTCCCGTGTATGTGAAATCACCCACCCCTGCTTCATTACGTGTTTCTCATCTCCAGACTACCCATCTACCCCAACTCCCTATTCATTCCCTTTTTCAAGCATATCCCGCCCTTTTGGGTTCTCCTCTTTCGGCGTATCTCGCCTTTAGAGTTTCTTCCCTTCCGACATATCCCACCGGAGGGTTCTTCGGTGATGGCATATCCCGTCCGTCCCGAACATTCTTTCTTAGCATTCGTCCCCTTTTCGGCGTATCCTGCCTCCAAGGGTCCTCCCTTTCCGGCGTATCCCGCCTTCATGGTTTCTTCCCTTCCGACATATCCCGCCGGAGGGATTCTTCGGTGATGGCGTATTCCGTCCATCCAGAACATTCTCGTTCTTATACATTTTCCTCACTCATACATGCGTGAGTACTACCCAAAGTGGTACTCCCTACGGTTTTCTATTATCATGAAGCACACTACATTATAACGTACATTAACGTAACTGAAAAGCACATTGAAGTAAACATGCTATAATTGAACTCGCGTATTTAAAGAATCACAATAATTGATGTAGATAAGAGAAACAATTATGCTATTGAAATGTAACAGCGAGCGAATACAATAAAGCAATAAAATCTATTGACCGTTCTATTAAATTCAATAATAAACAGGCTAAATAAATCTATATAAACTAAAACTAGAAGATTCTTATCTAGAGCCAAAAAATTACGAGTCAAGTTTGTTATTCATCAACTAGTTCACAACTCACATTTAAAGAAAACAACGGAAATCCGAAATGACTTACAATATTCATCCTTAAACCTTTTTCTTTCGTTGTTTAGTTAACTAAACATTTTTCCTTCATTTGTTTAGTTAACTAAACCTTTTTCCTTCGTTTGTTCAGTTAACCATTCACTTCATTGTAGTTCCCATCTCATTCATGCTAATCACACATTCTTGTTTTCAGTTCATCATTCTCTATCTGTCCACAACTACGTCAAAACTCATTCGTCAACTAATAGCATCTACATTACTATTCAACAGTATTTTCATTCAACTAAATCATATTCTAAATCAATCTTGACAACAAAAAACTTACATACAAAAATCATGCTCACATCCTGAATTTAACCAACAAGAAGCTAACTACTAAACATGCTCTTTTGATGAACAACATACAACAAATGATCTAAATTCAGGAAGATTACCATTTATTAGGCTAATAGATTATTAACCAATTTCATGCTTAGCCCATTTGCATGCTTAGTCGGTTAACATGCTCAAGTGTTGATATTGGTAATTAACATGATAGTTATACATGCTTAAGTGGACATGAAATCCTTTGCTTGATTTATGCTTACACTTAATTTCACAAAGTTATCATTCTCTAATGACAACAAGCAACAGTAGTAAATTATCTGCATGCATAAGGAATTAAAACTATAGCTACATAGTAAGTAAAGATTCAATAACTCTTTTAGCTCACTTTCATACCTTCGTTCACTTAGGCATTTTCATCACATAATGTAATTCTTTCAGCTACTTTCATACCTTACATAATAACTTATCATTTACTTGTTCCACTTTCGTACCATCATTCCTTCGTTTACTTAGACATTTTCATCACATAATGTAACATAAAACAAAGCTGAGTATCAAAAGGAAGGTATCACAGATTCACAACAATTTGTACAGAACATCAAACAACTATCAACATTCATTTTAAGAACACTAACTCTAACTCACACACACTTTACTTGGGTGTAGGGCCTCCTCTGGCCAAGACAACCCATTTCTTTACCTCGAGGTTTTAATGCGCATTGGAATTTCGTCGTTATTCTTCTTCCCTTCTTTGTACCTTCATAAATTAGCAACGTTTATCATTGGTCAAAATGATTACTCAACTTATAAACATAACGTCTCTTTCCTATTCTAAATCGGGACCTCGTTTAACATCTACAATGAAACCAAACATATTCCAATAACAAAATCTGAATCGAGCTACAAAACTACATTCATCATCAAGCAAATTTTCAATAACTAAATCTAATTTCCAGCATACATTTATCCGATTATTGAACTGAATCTAAAACCAACTGTCAACTAAATGTGTAGAGCATGATCCAATGTGTACATTCAACTTCAATTTCACTGTACATGAATTAATCCAACATACATGCATGATTCAACAACCAACATGACATATCCATTTATCTTTTCATCCAAGTTAGAATGGCAGCAACAAAAGGAGCATTTACCCATCAACTGAGAACCACAACGCCAACAATATAACAGAGAATCAACTCCCATACATTTCCAGAACAGATAACCAAATCAAATTCTTGGTAGTTAATCACTCAATTACTTCCAACAGTTCTATATATTCCAACCAATATTCAGAATCAAAATTGTACTTAACAACTATAGATTACTTCAACAAGTCACTAGTTTAGAAGTCCTTAACGGCATCATCAGAAGACAGAAACCAAATAACCAAAATAACAGAGAATGAAACTCACCCTCAGAAGCTCTCGGCCAACTTGACTCCAACTTCATCCTTTTCTCCGCATAGCTCCATCCCCAGCTCACAGAGAGCTCTCCTCTCGGTCAATTTATCCTTCATCCATGACCGACAGCTTCATCAATTAATCACCCACTCACTGTCTCCTCTTCAATTTCCTCACTGTCGGTAGAACCACACAGCTGGAAGGAGGACCACCGTGGAAGATTTGTTCCTGTCACTCGGTTCAACCCAAGAACAGGTTGGAAAATTATGAGCAGACCACAGTTCATCCAAATCGGGTTGAACTACGTTCGGCCAGAATTGGGCGAGTTCGCCACTGCCAAACGTAAAATTGGTGATTCGCCCTTCAATCGACCCTCCAGACACCAACCAATCAATAGAACAACAAGGAAGGAGAGAAACCCAACAGAATCTACCTTGAATTGTCACTGGAAATCGCTCCCATGGAATCCCCAATTCCGAGCCCTAATGTTCGCGCCGCTCGCTCGCACACCGCTGTCGCAACAGCTCGCCAGCGTTGGAGCAGCTCGCCTCCGTCGTCGTCCACCCGTGAGCTCCCTCCTTCCCCTTCGCCATCTCCCTTTCTCTGTCACTCTCCCTCTCCCTCTCCTTTTCTGGTTTGCCCGCGAAGAAATGGCCAGAGGCCATTTATCTTATTTCACTCAACCGGTTTACTTGAACCGGTTGACTCACCCCCAAATCTAACTTCTTCCCTTTTTTAATTCTTCCCCTAAATAATTTACCTTAACACTCAACTTTAAATTAATTAAATAATTTATTTTAAAATTTAATTTATTCCATAAATCCTCATAATTCAATTTAAATCTTAATACCTCCTTTTCTCATTTCGTCAAACGGCCGAAGGCCAGACGAAATGAGGAAATGCTGAATTGGTTTAGTTATTTAACAACAAATCCCACTTATAAATATTAACTCAATTAATCACATGTATGTTATAATTTGATTTAATTAATATTTATTTTATTATTATTTATCATAATTAGCTTAATTTTTCCAATATTCTTAAATCTTACGAATACGTCATTGGTAATACCTCGATAATCATCCAATTAATCTAAAATCCCCAGATTATACTCCAATTATATTTATTAAATTCTGATAAAAAGTCGGGGTGTTACACTTGTGGTAACACCCCCGATGGATATATCTCCTCGTCGGAGTGACTGGTTAGGCCACATGTCTCTAGGGAGTATTTCACCTTAACTTCCAGAAGAGAAACAATTCTCTTCTGTAATGCATTGTGTGGTCACGTATCATTTGCATTGCATTAATTCTGATTTTTGCTGGGCATTAAGCTCATTGTTTTCACCATAATGTAGGTGATAACTTTCATGATGATATTCAAGTTGCGAAGGAGGCATTCCATGATGACTCCTCGTGTTATCAGCTGATTTGATCTACTGGATGTGGCTTGCATAGTTCGGGGATTGTTGGTATTTTGATATTGGTATTTTGATAACGAAAGGGTATTTTGGCAACTACTATTATTAGTATTTTGAATATTTTAAACATTGTAATCGGGACTTTGGGACTTTGTTAAGAACGCTTGGAAAATGTGTTTTGAAATCCTATTGTTATTTTGCACTATTTACTCTGATTTCGTTTTCCTCTAAAATGAATTTCGAATGTTGAATAAATTAAGTGAAAAATTTTACATGACGTATTTTTACAACGTTAAAAAATGTTTTTAAATTATCAGGGCATTACAGTTAGTATCAGAGCGCAACCAGGTCAAACTCGGCTCTGTATACTGTTGATAACACAAGGAATTGTCGTGGAACACTCCTCCTACTGTAAGTAGAATTCAAAATTTTAATTTTAATTATGCTTAATAACTTATTAGTCCTAAATTTAAAATATAGAGGAATTTCTAAAATGGCACGAAGAGCAAGGAATGACATACCAGTATCTAATGAACGGGACGAAGCCCTTAATCGTATAGCAAAAGTGGTTGAGCGTCAGGCTCAATTGATGGTGCAGCAGGCCCAAGTGATAGAAAGGCTTGTGGATCGTGGTAATGGCAATGGGCATGAGAATGGCAACGGTAACGGAAATCATCGTGTTGCAATGGTGCCTGCGGAGGCTGGTTGGGAGCGGTTTCTGCGATTTAAACCGCCAACTTTTGAAAGCAATATTTTTGATATTTCAGCAGCTGAGACGTGGATTCGTTCAATTGAGAAGATTTTTGCCTATGCCGACATTCGAGAAAGTAAAAAGTGAAGTGTGTTGTTTATCTGCTGACTCACGATGCACAATATTGGTGGGAAGCTATATAGCCGACCCTGGAGATGCAGACTCTTACTTGGAAAGATTTGAAGGAATTATTCAATAAGAAGTATTTCAGCTTCACTGTTCAAAATCAGAAGTTTGCAGAATTTATACGGCTACGTCAGATAGGGACTGTGTTGATTATATTCGAAGGTTTGAAGCATTATCCCGGTATGCCCCGTACCTGGTTAGCGATAGTGGATCTAAGGTGCAGCATTTCATACAAGGGTTGAAGGTTGAAATTCTGAGATGTGTGCGGATGTCTGGTATCCGGGGTGTTCCCTATGCACAGATTGTGGCTAGGGCTCTAGATGCTGAAGATGTGGAAGGAATTGCTACCAAATAGAGGGAATTTAGTCAGAGGATGGGGAGGAATAATCAGAGTTTCCAGCAGCGTGGGACTCCATTAGTGAATCATGTCAAGGAGAGGATGTTGAAGAGGAGGAACTACTAGCGGTTGATGTGCCCCAAGGCCCTATCACACGGATTCGAGCCAAGAAGCTAATTGCTTTTCTAACTAGTTTCTATTTTGCAGGGAATACCAAGATGTGAGATTCTTTGAACGATGTATCACAAGATGATAAAGAAGTTCCTTTTCATTTGATCGTTTTGGAAGGTACTCCACCAACCTAAGCCGGATTCCACATTTGCCATGAAGTGTGTCTTGTTTTGATTTAGTTGAATTAGTATTCTAAACAACAATTTTATTTGGTTTGTTTTTATTTGTTTTGTTGTGAGATTTTAGAGAGGTGTGCAGTTTGCATGAAAACCGCACTCTCATGCCGAATTTTAGTCATTAAGAGCATTTTGGTCTTTCAACCTATTTTGTAATTCTTAGGTTAAATTCCCTCCTTTGGAAGATTGGAGGGTAGTTTTGAATTGAAGACAATTTTAGTGTTTTGGAAAACACCTAGCCGCGGCCTCCCCCTCCCTTAGCGCCGATTTCATCCATCACCCAAGCAAGGCCCCTCTTGAAGCTTCTCAACCTTGCATCCTTGGGATATTATTTCTTCGAATCCTTATCTTTCGAGGTAAGATTGTGGTGTGGAGACAAGAGAACTTTCCAACCTTGGAGAGTGTTGGTTTTCGGCCAACCACAAAGTCGCCCCTCTCACTAGGAGGTCCGCAGGCTCCATTGAAGCTACTCACGATTCTTGAAGGTTTTCTTTGTTATTTCTTCAGTACTTAGATGCCCTAACATTCTGGTGATTGAGTATTTATTCGTTGTTTTGGAAATCTTTGTGGATTATTGATTTGGAGGAAGATCTTGTTGGATTAGTATTGTATCATTGAATCTGTTTTATTGCTGGAATGATTTTAGCGCTGATTAGGGCTTCTGTTTGAGGTATTTACGTCGTTCTTTTCTTATTGACGTCTTCTGGAGATATATTTGAGATTGAGTCAGGGAGCTACCCTCCAAAAATGAGCTTCATTCGATATATGCAATTCAAGTTATTCCGTTTTGAATCTGCACTGGTAAATCTGTCCTGCTGGAAACAGATTTTGGGTTGTTATTGAAATTGATAGATCTCCTAATCCAGAGTGCTTTTTGGGCTGGATTTTTAATACAATTCTCTTGAATATATTAAGTTTATGTTCTCCAAAATACAGCTCTAGTTCAGATATATATTTGGAGCTTCATTCATTTTATTGCTGCTGGTTCGAGTAACGATAATTCTCCGGAACAGATTTCTCTAAGGCTCTCCATTTGTTTCTTGGAGCCTATCAGTGGTCATATTAGGTACAAAATTGTTATTCAAATATTATACATATGCCTGATATACTAATGTGTTTTCCATTTGGTTTTAGAAAGTTTCGTACCTAAATAGATGATATCTCTGAACACCTTAGGAACAACTTATATTAATAATGTGGTGACATGTATTTTATTTGATACGGGCACCACTCATTCTTTTATCTCAACACAATTATGTACAAAGGCAAGTTACTCATCAGTATCCCTAAGAACGGGTATCGTGTACTCACGCCTTTCGGTTGGCTCAGATCAATGACTGGGATTTTCGTGCAAATCTGATTGTTATGAAAATAAGGGAATTAAGGAAAGGGATAAGTGGCAAATAAGTTTTACGTAAACTAGACAAGTTGGCTAGGACGTTTACGTTGCAAGGAATTAGATAAGAGGGTGGATTTGTTATGAGAAGGAATAGAACAAGGAATTTAAAATTTATAAGTGAGTAGGTCTATGGAAACTAGTAAACCACGAAGTGATAGTCATGTGTTTGGATAAAGATACCTCCTGTTGACTAAGTGAGATGATAAATAGTACCGAAGCTACTTAGATTTTACAAGTTTTTGAAATGGTAAAGAAAAGTGAGAGAACCCCCCAAGTTTTTAATTGAAGCAAAGAAATAGTGAAAAACAACAACTAGATTTAGTAAGCAAGGTTGCATTAGTTGAAAATGATTAGATGGAGAAAATAATTTTAGGGATAAAAAGAACATTTGAAGATTCCAGACTGAGTTGGATTTTTAGGACATACTTGGAAAGTAGTAAACTAAGGCATTTCAAATTGTGGAACATTTAAAAATGATGAAGAACATCATTAATTAGTGAAGTGTTTTGGATGAATTAAGTACGAATTTAGTAAATGATTGGAATAGTGATTTCAACTCCTGCAGAGATTTATAGAAATAATTGAACATGTATGCACATGCTAAGATAAAGGATGTAGAGAGCATAGCGTGTGCGGTGTTCTTGTTGGTTAAGGATGTGAAATTTTGGTAGGATTCCATTAAAATAACTAAATAAGCGACTACAATGATGTGGACGGAATTCAAGACAATCTTTTATGACAACTATTTAACCCACGTGATAAGGACAAATAATGTTGTGTTTAGATGACTGCGATTGAAGTGATGTTTATTTGGATAAAATTGAATGATGGAAGTAATAAATGATAAGTCATGCTTGGAATTTAGTGTAGAAAAATGGTCTAGGAAGATGAAATGTTAATTCAAAACAAAGTTTTAAAGGTAATAAGGGTGGTCGTTTGGTCAAAGATAGTTCAATTTTGGCTAGGAACCAAAAATGGTTGCACTAAAGGCATTCCCTATTATGGAAGATACAAATAAAGATGGACTTAACATGGTAGGATCAGCAATTTTGGTGCGACAGAATGCTTTGGACGCCGTCAAGTCGATCATATGGCAAGAACCGGTTATGATGTCAGATAAAAAGAGAGGACGATTTGGATACAAGCCTTTTCTGTTATAACGAATGTAGTTAACAATAAAAGGATTTGGTAATATTACGTGATTCGGGACACTAGTTGAAAAGTTATGCTGAACATACGTCTTCAAAAGTTCATATGTTTTGGTGAGAAAAGACTCACATTATAATGGCGACTCTTGAATCAAATGGTGATTGGAATGGTTTCATGAATGTCACTGGCATGATCTTGGGAGATACTGAAAATAGGAACACTATTGTGGAGACAAGGATCAACTGTACCGCATTTTCATAAGAGAAGAAAGATGTAATGTCTTGCTCGCGATATGGTTCAACTGATCTTAGAAGAAAAAGAAAAACTAAATTATGAATTGAAGGCGTGATTTAGTGTTTTGTTAAGGCATGAAACGTTGTGAAAGCGAAAATAGTAAAACCTTGTAGAAGTTGTGGATAAGTACGAGATAACAAAAAGTTTGGACACGTATATGCTAGAAATACTGTTAATGGTTAATTGGGTTGTTAGACCAAAAAAGTAACTACATTGAGCAAATTTCGAGGACGAAATTTATATAAGGTGGGAGGATTGTAATACTCCAATTTTTGTAACTGAATTAATTAGGGATAATTGAGATTTATTTGATAAGAAAGTTGATTGGGGAAAATATTTGGAAAATAATCTAAGTATGGAAAACTTAGGAAAAATGTGCACTGGTGAGTTTCGGACGCTTACAGATGACACTCTGGACGGCGTGTCTCGTCCGCAAATAACTTTGGGATGATATTGGGGATGATGTTCTGCGTCCTAAACTTGTTCTTTGAAGGACTTTCGGATGATAGCGGACGAAGAAGGTTCGCGTCCGCATTGAATCTGTACAATTCTAGGACAATTCAGACGATAGCGGACGATAGCGAAAGAAGAAGACCATCATCTGATTTGAATCTGTACAAATTCTGGGACAATTCGAACACTATGGATGCTACATGCGGAGGCTTCGACTCGTCTGAATGTTTAGGAATTTCTGAGAAACCCATTTTAAAATCGTCTCTCTCTCTTCCGATTTCTTGTAAAACTCACCAAAACCTTATCTCTCCAGAGTGCTGCGGCGACATTCCCTCCTTCCCTGGGGTATGGAAGCTTTTCCATGTGTCTCTTCTTCTTTGGACCTCCCCTCCATTGAATTGTGCAATGGACAGCCTTCCTGTAGTTATCCTCTACCGCTGTCAGATTCTTTCCCTTCCCTCCGTCTATAAATGGTAAGCTTAATGTCTTTGTTTACTCTAGCAACTGGGAGATCAAGGTTGAGTGAAGTATCTGGAAGGATGTTCTGTTAAGTGTGAAATAAATTATTGAGTGGTGTGAGTTGCATTGGAAAGTTGGTGATTAACTGCTATTGGATTTCCACCGTGAAGTTGGAAGGTAAGAATTTAATTTGGAAATTTATGACTTTGGTCTAGTTGAGATCTTCCACTGTTAGAGTTAAATTAGTTTGGAGTGGTGGATTTAAACTCAAATGCCATGCTTGTTAGGAATTGTTGGAAGTTGGAGAGGATTGTGGACATTGCTGTATTGTTGATTGTAGCCGCTGTTTCATTGTGATAAACTACTGGAAACTAAGGTTAGAATTAGAATATGTAGTTGGCCAAAGGTGGCTCTACATTACGGGTTTTGGATGATTTATATGCTATGGAATGTTTTGCTTGAATGATAAGTTCTGTTGAAATTACTAGAAGTTAGATTTGTTGTGCTTTACTTGAACTATCAATGTCTGGATTTTATTGTTGAGTAATAGGCATGGATAATAGAAGATGTTAGTTAATTGTGAATTAAGACAGTCCGAATTTAGTAAATTGTGTAGAAACTTGAACCGTGAAATTCTTGAACTTATTTCCATTATGATTCTAAACTGAATGGGAAAATAAGCAGATTAAAGGAAGATTTAGTATCAATGATTTTAGCTGTCATTTAAGAAGTTTGAGTTAAATGTGTAGCTTCGAGTATCATAAACTATCCTTTTGCTCATAGTTGATATCCTTGGAAATTCCAGCATGCTTGGCAATTTATTTATTGGATTTAATCTAGGAATTTGCATAGGAAAGTTGTGACTAAACCCTGTACTGGAATTGATCTAAACATCTTCCTCCTTGCTCTTAATGACTAGAGATGTTCTTTTATTATTTCGCTCACTAATAAAATGACGATAGTTGTAGTGTTAATAAAGTGAATTTCTATATGTAAATCACATTTAGAATGGCTGTATTTCTATTGTAGATTGTTCCTATGCTTATTTTGTGGCATTCATGCATCATCCTAGGGCTTATGAATTGTTTAAATCTTGTGTGTCATCCTAAACATACGTAAATAGGCGTGTGGGGGGTTCGGGCGAATTGTGACTTTCCATACGGTAGATTCCTCCCACGTAGGGAGTGGTAGGTTTAGTAGATTGGCTACGTGGATTCTAGGGTTCACAATTACCCCATTCTGAAACCCCCAACATCTTCAACAAAAGTGATGATACCTGCTTGTGGTAACACCTCCGATGAATATATCTCCTTGTCAGAGTGACTAGTTAGGCCACATGTTTCTAGGGAGTATTTCACCTTAACTTCCAAAAGAGAAACTGTTCTCTTCTGTAATGTATTGTAAGGTCACACATCATTTGCATTGCATTAATTCTTATTCTTATTGGACATTAGGCTCATTGTTTTTCCCGTAATGTAGGTGATTACTTTGATGATGATATTCAAGTTGCAGAGGAGGCGTTCCAGGATGACCTCTCGTGTTATCAGCTGATTTGGCCTGCTGGGTTTGGCTTGTGTAGTTCGGGGATTGTTGGTATTTTTATATTGGTATTTTGATAACGAAACGGTATTTTGGTAACTACTATTATTCGTATTTTGAATATTCTAAACATTGTAATAGGGACTTTGGGACTTTGTTAAGAACATTTGGAAATTGTGTTTTGAAATCCTATTGTTGTTTTGCACTATTTACTCTGATTTCGTTTTCCTCTAAAATGAATTTCGAATATTGAATAAATTAAGCGAAAAATTTTACTTGACGTATTTTTAAAACGTTAAAAAATATTTTTAAATTATCGGGGCGTTACACATACAATATTCATCAAGACCAAAACAACAATGTTGGAAGATAACAAAACGTAAGAGAGGATAAACATAGGGTTACCAAACTACAATATCATTTTTACCCCAACAGACTGCCTTAGAAACTCATACGACAATCACTATCATAAAAAACATACCTCTTGATGTCGCAAACATACAGTTCAAATTTCACAACCATCTAACGGCAGAAACTCGAGGAAACAGAATTCTTGTCTGACTGCACCTGAAACTCAAAAAAGCTCTTTTCTTCTATCTTTTTTCTCTCTTTCTCTCTAGGTTAAGTAAATGGCACAATAGCCTTTTATACTTAGCCCAAATATGGGCCGAGCCCAAAAAATCTACCCCTTGACTCATATATCGAACTCTAGCAAGCCTGTTCTCTGCCTACAAGCCTCCAACTTTTCTTTAGGTAAAGTTTTTGTCATCATGTCAGATCCATTCTCACTATTAGGAATCTTCTCAAGCTGTAGCATCTTTGATTCCAACACTTTGCGAATCTAATGATATCTCACATCAATATGTTTCGTACGTGAGTGAAAAGTGGAATTCTTGGTAAGATAAATTGCACTCTAGCTGTCACAGTACAAAATCAATTTATCGTGTTCATCACCCAATTCTTGTAGAAACTTTTTCATCCACAAGACTTCCTTACAAGCTTCTGTAATTGCAATATACTCAGTCTCTGTAGTAGATAAAGCAATGCAATCTTGTAGTTTAGATAGCCATGAAACAACTCCCCCTACAAAAGTGAATATCCTGATGGAGACTTCCTTGAGTCTATGTTACCAGCCATATCTGCATTTGTGAAATCATCCAACACAGACTTAGCATTTTCAAAGCACAAACACACCTTAGAATTGCCTCTGAGATACTTGAGAATCCATTTTACTACTGCCCAATGCTTTTTCCCTAAATTAGAACGAAAATGACTAACAACACTAACTGCATTAGCAATATCTGGTCTTGTACACACCATGACATACATTAAGCTACCCACTACGGATGCATAAGACACATTTTTTATCTCTTGCATCTCATTCTCACTTGTAGGACATTGCTTGGTGCTAAGTTTAAAATGACCTACAAGTGGAGACACAACAGGCTTCGCTTTGCTCATCTTAAATCTTTCATGAACTTTCTTTATGTGCCTCTCCTGAGAAATCCACAATTTGTAGTTCTTCATATCATGAATAATTTGCATGCCAAGAATCTATTTAGTTGGATCTAACTCTTTCATGGCAAAGGATTTACTGAGCTCTTTCTTCAGCTTTTCTATCTTAGCAGCATCTTGTCCAACAATAAACATATCATCAATGTACAACAAAAGAATCACAAAATCACTGTCAGAAAATTTCTTCACAAAAACGCAATAGTTAGAAGTAGTCTTACTGTACCCATTCACTTCCATAAAAGTGTCAAACTTTCCATACCATTGTCTCGGTGCTTGCTTAAACTCGTATAAAGTCTTTCTTAACCTACAGACAAGATCTTCTTTCCCTTTAGTTATAAAGCCTTCAGGCTGCTCCATATAGATCTTTTCCTCCAAATTTCCATGAAGGAAAGTTGTCTTTGTAACGACCTGATTTTTTCATTTCCTTTAAAAATGCATTAAAATTTAAATTTTTTATAAAAAAACTAAAACCTTTCAATTGAAATAAAATCAGAGTGCCCTTCGACCATGTCCCGGCCCTCTACTAAACCTTGCAAGGAAGTTGGACCGTTAAAACTCTTTTTCATTCTACCCGCTATGAAAATCGTTATAAAATCTTTTACCAAAATACAGCGGAAGTCAAATCAATAAACATAGTAGGTTTATCAAAACATAGTGGAAACGTAAATAATGCGTTTGAGAAATGAAAACTAAAAAATTAAATATAGCTTAATTACAACCATTTTCTCTTTTATTCTCTTTAGCCTGACCAACCACAAGTTCCCGCGCCTGCAAATCCTTCATCCCTGCTTTTGGTCTGTTCATTGTTTCCTCGTATATGTACCTACACTATAAGTAAAGACGTAAGCCTAATGGCCCAGTAAGAAAAAACTTTTATGCAATATGTTATGCCTCTCTTTAGTTCTTTTGGAATGGGGCCACCCAAACCAATCTTTTGATTACGTTAATTGGTTCTTTTCTTTACTCATACGTTGAGCTGGAGATTGGAGAAATTCGCGGCGGAAGGGTAGTCTTTGTCGGCTTCAACCACCGAGAGTAGATAGTCTCTCAGTCCTGACAAGGGAAAGGTAATGTTCTTATAAATCCTCTCTACCTGACTGATCCGTACATACCCTTCCATCCCCTAACTCCCTTTTCTTCTTTTTCTTCATTTTCTTAATGTTTTTCCTCACATAATGCATGTGAGTGCCACCACCAAGGTGGCACTACCTATTGATTTATATTAGCATGATAAATGATGACACATTCTCTCAATAACATGATCCATGATGCAGTATATCGTAACATTAACAATAATTGAATTGCGCTTATAAAAAGAAGTAAATGACAATAATCGAATAACAGAAATTGAAAGCGCATAGAAATGAAAGCAACCAATAATTGAATAACGCATTAAATAAAGGTAGAAAATAATTGAAGATGACGATAATTGACTAGCGCATTTAAGGGAAAGTAAACAACGATATTGGACAATAAAGCATAATTGAACAATAGTAATTGAGCGTGCAAGTAAAGCCGTGAATGGAAACCACAAATATAAATAACTTGCTAGAGAGATTGCATGCTTTTAATATCAGAATATAAAATGACGTGCTTGTAATATCATGCTTTTACTTAAGGAATTGAACAACTAACAAAATGGTGAACATGCTAAGCAATAATAATTTTAATCTATCAGATAACGTACATGCATGGTAGGCATACTCAAATGAGAAATTACGATTCTTATTAAACATGCTTCTATTTCTTTTAAAGTAAACATGTTCAGATTGGTTATAGTTAATTATTTAATTTTAATTATACATACTCAACGAAGTAATTTCAATTAGTAGTCTAATGGATTAAGTAACATGCTCAAGGAAGTCATTACCATTACTAGCTTAGTTTATTAAACATGCTCAGGGTTCAGTTAATTAGCCATTAAACATGCTCAATTTAACAGATTAGATCAACTAAGTATCAACCTAACCATGACTTCAAGCTATTACTGAGATATTAAGGAAATTGAAATGGCAAGACAATATATGTACAGCACTAACAACATCATAATAGCAAGTAAGGCAGTAACTATACATATAACGGAATAGAATCATCATCAAAGGAATAACTCATAGCTCGTCACGTTTTTAATTCCTCATTCAAGCAGTAAGCATTCGGCATTTATCATCTTCTTTATTAAAGTAGAGCATCAGATTGTATAAATTTAAGTAAAGAAGATTGTAGGAATTTAACAGCAGTTATCAACAAAGAAAATGACAACAGTGAATCATCCAAGGAAACTGACACTACTCACGCACACTACTTGTGGGTAGGGCCACCACTGGCCAAGACACACCAAAGTCCTTACCCTCTATGAAGACCTAATAGGGACAGCAACTCCAAGCAGCTCCATAGCTCACGGTCAGCAGCTCCAAGCTCATGACCTCCAACCTCCAGCAACCCACGTATCTCTTGTGAGAAGTCACACAATCTCACAAAATCAGAACACTCACAAGCTCAAGCACACTCTCACTATCTCACAGAGGATTTCACTCTCTCGCAGGAACCCTCTCTTCCACGAAAAGGAAGAAGACCGAATTGAAGAATAAGGAAAATGCTAGAGAAGGATGGCTTACAATCTACAAATCGTACCTTGCGGGGGAACGTAGGTACAACTACTAGAGTGGGAGGGACGTGGTCTAGCATTGGGGAAGGCATGGGGAGAGTTGCTCACTGGTCGGCTGAGTGGGAATTAAATTGCTACACGACAAATTTCTATTATTTTAAACCCTAATTTGTCGTAGGTATAGGCTGTTTCGGACGAGTGCGGATGCTCTGGTCTCATCCTTATTCGTCTGAAAGTCACTATACCTAAGGTAGATTTGTACATTTGGACAAAGGAGGGCGTCCGGAAATAGCATCTTCATGTGTCCGAAAGTGTCCCAAAATTGAACAGATTCAAAACGCCCGTGTCTGAATCTGTCCACCGTCGTCCGCTGCCGTCCAAAACTACCATTCGGATGAAGGAAGTCATTCGAATGCAGTGTCTGCATCATTCAAAATTTCCCCAAAATTGGACAGATTTGAAACTTCATCGTCTGTCCGTGTCTGCACTCGTCTAGGTTCGTCTGAAACTTCACGACACAGACGAAGTTAGGACGTGAAATCACGTCCTGAGTCATCCTAAGACTCAAGGGCGACGTGCAATGCATTTACGGATGACATTTCTCGTCCTCATTTCGTCCGCATGCGTCTGAACCTCTATAACCCCAACTTTTCTATCATGTTTTCCTACAAACTTTCATCCCAAAAATTCCCATACTTATAAGCTAACGAATACGTCCTTGGTAATACCTCAAACATTATCCAATAAATCAAAACACCCTTCAATTACCCTTATATAGATCCGATATAAAAAGTTGGGGTATTACGGTCTTCACATCAAGTTGTTCTACCTCAAAGTAAAAACTAGCAACAAGTCCTAAAACAACTCGGATCAAACTCATCTTCATGAAAGGCGAGAAAATATCATCAAAGTCAACACCTTTTGTCTAATTGTATCCTTTTACAACCAGTCTTGCCTTATACCTTGGTTGTAAGCCATTTTCTTCTGACTTCAATCTGAACACCCACTTGTTTTTCAAAGCGCTCTCTTTCCTTTTGGTAATTTCACCAAGTCATAAGTTGTTGTTCTCACGCAAGGACTTTATCTCATGTTGCATTGCACCCAACCTCTTTTTTTCTGTCCATGCAACAAAACCTCCTGATAAGTTTCTAGTTCTCCCCCATCAGTAAGAAACACATACTCTCTGTTACAATATCTCTTAAAAGGTTCTCTGTCTCTAATTGATCTCCATAATCGAGGCTTATCAACTGGCTCTTATGAGTTCTCTTCAGCTGCTTCATTATCAGCTGGAAAGGGATCATTTGTTTGTGTATCTATGTCATCATTAATAGGTATTGTAGGTGGACGAACCATACCTGAGTGAACTTGCTCTTCATTGATAGACTTTAGGTTCTTTCTCTTTTCAAAGTCTTCAATAGTTTGATCTTCTATAAAAATTGCATCTCTACTTCTAATAACCTTCATGTCGACCTCATCCCAAAATCTGTACCCAGACTCCTCATGATTGTAACCAATAAAAATACACTGTCTCGTTTTACTGTCAAGTTTAGATCTTTCATCTTTTGGACTATGCCCAAATGCTCTACAACCAAAAACTCTCCAATTCCCATAAGAAACATCTTTCCCTGACCACACCCTCTGAGGTGTAATACCCTGATACTATTTTTCTCTTATACGCGATGTAATCAAACTTTGGAGATAGTTATATATTACATTGTGAATCTATACTTGTTTAATTATAACATGTATTTATGGGAAAAATATTATTGGACAAAATTTTAGTAGAAAAATGTGAAGAAAATGGAAATTTGGCGTATTCGGACACTTGCGGACGCCATGGGGACGAGATGCAGCGTCCGCACACGCTTGGGTAATACTTGGGACAAAGCAGGATGGATCCTTGTGTCCTAACTATCCAACTAGACACTTGCGGATTAATGAGGACGAGGGTGGATGAGGACGGAGTGCGTCCGCTTTGAATCTGTCCAATTTTTGGACACTTTTGGATGCATGCGGATGCCAAATTGCATCCAAATGTTGCATTTGGGAGGTATGGACAAGACGAGGATGCCATTTGTCGTCTGTAAACACAAATCTACCTTAGGAATTTTACACATGCAAACGGATGCAGACGAGACCAGCACGTCCGCACTCGTCCAAAACATCGCAGATCTGCGACATTAGAGATTTCAAATCAAATGGCTGGTCACGTAATCATTTGATATGGGACCTCCCTCAACACGGAAGCGGTCCCCCTCCAGGTCCAGACCACACGATCCGCCTCCTACCCCTCCATAAGTGTTCAGGTGGTCCCCCTTAGGTAAGCCCATCTATTTCACCTGCAGCAATTCCCCTGCGTCTCTCCTTATTCTTCTTTGCTAGGTTTCTCCCCTTCTAGAGTGGATCCCCTACGTGAAGTATGGTTCTGGAAGCAAGGAGTTGGCTATCCGTGAGTAAGTTCATCAACAAAAGGTAAGGGATTTGGGTAGTCTTGGCCAGTGGAGGCCCTACCCATAAGTAAAGTGTGCATGCGTGAATGTTTCTTGCCATTGAGTTTTGTAGTTCCTTTAGTTGTCTTAAATTTCTGTAAATCTTTTGGTGGTACTCTGTTAGCTACCTTGCTTTGTATATTACTCTTTAGGTACCTTACTCTGTAAATTTCATTCTAATACTCACGTAATATTTGATTTACATTTACCGAAGATAAGTCTGCCTTGTTTAATCCTTGTCTGGTGTTAGTTTGGTAATGTGGAAATATGAATGAAGGAATTCTTTGTGATTGATAAGAATGAATGTGAATGAAAACGTAGGAATGATGACCCAATTATGTGAGCATACGTGTTATTGTTTTTGGTATCACCTATCCTACTATTCAATTTATTCTGTGAACACATGTTGGTTATGAATATATGTCGCTAATACATCGCTTTATCTGAGTTGTTTTACTCTATTCTACTGGTTAGTTTGCCTGCGGTTCGGTCCAACTGGTCCATTGGTTACTGGTGACTGGCAACAGATTGCAGCTCTGAAGATTAGCTGAAAAATCTGGATCAGTAATTGGAATCTTGAGATAAGATAAGTGGTTCAAATTTAGTCCTTTGTGTATAAATAAGGAGAAGCATCCTTGATTTTCAATTACCAAAAGAAGAAGAAGCAGGAGAAAGGGTTGTTGCCTCGGGTCTTCACGATGAGAAGGACTTCCTCTCTGTATTCTGGATTTCTAGATGTTGTCTTTGAGTGTTGTCTAGATGTTGGCCGATTACAGTTCAATGTTATCTATAATTCTATAATTGTGAATTTTGGTCTGTTGATGTATTCTCTGTTGGTGTGTATGTTGGATGTACACTGTTGGGTTTATGATTTCTGAATGGTTGAGAATAATATACTCTGTTTGTTATGAGTCTACAATAATAGTTGATTAGTGTATTGGTTACCTATTGGATGAGTTCATTATTCTGTTGTTGTTGGATGATCTGGTTAGGAATGATAAGCTATTGAGTTATTGTTGTTGGGCTCATGTTAATTGAATGGTAACGGAGATGTGTATTCTGGTGCCAATGGGTTGATTATGGTTTTGATTGTTGACATATTATTTATGTTTTGGCAGAGGAATTGTTTTGAAGATCAAAGTTTCTCTCTCTGCTGAATTCTCATGCTTGCTTGATGTTAATGGTAGTCGTTGGATTTCTTGATGAACATATTAGATGGAATAATATGTTGGAGGTAATGTTGGTTTGGGTTTTTGGATATATGTTCTTGGATTATTTGGTTAAGCCCTCCTTTAAGATTGATATTCTGTAATACAGGGTGATGTTCTTTGTTTGTGATGGAAATGGTTAAGCTGCTATATGGATCACTAAAATAGACATAAATTAGTTGAACATTCTTATGAATGGGATATGAGCCATATTCTTTGTTACTTATAAAATATGGTCAAAGAACTTATGCCTCTTATTGAATTCTAGTTGGTACTCTCTGATATATTTTGACGACTTGAGGACAATGAACTGATGATTTGGGTTTTGAACATTGTTGAAAATAAGTAGGTATGGTTAAGATATTGCCATGTGATAAACTTAGTTTATAACCGTTGTTAATTGGGATTAAAACTATTAGACTGAGTTGTAATTAATTAAGCAGTTTTGTTTAGGAAACTTTAATAAGTAGCGTATAAGGATTAACGATAGGGAAATTCGATGAGATTAATTAGTTAATTAATTGACTAAACTAATGATTGAATGTTATCAATTGTGAAGGTATAAAAGAAAAGAAAAAGATAATGATTAAACGTTGAGCGCTTTAAGCAATCAAGGTAAGTGATATGCATGTGTTTTGGTCTTTGGACCCTACATCGCAAGATTAGGAGATGCATGTTTCATTGTTTACAGCTTTCCTAGCATGTTTCGTTGTTTACAGTTTTTAAGAGCACGTTTTGTTGTTTACAGTACTTAAATTCACGTTTTGTTGTTTACTGTTTTTATAGCATGTTCTGTGAATGGTACATTGATTGTTTATTTACGCTTTCATATGAACTGTTGTGTGCATTCATGAATATCATCACGATTTTCAAAAGAATACGAAAATGATCTTTATGCACGGTTTTGAAAAGGAAAGACGGAAAACGAAAAGAAGTACAAACGAACAGGAAACGAAAAGAAAATACAAATGAATGATTAAGAAAGATAAAGAAGAAGATCCTTGTGGACCGGTAGGCGAAGCCCGATGCAAGAACAAAAGAAAAGAATAAAAGATAAATATTTTTGCGGTCTGGTATGTCAAGCCCGGTGCAAGAACAAAAGAAAAAAATAAAATATAAAGAAAAAATAAATGTTTTTGTGGTTCAGTATGTCATGCCTGGTACAGGAACAAAACAAAAGAAAAGAATAAAAGATAAAGAAAAGATAAATATTTCTGTGGTCCGGTATGTCACGCTCGGCACTGGAACAAAACAAAAGAATAGAAAAGAAAAGAAAAAAAACGTGTAAAGTAAAGTAAAGAATATGAAAAGAGAAACAGATACAGATACAGGAACAGAAACGGATACGGAAACGGATACGGAAACGGAAATGGAAATGGAAACAGAAATAGAAACAAGTTTCCATAAATGAAAACAGATACAGATACAAATACAGATATGGATACAAATATAGAAATAGACACGGGAATGGATACGGAAATGCGTACGATCACGGATACAGAATTAGTAACAGAAAGAAAGTTACTAAATGAGAAAAGATATAAGATAAAAGAAAGATAATGAAAAGAGAAACTGAACACGATTTTAAAATGGCACAGCATGTGCATGTAACATATTAGGTATTGTCACTTACTGAGCGTTAGGCTCATAGTTTATGACTTGCAATGTAGGTACAAGTACAAGAGAAAATGATGAACAAATTAAATGAGCAGTTGACGAAGGATTTGCACGGGCGAGTCTTGTGATTGGCCAGGCTGAACGAAAGTAAAGTGAAAATGAATTTGTAAATGCTAAAGTAACACTTTATTTATTTATTGTCTTTTCAAATAAACGATTTATGATTTCGCCGTAAATTGAGAAAAAGAAAAAAAATTTAAATTTTATGCATTTTTAAATATAAGAAAAACCGGGGTATTACAATTATACTGAGGATATGGAACTATATGCATTCACGAGCATTCATGCATCATGGTTTTCAAAATGTTACGAAAATGGTTTTCATGCATGGTTTTAGAAAATGGTGTAATGGATGCTCATACATACTAAGTGTATGGGGTTCTCTAGGGTAGATCACCCGAAGTAGACAACCTTAATTTGGGCTGTAGGAATATTCATTTTATCATTAAGCGTAAATGAATTAAATAGAATAAATGTAAATAGATGCGTTCCAGGATAAGCCCGAGATTCTTTCTGGGGTATTATGGGAACGAACTAAACATTGTAAACGTAAACTGTAAGCCATGAGGTTGGACTGCAAGCGTGAGCCCGGCAACTGAAGTCGATAATGTAAACGAAATGAAATACATAAAGAACATGAAAATGGTTTGAGTTGGCCTAAGTTCGCCACTCATTCTCGAGATGTTAACAGAAAGGAAACGATAAAAGTGCATCATGATGGCCTAAGTTCACCATCACGATGTAAGTTCACCGTTAGCAATACAAGTTCACTATGTTGGCCTAAGTTCACTAGCATAGTACAAGTTCACCGCCTGGGCCTAAGTTCACCCATACAGCCTAAATTCACTATCAGAATTAAAGTTTATCACAGTTCTATAAGCAAGTAAAAGTAAAGAAAGGAAAGGAAAATAGAAAAATGAAAACAAAAACAGAAAAATGAAAACAGAAATGAAAAAAGGAAACTGTATATGGATTTTAAAGGTTGCATAGCATATACATATTTAATTCATATCACTTACTGGACTTTAGGCTAGTAGTGTAAGTCTTGTGATGTAGGTATATGTTAGATCAAGTAAAGAAGTACGTGATGAATGATTTGCACGCGTGGATCTTGTGGCTGGCTAAATTAAGGTAAAAAAAATGAGAAAGGTTTTGTAAAGGTTTATTATTGTATTTTCAAATACTTGGTTTTATTATAAAGTTTTCCGTTGTGTTTTATAAAAGGTTTTTAAGAAAATAATTTTATTGACCATTTTTAAAGGGTTTTAATAATGAAAAGTTTTCTGCTACACAATTGTTTAAACGGATTTAAAGAAAAGAAAAGTTTTAAATTTAAACATTTTTCTAAAAATGTCATGTTTTAAGAAAGCAAAACCGGGTCGCTACAATTGGTATCAGAGCACCCGGGTTTTAAAATTGATTTCTTATACTGCCTACCAGCACAAGTTTCGACGTTGAAATGCTTCATCGACTACAAGTATGTTAAGTGTCACCTTGAATTATATGTTTTGTTAGTGGATTGTGTGCTTAAGTTATAAGGTATTTGATTTAGAAGTATGTTATAGTTGTCCTCGTTAAGTTAAGAGAAATTTAAAATGGATGAGAGAATTCTTTTGGATTTAAAAAATGAGGTGGAGAAATAAAATAAAACATTGGACTTATACTCTATACGTGGGTTTTGCTTACTATTCTAATTACTGCTTGGTAAATAAGCTGAAAATGTTGTCCTGTTTGATTGGGTTTTATTCTACCTCTTTTGGATTACTGCTAGGTAGACAGTTGAGAGATTGTGTTCTATTAAGTGGGATTTGTCTTCAATATAATTTACTGTTTGGACATATGTTTCGGTGAGGATAAGGAATTGGTGATTGGGTTATTCTCTGTTCAAATTATTGTTTTGATGGACATCGTAGCATATAGTAGATTATACCCTGTGAGTTGTTGTTGGGTTCCTTGTATTTGAGATTTTTATACTTGAACTATAGTTTGATGATTGTTGATGGAAGGAATGTTGTCTCTATTAGTTTGTAATTTTGATAAAATTGTTAAGGATTAACACTCCATTTATTGAATCTTGTTCTTCATCCCTTCTTCTGCTTTAATAACCATCATTGAGAATAGTAAAGTGTGGTTGGGTTTTATAGTTTATTTCATTTAATGCTTTGAAGGACATGGTTAAGGATGATAGTTTGTTGGTTTGGATTTAGGTTCTGTTTTGTCAATAGTTGAGGTTTTAATAAATTGTGTTGGTTGAACAGGAACAAAATGGTGAGAGAAGTAAGACAGAATGGGGATCTAAGGGATGAAATGATTAGTAAACTAACGGAAATATTGGAGCATCAGATTCAATTCATGGAATGGAATAGGGAATTGGAAGAATAGAGAAATTAGTAGCTGGCGGTTCCCAAGGAGTTAGGGTGTGAAAGATTTAGTTGACTTAAGCCGCGATGCTTTGAAAGAGATATTTCTGATCCAGCAAGTGCAGAAGAGTGGATTTGAACGGTGAGCATGTTTGAGTATGCCAAGGCTGAAGAGTAAGAGAAGGTTACTTATGGCATGTTCATATTGACAAAGGAAGCCTAGTTTTGGTGAGATTCAATGAAGGTGGTGCACAATGTAAGGGCTATGCAATGGGAGAAGTTCAAGGACATCTTCTACGACAAATATTTTAATCGCACTACAAGGACAAGCAAGTTGATCGTGTTCACTAAGCTTTGTGAGGAAGGCACAGTTATAGAGTACATTTGCAAGTTTGAAGCATCGGTTTGCTTCGCTTCTTGTGAGCAATAATGAGCATAAAGTATACCAATTTGTGCAAGGACATAAGACAAAAATTTATAGAGGTGTTAGGATATCGGGTACTTAAGATGTGCCCTACTTAGAAATTGTATCAAAGGCTCTTGACATTGAAGACGTGGAGAATCGAATCTCGAAACAGAACGACTTTGCTATAGAAGTTTAGCCGCAGTTGCAGGAAGAAGGAAACATGTCTAGAGGAGTGAAGCACTTCTTTGAAGGAGATGGCCAACAAGGAATTGAAAGGATTGCTAAGAGGGAAGCTATAGTTATTTAGTGCCCAAGGTGTAAGAAAAGTCATAAAGAAGAATGGATGGCTGGATCTAGGAAATTTTATAGATGTGGTAAAGTTGGTCATGTTGCAAGGATCTACCACACACTATCCGATCAATTGAGAAAAATTCTAGCAAAGGCTTTTCTCATGCAACGAATGTAGATGGTGGTCGAATAACCTGTATGTAAATCATTGTTTTTCTAATTGTTATATTTTGTAGATGTATAAGTGTAATGATATAATGCAAGAAGTTGTTTTGGGTACCATTATGTTATGGATATTAATGGAATTTTAAGGATGTTGAATGGTTATGGTTGTTAATTTTTCCCCCACTTACCCTAATCCAATAAAATAGTGAGTATTGTTATGATTGTGAGCAAGAAATTTCATTAAAAATGAATTTGAAATCTATATAAGTCACTAAATAGTACACTACCTCTAAAGTTGGAGTTGGAATTTCTGTGCTAAGATGAGGTGATGGTTTCTGTGCTAATAAATCAAGATTCTGTTATAAATTGGAGAATGAATATTCTGTGAATAAACTTAAAAGAACGGTTGCACCAAGGGTATTTTATCATGAAAAATGTAAATGAAGAATGAATCTATAGGGACGTAATGAGTAAAATAGGGATAGATGCATGTATTTAGTGCATGAAGTTGGTTATATTGTATGTGGAGTTAGTGTTTTGATGTGTGAGATCGATATTTTGGTGCATAACGACGTATAAAGACATTAAAGATAAGTGCGGTTTCTGTAAATTTCTCCTTGAATGTAATTGTATATAGATGAAAATAATGCATGTGTGATTTATTTTAATTGTGTTTGGATGTAGATACATTGTTCCTTTTGGATTAAGTTGAGTGATGTGTGTGCTAAAAGGTATAAATTCTAGCACTGCTTGGATTTTGAGTGCAAGAGGTATGAAGTGTAGCTTGTGGGAAGTAAAGAAACAGGAGAAGTTCTTTCAAAATTTTTATACATTGGAAAATAGGATAGGTGAGAAGCAAGTTCTGCATGAACTAAATCAAGTGGACACTTAGGTGAGGTTGCCTATGTTGCAAAGGATTAGATAGAGGATAAAAAAATCGTCGAGGATAATAGGCTATTGGCTAGAGGTTAGTACTTGTTTCACTTACCGCTTTGGAGGACTTAGGTTTTAAGGATTCAAATGTATGAGTTTTACCACTCTCTTACTGTGTGTTACAATCTATTGAAATGAATTGGAGTGTGGATTTTGGAAACTGTTAGATCCAAAGATTTTAATTTATGGATCCAAGGGTCTTATTAAAACAGAAAGAGAATATGATGTGTGTTAAAAAATGAAGGGACTGTGTTGTTTGTATTTGAGAAGCTTAAAGTGATTAATGGTAGTTATTTTTGGGATGGAAAAATGAGATGACCTAGAGTATATGCTGGGACAAATTTTGCAGAAAGAACTTTTTATGGAGGGAGAAATATAATACCTAGAAAAATCCCTCTATATATAATGTAAAGGATTTTATGGAATATATGTTTTGATAAAAGAAAATACATTTCGTAATAGTGTATGGTACACTTGATATAATGCAATGAAAATGAGTATGAGATAGAAGTATTGTTGGATTTATTTTGTTATGAAATTAAGTTAGAAGTAATGTAAATTAAATTGATTAAGTAAAATAATTGAGGAAAAAATGTCAGAGGCGTAGCAGCTTCTATGTGAAGAAATTGATGTGGGAGGGGTCAAGCATATGCTTGACCTGGAGAATGCAAGGCATGGATTTCAAGGCTGAGCGGTCGAGCATATGCTTGACCAGGACATCATGCTACTAGGGGTGGAAATCAGTTCGGTTCGAATCGGGTAACCCAATCAAACTAATATGTTCAGTTCAGTTTTGATATGAAAAAAAATAAAATATAGGACCAAACCGATCATTTTGGTTCGGTTCTCGGTTGTAAGTGAGAAAAATAGAGAAAAATTGAAGCCGAAGCGAAAATAAAACTAAACTTGAAAACTTACTAGAGGCACTAATTTAATTCCAATTTTTTTTCTCTATTTGAGTTAATTCCAATTCCAATTTAATCAAAAATGTTTTTCTTGTTCGAAACTGAGCCAAGTCAGTTCGGTTCCAATTTAGTTGAAAACCAAACCAAACTGAACCGATTCCACCTCTGTAAAAGTAAACCTATTTGTTTACTTGGGACTTTATGATTTCCAATTTATCGGTTCCCTTTTTTGTGGATATTTGCTTGAGACTTTATGTTCTTGGTTTTGGCCTTTTGGAAAGTTTAGTTAAATTCAATTGTTGGCATAATTAAATATTTGATTGTTGGCATAATTGAATCCTTATTTAATATTGTTTTTGGGGATATTTGTTGGGACTTTTGGGAATGTGAATGTATACTTGGTATTGTATGTTATTGGTTTTGGCTTTTTGTGAAATTTAGTAAAATCATTGTTTGATTAAATGATTGTTTGATTAAATCATTATTTAATTAAATCATTGTTTAATTAAATTATTGTTTGAATGATATTGTTTTAAAGCTATAATATGGAGCCCAAAGCAGATCTTTTAAACCCATAAAATGGAGCATAATAAACCTCTAAAACTGAGCCTAAAAACTCCCAAAACCAAGCCCAAAACCAAATACCCAAATTTTAAAGTCTAGAAAAATACCAAACCGATGAAAATCGAAATTGAGGTTTGGTTTCTAACTCAGTTTCTTGTTATCCTCGTTTCAGTTTCGGTTTTAAAATTACAAAACTGAACCGAGTCCATTTGGTTCTATCTCAGCCAAAAACTGAAATGAACCAAACCATTTCCACCTCTACATGCTACGGCGGAGTGGTTAATCATAGTCCCACATGAATTTCAGAAAAACTGAATTTTGTGCTACTCTGGCTGTGAAGAAGATGTGTGATCCCTATGAGATGTTTTCTGTGATTCCTCCACGTACTCCTCCTTTGCAGATGGCAATTCCTAAGGAGTGTTAGGTGAAATGTTTTAGGATAAATGAAGTGTCCCACATAACACCCTGACTTTTTAAGTTGGATAATTATCGGGGTATTACCAAGGACGTGTTCAGAGCGTTAAGTCTAGGGTAATTCCATTACGTTTTCCTGTGTACGTGATGTAATCAAGTGATGGGGTAGTTAGGGTATTACGTTGTGTATTTATACGAGTCATTTTATGATGTGTATTTATGGGGAAAATGTTGTGGGGTAGGAGTTGAGTGAGATAAATGTGAGGAAAAGTTGTCCAGGGCGCTTTTGGATGCCTGCGGATGATGCTGCAGACGAGTCATGTCCTCCGTAAACATTAGGAGCGTCATCCCGTGTATTGGGATGACTTAGGATGCGGTTTCCCGTCCTCATTTGCCTATGCTGCTAGTTTTTGGACGACTCCAGACGCTTGCAGACGCAGGAAGACGTTATGGAGTTGAATCTGTCCAAATCTTGGACACATTTGGATGAGCCCGGACGAATGCAGACATGGCGAGTTGCGTCCGAATTGAATCTGTCCAAATTCTGGACGAATTCGAATGCGTTGTGCAGACGCCATTTTGCGTCCGAATTCTGAATTCGGATGGTACGGACCAGGACGAGGACGCCATTCCTCATCCGAGATGGAAATTTTGCCTGCGAGATTTTGCTCTTTCGGACGACTACGGACGAGACCAATGCGTTCGCACTCGTCCGAAATAGCCCAGACTTGTGAAAAATTAAGGCTTAAATTATTAGAATCCCGTCCCTTTCAACCATCATTTTCTTCCCTCGACAACAAATCCCCTCCCAAACCACGTGACGCTGACCTCTCCTTGCCTCCCTATGTGTACGTTGTCTCCTCCTCCTATTCAAGTAAAGCCTTCCTCTCTTCCATTATTTCCATTCCATTTTCCTTCTGCAAGAGGGAAGCTCCTACATGGGAAGAGAGTTCCAGAGAGAAAGAGAGAGACCTGTGAGAGAGAGGAGAGTTCCAGAGGGAGATGTGAGTAAAGTGGGTGGGTTAGTTACAGTGTGCTAAGTGTGATTGTGAGTGAGGTTGAAGGAGAGCTGTGAGGTGTGTTACATGAGCTGCTATGAACTGGAAGCTTGAAGTTGGAGCTCCGTGTGTTGTGGAAGCTGCTGCCGTTCGTGAACTGGGAGCTGGAGTGTTGTCCCTATTCTGTGTCTTCGTAGTGGTAAGAACTTGGGTGTGTCTTGGCCTGTGGAGGCCCTACACCACAAGGAGGGTGTGTGAGTTTTATGTTAGTGTTCTGTAGTAGATATTTCCTCAATGGTTCTGTGATTTACATGCCTTATTTGTGATGCTCTGTAGTGTTTCTTTGGTTGTTGGTTTATGATCGTCTGCTATTTCCTTGGATGAATTATTGTTGTTATCTCCTTGCTGTTCATTATTTCTCTTGCTAGTAGAATAGATTTCTTTACTGTCAATTGTGTTCCTTACTTCAAATGCTTCACTTAAATTGCCTTGGATGAATCCTTAAGGTTGGAGTGTGATAAGTGTAGTATGATGAGTATGTAAATGATGAGGAGTAGGAATGAGCTAAGAAAGAGCTTAGAATGTTGGTTTTTACTTGGATGATTTACTGTTCTGTTCTTTGTTATTTTCTTGTTGTCTAGATTGGATTCTATGCGTTAACTAAACTGTTATTTCATTCGTTCCATATTTACTATCTAGTGTTATTCTGAATATGTTAATAAGCATATTTAATTAACTAAGTAAACCTGAGTACATTTAATTAACTTGTCTTTAAATAACTGAGTCAAGCATGTTAACCAACTAATCAGTTGCGCATGTAAAACAACTAAAACAATTAACTAGCAAGTTTGAATTAACTAACTAGCATAATCAATTAGTATGTTTACTTGCTTAAGCATGTTTAATTAGCTGGACTTATTAGCATGATTAATTAGAACATGTTTAAATAATTAAACTTGAGCATGTAATTAATTAGAACGATATTAGCATGTTAATTAACTTAGTCATGCCATGCTTACTTATTAACTAGACTACCATGCTTAATTATTAACTAGGATAAGTTATTATGTGAATTGATAATACTATGCATATGTTAAATTCCTTCAGCACGTTTAATTAGCATGTTTAACCCAATTAGCAGCATGTTAATTATAATTAGTAAGCATGTTAATTAATTAGGATTAATTAGTGAGTATGTTAAATTACTAATTAATTAGAATGAATCCGAGCATATAAATTAACTAGGATAAATAACTGGAATGTTAATTGTATCTCCATTGAGCATGTAAGTTGGTTAGAGTAATTAACTAGACCTGAGCATGTAATTAGTATGTTTAATTTAATTTAACTAGGATGAAAACATGTAACCTACCTCGGATAGCAAACTAGAATAATTATCTTATCTTCTTGAGCATGCAAATTAATTAGGACAACTAACTAAATGATAATTCTACTTGAGCATGCAAAACTAGCATGTTGATTATAGCATGTTTCGACTCCTATTTCCGTTATTGTTATATTCTATGCATTCACGCATGCTATAATTCATTGTATATAGTTCAGATACTTGATTTTGTATTGTTTTCATGATTCGTTGTTTACTTCCTTTAATGATTCGTTGCTTTCAATTCTAGCTTATTATATGTGCTTTCAATTTCAGTTTGCTTTCAATTACAGTTGCTTTTATTTTAATGCGCACTTCAATTATTGTCAATGTTACGTTATAAAGCATCATGCATTATATTAGGTTGAGAATGTATGGTCATGCATCATGTTAATAGAAACCAATAGGGAGTGCAGCAGGGGGTGGTACTCACACATGCATTAAGTGAGGTAAAATGTTAAGAAAATCAAGAAAATGGAGAGTTGGGGGCGGATGGGTCATCGAGTCTAGCCTGGCAGCTAGGCACAGCCCCTACCTTGACGGGAATGGGACCTAGTGTGCACCCAAGAGGTTAGCCCAATCAACTATACCATTCTATACAGGTCTCCAATCTCCCGCTTGAAGTACGAGTAACGAACAAATGAACGAAAGTAAAGTAAAGAATGAACGAATGACGTAATGAAATGATTGGTTTGGGTGGCCCCCATTCCAAAAGGACTGAAGAGAGTCATAAGCATAATTACATTAAAACATTTTCCTTACTAAGCCTTTAGGCTTACATTTTACTTGTAGTGTAGGTACTTGCATGCGAAAATGATGAACAGATAATAAAAAGCAAGGATGAGGGATTTGCACAAGCAAGACTCATGGCTAGCCAGGCTAAAAAGAGTAATGAGAACTTGGTTGTTATTAAATGATACTTAATTGTTAGTTTCATTTCTTAAACGCAGTACTTGACTGTTTACTATTTCCTCCTTAAAAGATTTATTTACGCTTCTGCAAAGTTTTATTAAACCCGTTATGTTTCACACAAGGTTTTACAACTGCTTCCGCTAGTTTTAAATAAATGATTTCATAACACTTTCGCAATACTGTCACGAAAAAGGGTTTTTAACGGTCCGGTTTGACACTCTGATATTGTTTTAAAAAGAGATTTCAATGGTTTTATAAAAGTTTTAAATTTCACGTATTTTAAGAAATTACAAAAAATCGGGTCGTTACAATTACGCTCAATAAGCATAGTACTAAAAAATCTTAAGTAAAGTCATAGCTTCTATAAACATGCAACCAAAAATCTTAAGAAAAGTCACCACTTCTAAATATATGCATCTAAAAATCTAAAGAAAAGTCACAACTTCCAAAATATATGCATGTCATGACAGATTTCAATCTCTTTTATTTTCTTTTCTTTCCTTTAACTTTCTATATTTGTTCTCTTTTTTATTTTTTTGGGAATGAGTAGGCTTGACAATGAGACACACACCACTACTCTCACACCTTCGAGAGATAGACCTGACATCAATCGATCCCTCTTTTAGCTGCCATGCACATCTATGTATAGCGATCAAGAACCTTCAGTTGGTCTACCCTGACATCAATCGAAGGCAAACTAACATGTTTATATACCTATAGGTTCACCTATGGAAGAGCCGTGTTTTTTCAGTCAACATTATTTTTCTTTTTCTTTCACTTTACAGTCCAATCGTTACGAGTATCAATCTAAGGAAGAGAGTGACACCATTTTGTCTACCTCATGTGGGACAGTCAACTCGAACCCCACCCATAACGACAATTTACATTTATTCAGTCCGTCTTTTAGTCTTCCTTAGCTTTCTTAAGGAAAACATTTTTCATGAATGCATGAAACATACATGTAACACATAATGACAATCTAACATGCATGAACATAATAGTAAATATATCCTCAATCAACATCTCAATATCAAGAATAAGCAAGCAATAATCATATCCTCAATCAACAACCTGTAGGCATCACATCATATCATCATCAAAACATGTCCTTGATCAACAACAAATAAAAATCATATCCTCAAATAATATCACAACGTGAATAGTAAATGATAAACAGGTCAACAGTAAACAATCAACAAACATCATATCCTTGAACAACAACTCGTAGGCATCGTAGAATAACATCATATTTCTACCTTACCATAGCACTTTGTGATACAGACCAAAAGTCAAGCACAAACAACATCACTTACCTAGAGTCTTTAGTGGAGGCCTGACTTTCCTAACACCTCTCATACAGTAACTTTTCCTTTAAGTAAAGAAAGAATTAGTTATTAAAAGAATAACCTTAACATTACCAATTGTCAAACATAACTTTAGAAACCAAATAAAGGAAAACCTACCTTGAGTAACTTAAAGGAAGGTTTCACCTGAGAGCTTGTGAGAATGCCTCTCTCATCCTTGGGGTTCTCAGGTGATTAGGGTTCAAACTCAAACCCTAATATTTATAGAACTAAAACCAGAAAGCTGTGTAAGAAAAAATCCTATAAAATTGTATCTACATTTTATCTTTTCCTAAACAGTCTAAGGACCGAATCGTAGCTCGCAAGAATTTGAAAAAACTAACTTATTTAAAACCTGCCCAAGCTATAGTGGATGTGCAAACTACCATGACTAACATCTGCAAAAACTCGCTAGACCAATGGCCAACCTAAGACTTACTAATCCAAATGATGTCGTTCTATTATCTAAACTTGATGTCACAAACACAAACGCAACCGCAGAAATACACAATAACCTAAAATGATGATGTTCCTATTACATAACTTATACAAACAACAACTTTCCCTTCCGCAAAAGAATTTTTTCCTAATCCAACGGTTCACACTCCATCCAATAAACGAAATCCAATTACTCAACATTCTTCTGCGTCCATATGGCGTCCAACACTAGAAGAATCTTTCCTAAATCTAACGATATACATTCTTTCTGCTAATCTAATTTTGCAGTCCAACATTCTCCCTCACCCAAATGGCGACAAACGTCCTTGCAAAAGCATATTTCTTAAATCCAACTATCCACATTTTTTTCTCTAAACCGATCTAATGGTCCAAGGGCCTCCCGCATCAAACACTCCTGCAGAGTATCTTTCACTATCCAAATTGATCTCAGCCATTACTAACTTTCATCTAATGGTTCCTATTGCATCTAACCCTTCCTAAACATTATTTCCTTAATTATAAAATATAAAATGTTAATCTACCACTTAAATCTTTTCCCTTAACCATGGATTATTATACATTATTCTTTACTAATTCTCGGTTTTTCTAATTCTTCAAAAATTCTTATTTTATTTTATTATTTATAAAATCAAATCATTTTCTTAACTCTCCCAATTGCATTATTTATAAATTCTAATATTTTAAACCTTTTATTAAAATTCATAAATCATGACGCTAATTAATCTATTTAAATTCTAAATTATTGCATTATAATTAATCATGAAAAATTCTGAGTATTACACTTACCTTCTTCAAATGGAAATGCTAAAACTGGTATAGTGGTCAATCTATTCTTTAATTCTTGAAAGCTATCTTTGCATTTGCTGGATCACCAAAAGTTTGCATTCTTCCTCGTTAAGTGTGTTACAGACAAGGAAATCTTTGAGAATAAATAGTCCTCTAGTAGTAACCAGCTAAGTCAAGGAAACTGCAAACTTAACTGACATTCTTGGTTGCGGCCATTCTAGAACTGCTTGTGTCTTGGTTGAGTCCATTGTGATACCTTCCTGAGAAATAACATGCCTTAGAAAACTCATATTTTCTAGCCAGAATTCACACTTGGAGAATTTTGCATACATCTGCTGAGTTTTGAGAATCGACAAAGTGATCCTTAAATGTTCCATATGTTCTTCTCTTTTGCGGGAGTATACCAAAATGTCATTGATAAAAATGATTATAAACTTATCTAGAAAATCTTGAAAGACGTAGTTCGTCAGGTCCATGAATGTTGCCGGACATTTGTTAATCCACAAGACATGACAAAAAATTTGTAGTGATCATACCTTATCTAAAAAGTAGTTTTTGGAATATTCTCAGCTCTGACTTTTGGTTGGTAATATCCCTGTCGCAACTATATTTTTGAGAATACTGTTGTGCCTTGTAATTGGTTAAATAAATCATCGATCCTTGGCAAAAGGTACTTGTTTTTAGTGGTCACCTTATTCAGCTCCCTACAGTCGATACACATTCACAAAGACTCATCTTTCTTTTTGACAAAGAGGATAGGAGCACCCCATGGCGAATAACTCAGATGGATAAAACCTCTTTCATCTAACTCTTAAATATGTGCTCTTAACTCTTTTAATTCCATCATAGCCATACGGTATGAATTTTTTTATTTGGGTGAAGTACTAGGGTAAACATTAATCTCAAACTCTATCCCCCATTCGGGTGGTAATTTTTGGTAAATTCTTGAACAATAAGTATTTCTTCCAACTTCAATGTAGGCTTGATGTGTGAATCTCTCATGCTAGCTAAGAAACCAATATGTCCATGGTTCAATAAATTTTATGCCATGGTCGCAGAAATAATAGATATTATATTTTTATCCTTCGTCCGTGAAAAGTGTACTCTGCTTCTCCAAGTGGTCAAAAGTAGACTCTCCTTGCCCTACAGTCGATTGTTGCAAAATGTTGATAGAGCTAGTCCATTCCTAATATAATGTCATACCCCTTCATGTTAATCACTATAAGGTCTACAGGTAACTGCCTATCATTAATACTAACCACGCATCCTCTTACAACATATACTGAATGTAAGCATTCACCAGATGGTAACATAACTTCAAATACATGCTCACATGACTTAGACAATTGATTTAACTTAGTATAAAATTCAAATGACATAAAAGAATGTGTAACCCCTAAATCTATCAATGTATAAGCAGCAGTACCATCTATATCAAATGTACTTGACACCACGACAAGCTGTTCTTCATCCTTAGCTTCAATAAGTACAACACCCTAAGAACAACCTTCTTCTTTTCTCCAACTGATATTGAACAATTCTTGGCATAATGCCCATACTTGTTACAATAAGAGCACTCTCTCGAACTAACTCTGTACTCTTCAGTATGATTCCTCTTACAAATATGACATTGAGTAATTTGCAGCATTCCGACTTTCTATTCCCTTGCTGATTTCCACCTTCCACAGGCCTTTTTGTTCTATTGATACCTTGTTGCCATTTTCTTCCTTGTTCAACAAGAACCTCCTTAAAGTATCTTCTCTTTATCTTTGAGTGTTTAGCGACTTGTAGTTCATTCTCTTTTACTTCTAATGCCTTCGCTACAATTCTACAATACGGCAAAACTTGTATGCCATAAATTCACTCCTCAATATATTTCCACTTTCAGGTCCTTAACGAACTAATGAACCTTGTACTAATTATTGCTCACTAGGTGTGAAGCAAAACGAGACAAAGTCTCGAACTTTCATATATATATATATATATATATATTGCGACAATTGCGACTTGGCATAGTTGAACGAATTTCACTAGCTTGATTGACCGAACATGTAAAAACCTGGATTTTTCTTATAACCGAGACATTAAAAATCCTTTTACTTAAATCGTATAACCAACGAAAAACTATAATCATAAAATTATTTTTCTGCAAACGTAGCGGAAGCATAAGTAAATCATTTATAGGGTAATGAACAAACTATTACGTGTCATTTACGAAAAAAAATTTCTCTCTCACATTCTTTAGCCTAGCCAGCCATAACATCTGCACGTGCAAATCCTTCATCAACTGCTCCTCTAAAGAGTTATGACGTCGATACCATCACCTACACCCCGAAGCAAACATGAGCTAGCGCCCAGCAAGAAAGGAGATGCAAAACAATGTATGCCTGTAAGTGATTATGTCATAATGGAAACCACCCAAATTGTTCTTTAATCACGGTTATATATACATCATCTCATACATTGAGCTGAGACATTTGAGGTTCCATCACAGGGAGAGTGGCCGCTAGTCGGCATCTAACCCTTGGGTAGACAGGCTATCATGACTCGATAAGGGAAGGACATAATCTTGAGTCCACTCGATTATGATCCGAACCACCTCCCCAACCTCCAAATCCCCTTACATTCATTTTCTTTATCCATTTTTCCTCTCACAATGTATATGAATACCAACCCATCGTGACATTCCTAATTGTTTCTATTATCATGATGTATGTCAATGCAAAGCAATAATCACAGTAATATAAAAGCATGAGACATAGAAAATCTACTAACATACTATACATAAACATGCTTCTAAATTAAAGGAATCAACAACTATATAGACATGCTCAACAATTTAAAGGAAACAATAAAAATATACTAACAGCCTAAACATGCTTAGTAATTAAAGGAAACAACAACTATAACAGGAATGCTAAGTATGCTTAACAACGAATCGATGACATAAGATGAGCATAGGCATAATAGATAGGGGCAGCAATATATATAAAATCACTAGGAAAAATATTTTAAAGAAATTAACATGGAAGACACTGCTTCTGGTGTAGGGCCTCTATTGGTCAAAACTCAATCCCAATTCTTACCTGTTGTCCGTAACGTGTTTTAGCACTTTATCCTTATCCTTCAATACCTTCAAAATCAATAACATTTACTCATTAATAACCATCCACTGAGTTCTATTTTAGCATAACAATATCCCTTAACAATGAACTACATTAATAATATCTTTCTATCCATCAAACGGTAACAAAACAAGGAGCACCACCCCAACCGCATACATGCACATCACAAGCAATAACCACATAGAATGTAATTTAACAACAAAGTACAACCCCACCAACAACTTCATGGTTGCACTTTATAACTGCAGGCAATAACTATTCAACAACAACCATCAACAGAGAGTAATCCATAACCTTAACGTCTAATTAACAATATAGTAACAGGGCTCAACACAAAGAAACAGAGTCTATCTCTTCATCCTACATCTTCTTCTTTAACATAAATCTTCACATAAAATCTATAAAAACTAGGAAACACCATCGGGTATATGTATCACAACCAAATAGAAGCCAAACTGAACTACACCAAATCCCAACATCCATTTAATTCTTTATCTCCTACATTTATCCAAAATAAAATCCATAAAGAAGTGAAAAAATACCTCACGGTAAACAACATACACGGTAACACACTTGTAGAATTTATAGAACATTTAACTTTAACTTCATCGCTACAGGAGGACTTAATCCAACAAACATACACAATATATCTACTTCACGAAACCAACAAGCAGCAAGCAATAAAAAGTAGCATCTAATCAACAGAGCATCAACCCAAAGAAACAGAGAGCATTTATCCATCAAGCATACAACACAGAGAGCCCTAACTATCAATAGAACATAACATCCGAGGCATTCATGAACAAAACAAAGGGTTTAACCAAGGATAACAACTTCTCACTTGAAGACTCGAAGCCAGGAGCTCCTCCTTCCCTTTTCTTTTTCCTCTTTCTCTTTCCCCTTTGGCTCTGTCTTTCTAGGGAGCTTCTTTCTCCCAAAACCTTACTGCCCCTTTCACACACCACTTCTGCCATCTCTTCACCCAATCAAAAATGCAGAACAAATACACAGCAATTCCCATCAACAGAGAAGGAATATATCCAAACCGAACTCAGCGTCCAAGACAATAACACTCGGCAATGGAATGCCGACAAACCAAAACACACAAGGGACTTACCTTTTCCATCCACCAGAGAAGACTCTACCATACGCTTCACAATCCTCTGCCATCCCCGCCAACGCTCACCTCAGTTAAGTGCTTGCGACATTCCAGCTCACAGGAGCTTCACCCATTTGTTTGCACTATTCCTAGCTCTTTGCCCTAAGTCTGCATTTTGTACCCACGAACAGGGTGAACGCTCGCCATTTGCTTCGACGCGTTGCTACACATTGCTCATCAGACTGCGCCTCACTCCTCCATCGCGTAGCCCAGCTCCGTGGGAGCCTCGCTCCCTAGTCACCCAAGTCCCCTTCGCTCTCCCTCTCTCTAAAATTTTGGCTGCAGGTCGTGTATTTCTTCACCTTGCCTCTTTTATTTCCAAAACCCGACCGAACCAATCGGTTCAGCATTTTGGTTCATTTTATTTTAATTTCCTTTACTCAATTTTAATTTCAATTTAACACATTATTTCATCTAATGAATTCCCTTATTACCATCAATTTCTCTTTTATTCAATCAATTCTTTTAATTAATCCCCCTTTAATTTATTCCCAAATAAATCATTACCCAAAATTCACACTTAATAAATTCTAATAATTTGCATATAATAAATCTCCAATAATTATTCCATCAAAAAAATCTCTCATAATTATCTAAATAATATTATTAGACCCAATTAATTTCTCATTATCTTTACTTAATTCCGTTATGGAAAATCTGGGTATTACAGAACAGTATGACTAAATACTTCTCATAGAAGACTATCTTAAACTCCTCCCATGTCATGTCACGTCATGGGCTTTCTTTATTGAAACATACTATAATCTTGTATCTTTGATCAACAAGTACCTAGTGCATGATATCTTTTCCCCTTCCTTTATACTGGCATACACAAACACATCTTTAAGGGTTTAGATTAACTCTTCTTCGCTAATTGGGATGAAGCTACTTCTATTAAATTGGGGTGGCCTCAATCGTTGAAACTTCTCTCAACTTACATCAGTCTAACCCACCGGCCATACATTCCCTTGTTCCTCTCTCGCACTGAACCGTTCTAGATGTTGAAGCTATTGCTCCACTAACTTTTTCAATCGACCGATGGTTCCATCCCATTTTTCAACAATGTTTCTTTACCTCACTATCTTATCTCCCAAACAATTACACCCACTAAATAAATATTATTAACAAACATAAGAAAATAGTAAAATAAAAACAACTCAGAGACAACTGATGATGCGCTTCCATGTTGAACTTGGGTTGTCAAGCAGTCTACATAAATGATTTTTAGAATTTGTTTTGCTTTGATACCATATATGATGCACCTTCAAAAAGCAAAGTTTGCAAGTTGCTTCAGATAGACAATTTCTTGTCAGATTTTCTTGGTCAACTTGATGGTGTAATAAGTCCATCAATTGAAAACATATTCACATGAATCTGGACAACAACACTTGTTATATGGGAGGTAACATTCCTCAAACTTTCAAGACAAAATGCGTTAGATGGGAGAGATATGAATGCCAAAATGACAACTCCTCAGATGTAGATGCCCATTCAGCTGAGAATTAGGTCCAACGTCAGACAAGTGCATCTTGGTTGATACAAGGTTTCTTACTACATATTATGGACCAATTTTTCCCTGTGAACGAAGAAAATGCCTGCAAAAAATCATTATCAAAAGCGATGAGATGAGTGAGATATCATGGAAGAGCTGCAAGTTGGTCTGAATAGACACTACTTCTGCAATTTTTAACTTCAATGGCCTCCCTTTGATGGAAAGCACTCCAACTTGAGTCTCTTGCAAGTTTTTACATCTTTGCTAGATATTCTTCCTTGAAGACACAACGACAGAGAAAGAGGTAGTAGTAAAAGATATCACCTAAACTTACAAAAGATGAAATCAATGGATAACACACAAGATTGATTGGATGTAACTCACCGAAAAAGATGTGACTATGGAGAAATCTCCACAATTTCAAATAGGGTTCTATTATCTAAATCAACTACCTAGAGAAGTGCTAAGAGAGAGCTTAAATACTCCCTCAAAATTAGGGCTAATGTCCTAAAAGAAAATTACCAAAAATGCCCTCACAACACACTTTCTAGGCTAGGACATGCTCTAGCCGAGTGACATTTTTCCTTTGAATTTAAGACCATTCCAATCAGCATAAAATAAATAAACATAAATCTAAATTAATCGTCAAATGTCATTATGCAGCAAAGATCCAAATAAGTATGTTCAAGCTCCTCCTTGAAGTGACATAGTCTTTAACTCCGAGCTAGGAAGATGCAGGCTTCATTGGTAGAATTGATGCTCTCTGCTCATGGATCTTTTGGCATAGCAAATGATCTCTAAATTTATCAAAAAACCTCATTCTAGAAAGCTTGAGAAGTCTGTTACAATTTTTAAGAAGCTTACTTTATGATATAAGATTGTAGATGTAATACCCCGATTTCTCGTAAGGGAGTTAAGTAAAATTAATTGAGAAATTATTTGGGGTATAATAGGATTATTTGGAGAATTTTTATTATGGAATGTATTACTCCAAAAATAAGTTTAGGGGTATAATTATATTGATTAATCAGATAATGATTGAGGATTTAATGGAAGGAAATTATTAGAAGCGATAATTAAAATAAAATAAAAAGGATAAAAATAAGAGTTGATTTTAAATAGAATGCCAGTTTTTGGAGAAGAGGAAAATGGGTGCTGGGATGTTTCAGTCGCATTGTGGTCAAAGCTAGGGTCAATGCATTCAACGAAATGCATTCCAGGTTGTATTTTGTTATTTCAGTTGAGTCGAGGTAGAGATTTTTGGGATGAATATCTCGACTGAAATGCATTCCAGATTACATTTTGGAGTTTACAGACACAATGTGGTCTAAGTTGCGGATGTGTTTTGCGACCGAAAAATATCAGGTTTCGAATCTGTCAAATTCGTTGATTTTGTGGTCGAATCTTCCATGGGGATGCTGTTGCAAAGTGCGACTGAAAAAGTAAAACTAAAGCAAAATTTGGAAATTCGGTCGTAGAGCGAATAATGTTTCGGATCACTCATTCAACTGAAAAACCAATTTAAAGCGAGAAATTTGTTTTCTGTTAGCCATTTCTTTTCTCCTCCAATGAAATTTCTCTCATCCTCGCCGAGAAGATAGTGACTTTTTCACATGGCTTTCCCACATTGGACCTTCTCCCTTGGTTTGGGCAATTGTCCATCAACTCTAGCCTTCACGTGGGTCTTCCTTCGTCTATAAGATGATGGCATGGATGATGGCATGGATGATGGATTCTGGACTCTATACTACGAGCTGCGACCTAGAGAAAAAGAGAAGGAAAGGTAAGGATGTTGTGTTCCATCATGTGAGTGAAGAGTGTCACGTGAGTTGAGTGGAAAATGGGTGAGCTCTTGTCTTTGAAATCTTCTGGGTATGTTGCTGCTCCATGTGGTTGTCGCGGCTGTGTGGTGAACATGCTGTGGAGTGGCGTGGCACTCTGTTAAAGGTAAGAAATGGGTGTATTGACCAGAGGAGGTCCTACATCACGGGTTTTGGTTGTTACAATTTCTTTAGTTTTGATTGTTGCTACAAAGTTTGGAGTGTTACTTGATTTTCCTGATGATAATTGTTATTAAGTTATTGTTGATAAAATCCAAATTATCACGATAAATGGATAAAAGATATGAGATGATTATCGCCTGTGAAGTTTGAATGAGTTATTTTGATTGATGCTGATATTTTCGGTGGATTGAAAAGTGTTCAGTTTCTAATTTTGTGAACACTACCTTGGTTGATTTCTGTGCAATGTACTCTGTTGGTCATTAGATAGTTTGTTTCCCAGTTGATTTACTCTGAAGAAGGATTTACCTTGTGATTGTTCTTACTGACTGTGAGGTGTAGTCAAGAAGGGATTGATTGAAGTATTGACATGTGATTCTAGGTTGTTGTCTTAGGTTGAAATTACTTCCAGTTATTGTTACTTGTTATGCACTGTTATTAGCCACTTAGTCCTGTCATTTATAGTATGATTGGAGAGTAAGGAAAATGTTCTATAGACCTTGAAGCTTTTGGGGATGAAAATTTATTAGAGGTTTCGAATTGGAGATGTTGGACATGATTACAAGTTATTTATTGCTTATGTCCATTTGATGATAAACTGTCCACTACATTTAATTGAAACTTGTTGAAATGATACAAATATAGATTTAATATGTTACTGCCTCTTTGGTGAAAGAATTACTCGTTGTAGATCTTGTTGGTTTTTTCCTTAGGATTAAAGAAAATAGATGATTAAACCTTGTTTGACCCGAGAGGATTAAAAAAGGTGTTGTTAGTTTCCGTATGCGTTGTTGTGTTGGAATATATTGCTTCTGTGTTGTAATCCCTACTGATAATTAGTCATTTCTTTACACATTTATTTCAATAATTACTCTTCAATGAATGGATCCCGGACTATTTCCTTTATGACATCAATAAAGGTTCCTTGACTGCACAATTATTTCCTTGTTAACAATCTTACAGTTTTGTTAATAATGCCCTTCGATTAAGTAAATTTCCTTGCTTTGAAATATGAATTGTGCGCTACAATTGTGATGTTACATTTCCATATTCTATTGTAAACTTTATATTTCATAACATACATGCATCACGCTTAGGGCTTATGAAATTGTTGACATATTGCATGACATGCATAATAAACATAAATAGGCATGTGGGGGTTCGGGAGATTTGGTGATGGTCCATTGATGGTGACACCCTAAATGGATGTATCTCCTCCCATGTAGGGAGTTAGTGACGGTTAGCCATGTGGACCATAGGATGTATCTTCTTTTCTTGTACGGAAATCCCCAGCGTCTTAAACAAAAGAGAATGGTGACCGTCATTGTAATATCTCGATATCGTTTTTACCGTATATACGATGTAATAATTGGTGGGATGATTAACATATTATATTGCGTATTGATACGTGTTAAATTGTGATGTGTATTTATGGGAAAAATATTATGAATAAAAGTTAAGTGGGAAAATATGAAGAAAAGCTGGATTTTTGGAGATTTGGACGCATGCGGACGACATGAGGACGAGAAATGTCGTTCGCAAATGCATGGAATGTGGTCCCTGCACTTTGGGACAATGCAGGACGGAAGCCTTGCGTCCTAATTCATCCCTTGTTTCTCACTAGACATTTTTGGACACTTGCGGACGACTGCGGATGCTAGCGGAAGCAGTTGTTTTGAAATCTATCCAATTTCTTGACACTTTTAGACGCATGCAGACGCTATATGCAGATGCCATATGGCGTCTGAATGTCACATTTGGACGGTATGGACAGGCCGAGGACGCCAATTCTCGTCTGTAAACACAAATCTGCCTAAGGAATTTTACATATGCGGATGAATGCGGACAAGACCAGAACGTCCGCACTCATTCGAAACTGCCCAGACTTGTGTTAAATTAGGGTTTAAAATATTTGGGATTTTGTTGTTTAGCCATTTATCTTTCACTCTTGGAGACACTGAGCGTCTCTCCTCCCATGCCGTAGCCCACGTGGGAGACGCCCTCCTCTCTACCCCTGTGTGTATGATATCTCCCTCCCAGGTATGGCTTTCCATTAAGCCATTCTTCTTTCCATTTTCATTCCAGCCATTCTCGCCATTTTCCCTTATGCAAGAGAGTTTCCAGCGAGATCTTCCTCCGAGAATGAGAGTTCCATCTATGAGTGAGTGAAATCCTCTGTGAGCTCTAAGTGTTCTGTTGATAATAGTGAGTGACTGATGTGTTGGTGAGGATCCTTCAGTTGTATGTGAGTGAAGCTTGGAGCTGCTGGAGCTGTTGTCCGTGTTAGAGTGTTGTCCGTGAGTGTTTTCTTTCGAAAAGGTAAGGACTTAGGTGTGTTTTGGCCAGTGGTGGCCCTACCCACAAGTAGAGTGCGTGAGTGCGTTTCCTTGTTGTTGATAGTGTAGATTTTTGCTAGTACTCTATAGATTATTGTTAGCTCTGTGATATTCCTTGGTTGATATAACTGCTATTATTTCTTGTTGATATTCTTTTTAAATTGTGTAATTTCCTTTACCGCTAGTTGATATTGTTGGTTTATAATGGTTGTCGTAATGGTTGCTATGAAGTATAGAATGATGAACCATAAGTCAAAAATTGTGAAGGACGATGAACTAAGACTATGACTCTGTTCTAGAAATATTTATGGTTGTTGTATTTGCTGAAGTTTTACTTGTCGTAACATTTAGTTAACATTATCCTACTGTGTTTAGTTTAAAATTTTCTATGTTAAATATAACTGTCATTTCTTTCATACAATGCACATATTATTCTACCATTACCATTGTTTGATATCTATGTGTTAACTAAACCCTATGTTTAAGCAACTATACTAGCATGCTAAATTAACTAGTACGTTAACTTAATTAGACCTTAAATATGTTTAATTGATAAGCATATTAATTAATGTAAGCATGTTAATTATTACTTAAGCACTAGAGTAATTAATTAGACTTAAGTATGTTAATCAACTTAAGCATGTTAGTTAACTTAAGCATGTTAATTATTACTTAAGTATATTGATTAACTTAACTAGTTGTTTAATTAATAATTAATCCGATCATGTTTAACTAGTTGTTTAATTAATAGTTGCTAATCACTTTCATGTTCACTTACTTAAGCATGCTTAATTAGCTAGACTTATAAGCATGATTAATTAGAGCTTGTTAATTAATTAGAGTAATTAACTAGACTCGAGCATGTTAATTAATTAGAGTAATCAAATAAACCAGAGCAGGTTAATTAATTAGAGAATTAACTAGACTTGAGCATGTTGGTTCATTAGATTAATTGACTAGACTTGAACATGATAATTAACTAGAGTAATTAATTAGAATCACAATGATAATCTTACTTAAGCATGTTTAATGAGTAGGCTTAATTAACTGGAACAAAAGTATGTTTAATCATCTCGGATAATATTATAATTTGAGCATGTCAATAATCCCTAATCATAATTACTAATCTGAGTATGTTGATTATATTTCTTAAGCATACTAGTTGTTAAATAACTAATATTAGCATGTTAATCGAAGCATGTTTAATTAGCATGTTTAAATAAATTAGTATGTTAAATTATTAATGAGAATAATGTTAGCATGTTAATTAGTTAAGTTATGCCATGTGTAACAACCCGAATTTTTACTTGTCGTAAAACTCGTCGAAAAATCTTTGAGTTAATTAAAACTTTGAAGAACTGTTATTTGGAAATCATTTGACACTTAAAATCAGAGTGCCGAGAAAATTTGAGTGTTACCAACTTACTAAAAACAACTGGTTTAATTCAAAAAGACAACTATGATTAATAAAAATAGCGGAAATGTAATTTTAGAAGTGTCACAAAACAAACGTTAAATAAAATCCCGAAATCCTAATGAGTGTCCAACTAGGGTTAAAATGGAAAATTAATGTTTACAAACTATGTTTGACGTTAAACCCTTTTCAAAAACCACTTCTTCTTCTTTAACTTGGCGCAGTACTATTACCCCGCCTGTGTTTCCTCCGGATACGCGCAGGCTCCACCGAAATGGCCTCTTCTACAGGTCCTGGCATAATCACTTCATTACCTACACCACAAGTAAGGACGTGAGCTTTCGTCCAGTAAAGAAATGGGGGAAAACAATTATGCATATCTCTCTTTAATTCTTCTTGGAATGGAGCCACCCAAACCAATTTTTTTCATTACGTTCGTTCTTTACTCGCACATCGAGCTGGAGATTGGAGGGGTCATATGGGATGGAATAGTTGACCGGACTTAGCGCTTTACTTGCAACTAGGTCCCCATTCCCGTCAAGGTTGGGTTTTGCTTAGCCGCGAACTAGTTCCGCTACCCATCCGCCCTCCAACTCTCTTTTTCGTCCCCTTTTCGGCGTATCCCGCCTTCAAGGGTCTTAGCCTTTCGGTGTATCCCGCCGAAGGGTTTCTTCGGTGATAGGCGTATCTTGCCCATCACAAACATTCTTTTTCTTGGCATTTTCCTCACTCATGCATGTGGGTACCACCCCGAGGGGGTACCCCCTACTTAGTTTATATTATCGTGAATACAACCTAGCACTTCCAAATTAAATAGCGCGTATATGAAAGAAAATGAAAATGTTTTAGGGGAATTCACAGTAATAAATGGAACGAGTAATGGAGCGTGTTCACATATAATAACAAAAGAAACAAACAACATATAATTACAGGTGGAACTAAACATGCTATTAGTGACTAAAATGAGGCAGCAAAAATATGCACATCTATCCATATTTTGAATAGAGTATACAACGGAAATCGTGAAGAACTAAGCAAACTTTACTTGAACATAGCAGCAGAAATCATAAATGACTAATCATGCTCTAATCAAATTTTATGGCGGCAATTCATACTTATTATTGATTACAACAATAGAAAATTTAAACCATCTGACATGCATTTTTATTCAACCATAATAGCAGAAAATTAAACATTTCATGTGCTTTTTAATCGACCGCAATGGTAGAAAATACGAACATCTAAGCATGCTTTTAAATGGAATGAACAGCGGAAACTATGAACAACTAATCATGCTTTTGCATTGAACATAACGACAAAAATACGAATGACTATGAATGCTTTTAAATGAAATATACAACAGAACTTACGAACAACAAATCATGCTTTTGCATCGGCCACTAAATCAACGAAATACAGTAGGGAAATATAGAAGGTTCGATCGACGCTACACCCATTACTGCCACGGATAATAAATCAATGAGCAGCGGAACATATTTTTCACGATTAAAGTGAAACATCAAGGAATAGGAACGTCAAACATGTATGAACAAGTAAAAAATTGGACGAGCAGCAAAATATATATGCTTTTCACGAGCTAAAACGAATCAGCAAAGAACATGAGCATCTAACTTCCATAAACATCTGAGCATGGTTTAAGTCAACTATAACAATAGTAAATCATGAACAACAACGTATATGTTTACTTCTAAATGCAGCAGTGAAACGAAGAGCAAGTCATACTCCAAGAAAATGATAATCGAGATGGTAAGAATATAGAGAATGGAACTACACATTCATGCTTCTATTCTGGATAACAAAAAATGACGTTTAATGGAGGAAAGGAACAGTAAGACATGCCTCTATTACAAAATCAATAAGAGTAAGACGACGTGCAGTGAAATGAGAGCAACAGAGGGGTATTCCTAAACAAAAACCATAGAAATACCCATTTCCAGTTTAGTTCATCTCTACATAGTTGTTCAGTTCATTTCTTCGTAGTAACCATTAAGCGTTAATAGTTCTTATCACAAGAAAAAAAAAACAATATAACTACAGGAAACTCGACTTAGCACCCAACACACTAACATTCATTTGTAAATATGATAGGTATCCAGAGGCAACACAAGAACAACGAACAATCTGGCCTAAGACCAACTAAAAATCTACAGCAGAACAAGGCATTCATAGCATGACAGCAACGATTACAAAGCTTAGAACCACAGTCAACACAATATACTTGTGGGTAGGGCTTCCTCAAGCCAACGGCTACCCAAATCCTTAGCTTCACTGATGTTTCCTCCACCAGAATAGCAGCTCTCCGTTCAGCAGTAGCCCACCTGTATTTCTTCAGCAAAGCCAACAAGAAGAGGAAGAACGAACCAGAAGAAACAGCTGAAGAAATAGGCTCAGCTGGGGGGGACAACTCGTATGCTTGGCAGGGGGAAGGAGCAGGCGACAACCTTCTGCCAGTTAGGATCATGAGAGTGAGGTTGAGTGGTCTGGTTGTCTATTGGTTCCACGCCATTTTCTTTCTATTTTTAATTTATTCTGTCGATGATCTGCTGCGATTTGGACGAGAAACGGTGTCCCCCTCTCGTCCGTACTGTCTAGATAACTGTTTGGATGCCGTTTGGCGTCCGCACGTCTTCTGCATGCATCGTCCGAATGTGTCCAAAAATTGGACAGATTGAAATCGGACGATGTTCCTCCTCGTCTGCTGGTGTCCTGGTTCGTCCGAAAGTCCCCAGACTTAAACAAATTCAATGCGTACGTGTCCTATTCTCGTCCGTGTCGTCCGTACCTTCATCCGCAAGACAACAAGGTCACTCAGGACTTCAAAATTTGTCCTGCCTTCAACCCCAAGTGCTCGTTCGGATGCCAGACCTCATCCGCGTGGCGTCCGAAGTCGCCTGACCTCCATTCCTTTGCTTTTTCAACTAAGTTTTTATTCGAGTCTTATTTCTACGTATTATAAGTCATAACTTAACATGCACAGGGATAATATATTACGCCAATACTTCCTCCAAAGCCTGATTACATCGTTTAACAAGAAAAATTAGGATCGGGTTACTACACCACATTTAATTAACTAATTAACTATAATTAATCTGAGCATGGTTAACCAATTAATCCATTAATCTTTGTTGATATTCTGTATATTGTCTTTTACTGTAATTTCCTTTACTGTACTTTTACAATTGATGCTTTATCTTATTAGAGAAAGAGGAAAGAATAATGAACTAAACGTGAGCGAATTAAGAGTTTCATTGACTATAATTATGTTATGTGAATATGTATTTTTATCTTTCCTTTTGTAATGCGACTTTACTGGTCCTGTAATTTCCTTATGTTGTTCACTGTGATTTTCCTTAGGCAACTAGTAAATCTAAGTAGTATAACAAACCAATCTGTGTATGTTTAACCAATTTATCTGAACATGCTTAATTAATTAATAGTAACCTGAGCATGTTAACTAATCACTTAGAGTAGGTTTAACTAACTAGCGAAGGTTAACTAATTGATTATGTTTAACAAACATGCTTAACTTTAATGTGTACGATATGATTTGTCAACTCATCTATAATTGTTTGAGCACGTTTCCTTTATGTTCATTGAATTTTCCATTTCTAATTTTCTGAGCATATTTAATTAGTCGTAATTAATCGCACGTTTAGTTAATTGCCTTTCTATTTCTACCCTGAAATTATGTACGCCAATCGTTATTCAATTTGTCCTCATCATTGTTCCTCGTTATGCGCTTTTAATTATAATTGTTCTCTGTTGTGCACTTTCAATTATTGGTATTCATTATATGCGCAATTTCAATTACAGTTTGCTTTCTTTTCAATGCGATATTCGATTCATTTCTATGCGCTATTCAAGGATTGCTACTTTCATTTCTATGCGCTTTACATTTTTGTTATTCAATTATCATTATTTACTTTCCTCATATGTGCAATTCAATTTAAGGATACGTTGTATTGCATCATGCATCATGTTATTGAGAGAATGTGTCATCATGCATCATGCTAATAGAAAACAAATAGGGAGTGCCACCCTAGGGGTGGTACTCACACATGCATTAAGTGAAGGAAAAACGTTAAGAAAATGAAGAAAAAGAAGAAAAGGGAGTTGGGGGGCTGATGGGTAGCGGATCTAGTATGGTAGCTAGGTGAAGCCCAAACCTAGACGGGAATGAGGACTTAGTTGCACCCAGGAGGTGAGATTCGACCAACTATACCATTCCAAAGGAAAACCTCCAATCTCTAGCTCAATGTACGAGTAAAGAACCAAAAAACCAATAAACGTAATGAAAAGATTGGTTTGGGTGGCCCCCATTCCAAAAAGGATTAAAGAGAGTCATATCGTATTGTATAAACTCTTTTCCTTACTAAGCCTGTGGGCTTACAGTTTACTTGTGGTGTAGGTGTAGGTAATTGTACGAGAAGTTAATGCACAGATCAAAAAGTAGGGATGAAGGGTTTGTACGCACGAGACTCGTGGCTGGCCAGGCTAAAGAGAGTAGAAGAGATAAAAGTTGTAAATAAAGTGTATTTAATTGTTTAGTTTTCATTTATCAAACGCAGTATTTAATGGTTTAGTTTTCATATCTCAAACGATTTACGTTTCTGCTATATTTTAATAAATCCATTATGTTTTAATAAAAGATTTTACAACTGCTTCCGCTATGTTTTAAGAAAAAAAAAAGGTTTTGACGGTCTGGTTTTGCACTCTGATATTATCTTAAAAAGGGTTTTCATAAAGGTTTTAGAGGTTTGATAAAAGTTTTAAATTTTAACGAATTTTTAAAAGGAAAAGAAAAACTGGGTCGTTACAATCATCGGTGGTGATACCTAGGATGTATCTCCTCATTGGAGTGACAGATAGTCACATGACCATAGGATGTATCATTTCTCTGGGTATAGCAGAAAAGATAGGTTCTTTTTTGTAACGCATCGCACACATGAGCATGAATACTGCATTTCATCCTATTTCTTGCTGAGCGTTAGGCTCATTGTTTACCCGTGATGTAGATATGTACAAGAAACCGGAGAACATGTGAAGGGCAGTTGATGAAGGATTTGCACGGGTGGATCTTTTGGCTGGCTAGGCTAAAGAGATTTAAGGAAAAAGGGTTTTGTAAGGAAACAATTAAAAAGTTTTGTAAATGTTTTAGTAAATGTCTTAAATTGCAAAGGTTTATTTATTGTAATTTTAAATATTTTGTTCAAAAGTCTTCCGCTGTATTTATAAAAGAAAATTTATTAAATTTCACGCGATTTTAAACGTAAGAAAAACCTGGCTGTTATAGTAAAGGTTGCCAAAAATAACAAAGACTCCACAGAGGTCAGATTGTAGATTGTTTTGGGTTTCTTTTCATTTCTTCTAAATTTGTGTTTGAACTTCCACTTATGTTTTATTTTGAATAATACTATTACATATTTGGATGCTTGATTAATAGAATTCATCATATTTCTTTTTTGAACATCTACAAAATAAGCACTAAAAATATTGTTAGAGAACCTCTATGCTCAATTGCGAATTGAGGGAATCTTTGGTACATCAATATTGTAACGACCCAAATTTTTTTTTAAAACATATTTTCTCTTTTTACATACTATTAAAAAAAAGCATATATCAAATACTTCAAAAATTTTTAACATGAATATGGTAACAACAGAAAGCATAACTTAAACATGAAAAATTAAATAGTTGTAAAATAAAATCCAAAAACCCATCATTTAAATACATTTAACACCCTCCCATGAAAATAAAATGCCACAAGTATACATCAACAAATAACCTCCAAAACTCACTCATGGAAACCATCTTTTCTGCTTCTTAGTGAAAACACATCGCTGTTATCAATATCTACATCACAAGATTCAAGCTATGAGTCTAACAGATAATAACCAGAGTACTAAAAATCTTAAGTCAAGTCACATGAATTATGACTTACTTTTCGCAGCAAAATGAACATTTCCATTATAGAAAGAAAAATTTCTGTTGTGGATACTTGCCTTGCGCTGTGAAAAGTAAGTCATTAGATTAAGACTTACTTTCTGCAATAGAAGGCCACAATGGATACTTGACTTCTGCTACATAAATCAAGTCTTTGGATTAGAACTTGCTTTTCGTTGCGTAAAGTAAGTTATTGACTAAAATTACTTTAGGTATGGGTTCATTGTCAAAAGATGACCTATCAGCTGCGAAAACAAATTGAAAATTTTAACAAAAAACGTGATAGCAATATTTTCTTTATTTATTTTTCATATTCAGTCAAATTATTTAGAAATTGTCTTGTCACTTATCCCAAAGTTCAGTGGTGTTTCGTTAATTATCCTATAATAAATATTGTATAAAAAAGTGTCTTATAAAATTGTTGACTTGATAGTCTTGTCGTGTTAGAAAACTTTCAAGACTTGCGTTATCTTTTGTATTAAAAGCAACGATTTGAATTCCTGTCGACTCCAGCCTACCACACCTGCCACCAATTTGCATAAGAACTGGTTCATCTTCTACCCATTTTTAATTCCTTTTCATTAGCTGTCACACTCCATTTTGGCAAATTCACTGTCCTCTTAAATGGACTCCCTCCCGTTATGGAAATAGGCAAGTTTTCTTCCTCATATTACCAATCCTACAAATGTTCATTTTTCTATTCTTGGCTCCTCATCTTGCCAAAAAAGGCGGCTGAAGTCTCGCCTCTCATGAACATGGACTGAACCCATTTCAGATCCACGTGATCATTTATTGCAGATTCCTTAGTTTTAGGGGAGGTTAATGAATAGTCTAAATTTGGGTGTGTGCAGAATCATTTCGAAATCGCTTTTTGAATAGAGTCAAGCTAGATTAATTTTACATAAGAGTAAAATTCGAGTGGAAACCTAAAATTACTCTTTTTTTCTATCGCAGATAAAGAAAAGAATCAGGAAAAATATTTGGATTTCTATTTATAAGGTGGAAATAAGTGTCTTTCCTCTAGTTTCTCTGAGGGTAAAGCAAAAACTAGAGAGAAGAAGAGCAGAGAGAGACTGCCATTGAAGGGGATTGGAGAAGAAAATAGAGAAAAGAATGACCGGGAACTTCGACGATGGAGTCTCTCGGACTGAATCTCCGGCGACGAAACATCATTCTGATGTAGACATATTTGGTAAGAAACAGCGAAAGTAGATAATATACGTACGCTTATGGACATGAATATTTTAATGTATTTTTTTAGCTGAATCTTAATGATTGACATATCTTCAATTCAGAAGGTGAAGATGTAAATGATTGCCCGATCGAAGAAGTGAGGCTGACTGTTCCGATTACAGACGATCCAAAAGAATCAGCCTTGACCTTCAGAACATGGGTTCTTGGGTTGCTCTCATGTTGCTTTCTTTCTTTCGTCAACCAGTTCTTCAGCTACCGTTCGAACCAGCTTTCCATTTCTTCAATCTCTGCACAGATTGTCGTCCTTCCTCTCGGAAAATTCATGGCGGCGACTCTTCCGACTAGGCGGTTCCTGGTACCCTTTACCAAATGGTCCTTTACGATGAATCCGGGACCATTCACTCTGAAAGAGCACGTTCTGATTACCATTTTCGCCAACTCTGGATCCTCATCGGTGTATGCTATATACATCGTCACCATTGTTAAGGCTTTCTACAGAAGACAGCTTCATCCAATGGCCGCCTTTCTATTGGCGCACACCACACAGGTTAATTTTATTTCTATGTGCTTTCTGTAAATTCCACGTATCTTCATTTTTTTCCTGAGTTTTTTAATGTGTTTTGCTCTTGAACTTTGGATTACAGATGCTTGGATATGGATGGGCCGGAGTTTTCAGAAGGTTTCTGGTCGATTCGCCGTACATGTGGTGGCCGTCGAATCTGGTTCAAGTGTCTCTTTTCCGAGCGCTGCACGAGAAAGAGATGAGGCCGAAAGGAGGAAAATCAAGACTCCAGTTTTTCCTCATCGTCTTCATCTCAAGCTTTGCATACTACATAGTCCCAGGCTACCTCTTTCCATCCATCTCCACAGTCTCTATTGTTTGTCTGATATGGCAAAATTCCGTCACGGCCCAGCAGCTCGGTTCTGGTCTTAAGGGGCTCGGCATCGGCTCGTTCGGCATCGACTGGTCCACCATTGCTGGTTTCTTGGGAAGTCCATTGGCGACGCCTGGATTTGCCATTCTCAACACTTTGGCTGGATTCTTCTTGTTTGTCTACGTTGTCGTTCCTTGGGGTTACTGGACTAATTCGTACGAAGCAAAACGATTCCCCATATTTTCTTCTCGTACTTTTGATATTGACGGGAAGACGTACAACATTTCTCGTGTTCTTGATGAGAAGACGTTTGATATAGATCAAGCTGGCTATAATGGCTATAGCAAACTGTATTTAAGTCCCATCTTCGCCTACTCTTACGGGATTAGCTTCGCTACCTTGACTGCAACAATCTCTCATGTTTTTCTCTTCCATGGAAAGTAAGCTTTCTTCTGAATATTTACTCATGAAGTTTTCTTTCTGGGTGTGTTCTTATTGGTTTCTTCTCCGACCAGAACAACCTGGGACTTATGGAAGAGGACGACAGAAAAGGTTGGAGACCAAATCGGAGACGTTCATACCCGCATAATGAAGAGGAACTATAAACAAGTTCCTCAATGGTGGTTTTACATTATATTGGCTTCAATGGGGGTTCTTGCTCTCGTTGCCTGTGAAGGATTTGGCAAACAGCTCCAGCTTCCATGGTGGGGACTGTTAATGGCTCTTCTCATTGCGCTCATATTTACCTTACCCATTGGAATAATTCAAGCTACAACAAACACGGTACTCTCTCTTTAATGGCGTCATTGCATTCTCTGTCTTTCTTAAAACTTGGTCTGAAGCTTTAATGGCGGTGTTTCTAAATCTGCAGCAAGTAGGGTTGAACGTGATTACAGAGTTGATCATTGGTTACATATATCCAGGAAAGCCTCTAGCTAATATTGCATTCAAGACATATGGTTATATAAGCATGTCTCAAGCCTTAGGCTTTGTCGGTGATTTTAAATTAGGACATTACATGAAGATTCCTCCCATATCAATGTTCATTGCCCAGGTATTATTCTATTTCTGATTCTTATTCTTTCAAAATTTGGTCAACGTTCTACTGATAGAATCTTAATCTTCTTCTGCATCCAGCTCGTCGGAACAGTCGTTGCCACGTCTGTATATTTTGGCACAGCGTGGTGGCTTCTCACGTCCATCCCAAACATCTGTGATGAAGATAACTTACCGGTCGGAAGTCCGTGGACTTGTCCGGGATCCGATGTTTTCTACAACGCTTCGATCATTTGGGGAGTGATTGGACCGCTCAGAATGTTCACCGACCAAGGAGTTTACCCTCAGATGAACTGGTGCTTCCTCCTCGGCCTGCTCGCCCCTCTTCCAGTCTGGCTTCTTCAACGGAAGTTCCCGGAAAAGAAGTGGATTAGACTGATCAACATGCCGCTCATATTCAGCGGTGCCGGAGGACTTTTCCCGGCCAAAACTATTCACTTTCTGATGTGGGGAACGGTCGGACTGTTCTTCAGCTTCTATGTCTTTAGAGTGCACAAGAGCTGGTGGGCCAGACATAACTACATCCTGTCGGCTGCTTTAGATGCCGGAGTTGCATTCTTAGGTATGTTCTTGTATTTTTCCCTGCAGTCTCATGATATATATGGGCCGCCGTGGTGGGGTCTGGAGGCTGACGACCATTGCTCGCTTGCCGCCTGTCCTACGGCGGCGGGGATTGTGAAAGATGGTTGCCCGACATTTTAATCGTCTTCTGTTAAAGCACTGGATTTCTCTGTTTATGAGCTTTGCTTACTGGGATGCAAGAATGATGCAGTTTATTAGTCAGAAAGCGTCTTTACTCTTCACTCCAACTGCCTCTGCTTTCAGCTCATTCTATAGTTAATTTCTTTTAAAATGTTTCTTTGTTTAGAAATCAAGTCAATTACCTTAAACAGCATCAATCTCTCTCTCTCTCTCTCTCTCTCTCTCTCCCTTTCGTCTAAATCTGCATCATTTATGTGGTTTGCTTGATTTCAGATTTTTGGTGTGATCTGTTGAAGCTAAGACAAGTAATTAGACCTTTTTACATGCTGCGGAAGACCTAAAAAATCGTCCATCTCACCGTCGCCATCCCGTCGCCGAGCAACACCTGGAACCGCACCCTCAACCAGACGCCGAAGCTCACAGTCGCGACCCACGAAGCTCGCCGTGAAGGAGCTGCTCCCGAGCTCGCCTGACTGTCGTCATCGCCTCGCCGCTCACCGGCATTCGTCGCTCCCACTTTCTCTCTCGGCTTCCCCCGTCTCTCCCTTCTCTTTCCCGTCTCTCCCCAATCTCGTTCTCTCTTCTTTGTTCGCGTTTTGCCCTCTCCAGCGAATGGCCGAAGGCCATTCACTTATTTGGTTGAACCAGTTCACTCATTGAACCGTTCATCACTCTTCAACTCAATTCTTCTCTGATTTTTAAATCATCTTTAATTATTTTAATTCATTAATTTCATCCCCAATTAATTAATTTATCACACCCTCTTAACTTCATTAATTTAACTCCTTCACATTTTAAAATTCTAACGTAATATATTTTAATTCATTAAATTAATATTTATCTTATTTTGATTATGTTAATTTCTCGTTAATTTTCATAATATATTATCTAACTAGTATTTTTTTGATAATGCCTTGATAGTCAACCCACTTAAAAATAAGACTATTACAGCTAATTCCAAAAGATATGATTTATTTTGTTAATTTTCTTAAATTTTAATAGCTTATTCAAGTTAACGTGCTTATTTAAAAAAAAGCATGTTCAAATTTAAGTCATTGACCAACGGAACTTGACTAAACAAGTAGGTGGACCTTTCAATGCGGGGGAGAAAAAATTGCAAACATTAAATGTAGTGGCCTCAAAGTTCTTCATACTTACTGTCATTTGAAGATTTGATTTTCCTCTTTATACTTAGGGTTGGAAGAGAAAACTATACATACAAGGTATACTTAATTTGGGTAACAAGAGAAAATAAAGGGGTTTTTTAGAGAGCAGAACATTTTGTGTGAGAGCTACATAATCTAAGGTTGTTCATAACCAAACTAACTCAAGTGAACCAAATCAAACAGACTGGTTAAGTTGTGGATATAATGAAATTGATTTTAGTTATTTATGTGGAACCCAGTAATTTGATTTGGCTCTTGGTTCTTGAATGTAAAAACAAAATGAACAAACCAAAGAAATAAACAATTTTCTAAAAACCGTAACATTAGAAAACCTGGCCCAAAACAAACCTTCACCTTGTAGCATGGACAAATGCTGAAACCTAGCTCTAAACCTGACCCAAATGCTATCTCTTCTTACTTATTCATCCTTCTTACTCATTCTTCATCAACTTGTTGGAAGTAGAGGATGAAAATTTTTGACTTGCATTCATCTCATACTCAATTGTGCTACATCGAGATTCAATCTTCATTGTGCAGTCATCTGAAACTCAATTGTCCTAAGCTACCTTTTGATTCCAAAATCCTCATTTTGTTCATTGCATTTCCATGTGTTCAATGTCATTACTTGTTCTCTATGTCCAGAAATAGATCTCATACGATTTTGGTTCCTCAATGATGTTTCTCTTTTCTTTTGTTTTATGTTAAAACTAAAACAATAAACCAAAAAAGAAAGTATGAAAATGAACACACTGATTTAACGTGAAAAAATCCTTTTCGAAAAGAAATCACGGTCATAAGAGCATATTCGCTAACTAAAGATCAAAATATAATTGCGAGCTTTGTAACTCAAACTTGCATGAATTAATAAAGGAAAAGAAAACTTTAGATGATATTGTAGGGCGACCCTATCTGCCCGACCCCAAATTGTAACATCCCATTTCCGTTTTACATTTCCATATGTCCATTTCACATTTCTAAAAAAATTTATCATTTTAAAACCCATTCTAAAATACTTAAAGGAAAACATCAGAGTACATATACACAGAATAATTAAAACATTAAACTGTTTTTCAAACAATATTATTTAAAACATTTGAAAATCATAATATAAAGTCTTAAAACAATTTAAACACTTTTATTCTTTCGTGAGCCATAACCTCCGAGGTCGATCCGCGCATGGTAACCCAAGCTTGCATTATATCACACTTCTTCGACGTTCACTTCACTTGGATCATAATCAATACCTACATCACAGGAGGAATAATGAGCTTATTGCCTAGTAAGAGATATAAATGAAATGCGGATTTAATGCCTATGACAACTCTATATGCATATGTCTGATAAACTCGTAAGCTGGGTGAGAGCATCCTTTTCAATATCCAAACTCACCACACGGATTCGTTTCCATGTGAGAGCAACCTCTTCAGTAGCTGAACTCATATAAAAATGAATCCATTTACATTTACGTTTATTCACATTTGGGTGGGAGCAACCTCTTCAGTCTCCGAACTCACCAACCTGTAGGGTGAGACCAACCTCTTCAGTCTCTGAAGTTGCCCAAATGAGTTGTTTTCCATGTGAGAGTAACCTCTTCAGTCTCCAAACTCAAATAGAAAATGCCTATTTACATATATTATGTTCATTATTATCTCATGCAATGCATGATATGCAATTTTATTGACATGTCCAAATGAATGTCACAGAGCAGTTCATATATCACAAGAAATAATACAAGCAATTAACAATCAATGAGCAGGAATCATGTATCAACTTTAATATAATACTAAGCATGTGGTTACTAATATATTATCAAGCATGAAATTAATCTGTTTTATAATCAACCAATGTAACCTTTATATCACTCTCTATACTCTACCATTTCTATCAATTCATGTTAACATGGATTCACCATAAGAGAAAGGTAAATTATTAATTACAGTTTATAAATAACAATTTAATAATGAAACAACAGTCCCTACTATCTATTTTTTACAATTGCGGATTTGTGATCATGGAAAACTATTTCCTATATGGTAACATAATTCCTCACAAAGCATTAACAATTGCTAACTAACCTGAATAAACTAATTACAATTATTCTAAACCATGCATGAAAACATTATAAGAAATATTTACTTAACAGAGAGCACCCATGCTCAGTTAATTCAACACAGAAGCATAATATCTCTAAAGGAATATCACACAAGCAAGTAAATCCTAAGGAAACCATGTAAAACCCATTTCTTCATGATTGACTATTAACAAGTTGGATTATTCGAAAGCAGATTCGTTAAAGGGAATTTATTCAAAAAAAAAAAAAGATTAATTAGCAAGGAAATAACAGAGGCATATATAGGAATTCATCTTTGCAGAGAACCATTCAAGAAGTTGCACAATAATATCAACAAACAAGCCTGGAATTGACAAGAGCGTAAAGGCAGTTCATTGAGGCAAAGAGCAAATCAAGAAAAATACCTAGAAACCATGCAAACTCATTTCTTCTTTATGATCGATTACCAACTAGCTATCTCTTATCATCTATTATATGGAAAATTAATCAAACAGATAAGCACATAAGCAGAAAAACCATCACAGAAACAATAACTTGTAGAGAACAACAAGGAAATTACACAGCAACAAACCCTACTCATGTGATGTAGGTCCTCACCGACAAAGAACATGCATAATTCCTTACCTCATTTAATCATTCTCTTCTCCTCACTTAGCAGCAGCCCTCCACCCTATCGAAGTTTCTCTCATAGAAACACGTGTAACGACCTGATTTTTCTTATTCCTTTAAAATTTCGTTGAAATTCAAAACTTTTGTTAAAAACCTTTTTGGAAGAATATCAAAGTGCAAACCGGGCCGTTAGAAACCCTTTTTCTTTGTTAAAACTTAGCGAAAGCAGTTGTTGAAAACATAACTGATTTATTAAAACATAGCGGAAACGGTTATAAAATCTTTTGTGAAAACATAACTGATTTGCAAACTTAAATCGTTTATAAAATCCTTTGTTTTACTTTGTAAATACTAAACAAGTGAATTCAATTTGATTACAACCTATTTGTATCTTACTTCTCATAGCCTGACCAACCACAAGCTTCGCGCGTGCAAATTCTTCATCCCTGTTTCTAATCTTTACACTATCTTTGCCTGCGAGTACCTACACCACAAGTTAACTATAAACCTAACGGCTTAGTAAGGAAAGGGTTAAGAATGACAAATAGAATTTAATTAACTAAACATTCTTGGAAAACTAAACATTTGATAAACAAGAATTTATGTTAAAACATGCTCAAATAGTTAACTAAACATGTGCGACCTAGTTAAACATGCTTGCCTTCTAATTTACTAACATACTCAATGAGATTCTAGTTAGTTAAGTGTGATTCCTATTAATTATTCTAGCTAATTAACATGCTCGCCTTCTAATTTATGAGTTGTGTAAATTAAACGTGTTGGATGTCAGTAAAGGAATAGCAGGGAAATAACAACATAATATCGCATTTGCGGAAATTAAATTGTAGGACCAATGCAGGGAATTCATTGGTAGAAATCAACAATAGCATATAAATTTGTAGAAATTAATAGCAGTAGAATCCACCAATACAGAGAAAGCTAACGATAGAAACCATCCAACTATAACTCAACTCACGCACACTACTTGTGGGTAGGTCTTAGACCGCCAGACACACCCAATCCTTACCACTAACGATGACACAATAACAGGGACAACAAACCTCCACAACTCATGTAGCCACTCCAGCTCGCAGCAGCATCTCCAACTCGCGGTTCCAACTCCACCCACGGTTTACTCTCATTCACGGAGGAAGCTCACACTCTCACAACTCAAACACATCACCTACGAGACTCACCACTCACCAGAACCCTCACACGTAGGAAGAGGGAGAAGAGCTCACACAGGAAGAGAAGCTCTCGCAGTAAGAAACCTCAGTTGAAGAAAATGGGGAAAGGATAGCTTAACACTGAAGGAGGAGGGACAAGTCGTACCTATGGAGAGGGAGTGAAGAGGCACCTATGGAGAGTAGTGAGGGAGGCGGCCATGCAGGGGGAGGACGGCGCCTATGCGGATTCGGGCATGGAGGAGGCGATTTGGTGTCTGGAGATTGCGTAATTATGTACTACATGACAATTTTCATCATTTTAACTCTAATTTAATCGTAGGTCTGGGCTATTTCGGACTAGTGTGGACACACAGGTCTTGTCTGCATTTATCTGCAAGTGTAATGACCTGGTTTTTATTTACTTTGAAAATCATGTAAATTTAAAACTTTTTCTTTTATAAAATCAGAGTGAGACTTTTCTTTATAAAACCTGATTGTTAAAACTCTTTACTTAAAACATTTATAAAATTGCAGCAGGAGTAATAAATTCATTTTATAAAAAGCAGCAGAATTAAGACAATATGATAAAGAATATTAAGTAATTTGCAAATCCCTTTTTACAAATAATTTCCTCTTTAAGCATTTTAGCCCAACCAGCTACAAGATCCACCGCGCAAATACTTCGTGAACTGCCTTTGACCTGTTCACCTATTTCTCGTACGTATACCTACATTACGGGGAAAACAATGAGCCTAACTCCCAGCAAGAATCAGAATTTAAATGCAATGCGAATGATGCGTGACCACATAATGCATTACAGAAGAGAGCCGTATCTCTTCTGAAAATCAGGGTGGAATACTCCCAGGGTCATGTGGCTGAACCATTTCACTCCGGTGGGGAGATATATCCATCGGGGGTGTTCCACATGCTGGTATCCTCACTTTTGTTAAAGACGTTGGGGGTTTCAGAACGGGGTAAAGGTGAACCCAGCTTCACGTAGCTCACTCTAAACCTACCACTCCCCACGTGGGAGGAATACTATCGTATGGAAGTGTCACCGATCACCCGAACCCCCACACGCCTATTTACATATATTATGATGACAAACAACATGTAAACAATTCATAAGTCCTAGGATGATGCATGAGTGCCATAAAATAAAATAGAGTAATGATATACAATAAAATACAACCAGTTTAATCACAATTTCACATGGAAGTTCATATTAAGGCACAAAATTTATTTATTTAACTATCCAGGTTCTAATTGAGCATTTAAAGTAACCAATAAGATTTCAAGTTGATTATTAAGTGGTATGAGCAAGGCAATCCATATCCAGATCCAACTAAATCTCATTTATTATCAACTGTTTCAATGAAATTTCTATGCTTGGTTTAACAACAACAAAAATCTCTAAGATCACCTCAATCCAAGAATTCAATTAAAAGCATAACAATACTTTCTCATATTAACAGGACTTGTCAATTAAGCAATCCACTTCACAACAATATCAACTTGATTTCTAACACTTCTCCGATGTAACTTAATGATGCCATAATTTCTACTAAGAAAAGGGTCCAATATTGACAGGTTGCTTAGTTCCTAGCAACTTAGCAGCATTTGATAAAATATTTAACCATTATTCATGCTTCACTATGACTGAAAGAATATTGAAATCAACATTAAGTATGCATTCATAATCCAGTAGATGATATCTCTATTTGATTTACTTAACATGGTTCACATTCCAACAATAATATTAGTAACAAGCAAGCAAGAACCCATATGTAGGGTCATCCATTGGCCAACCAAATTTTAATTCTTACCTTAGTTTTCCAACAAGAAGCAAAGCATTAGCCAATACAAATAACCCAGAGGAAGTTTTCCAGTTGTTCAAACCTTCATACGTTTTCTAAACAATTTCAGCATTGGAGATCAATTACAATGTTCATGACCAACTTGGCCAAGATAGGAGATGCATAATCCAATCAATAACTCTAGAATCAATTCTTACCTTTCCTTCACTTCACAGACCTCAGAGCAACTCCTGGAGCAGCACACCAATCGTTCAACAAAACACACAGCCCTCCACACTTACTCACAATTCACTTCCTACTCACAAACAATAAAATCATCCCTCACTTTCCCACATACACATTTCCAGAGTAAATACAGGGGAGAGGGCACAAAGGAGAAGTCTTACCTTTATAGATGAAGGAGGGAAGAGCTTAGTAGCTGCAGGGAGTAACTGCATGATAAACTGACCGTGAATTGCTCCAACCAAAAAGGAGGTGGTCCAACCATTCAACGCCACGTGGAAATCTTCCATCTTACAGGGAGAGATGAGACGAGTTGCAAGGGAGAGCAGGAGGAGAGAGAAAGTGCTATGTAAAATAATAAATCGGAAGAGAGTGAAGGATTTATAAAATGGGTTTCGCAGATTTTTCTGACTTTTCGGACAAAACCAGTCGTCCGAATTCATTTTCTGACGATACCAACATGTCTGAAAATGCATAAAACTAGGTACAGATTCAAATCAACAACGTCTGTATCATCCGCGCCAGATTTCGGATGAGACAGAGGCGTCCGAAATCATCCAGAAAATTGTACAGATTAAATTCTATTACCTACGCGCCGTCCGAACCCAATTTTGGACTTCATCCCAAGCGAAGCCATGTATTGAGATCACCAATTATCTCCTTGGGATGCTGAATTTAGTGAGACCAGGTGATACACAGGTAGCTAGACTGGTAGACATGCTATCTACCAGCTCTTCATGATTTTGTGCTGTGCTTTCTGAATCAGTGAGACCGGTTGACATACAGGTAGATAGACTGGTAGACATGCTATCTACTAGCTCTTCATGATTTTGTGCTGCTCCTTCATTTCTCTAAAAGACAGCGTTTGATCCATTTCTCTTCTTTTACTCTTTTATTTCAAGTAACAATTTCATTTAATCAATTCCCACATTCCATAATTAATAATAATTATATATATTTATGTGTCAATTATACGTATCGTATATCAATCGACCCAAATTTCAATTCCTGACTTATTCCGAATGTCGCTTAATGATAATAGCCGATCCAATTTAAATTTCTAAATCCCGTTTCTTAAATTAATTTTCATCAAATGGATCTTCAACAATTATCCAAATAATTCTATTACATCTAATTTATTTTCCAATTATTCTTACTTAATTTCGTTACTGAAAATCAAGGTATTACATTCCTCCTCCCTTATAGAAATTTCATCTCGAAATTTGCTCAGTGTAATTATTCCTTCAAGCTACAACTTAGCTTAATTTTTCATATCCTACTTTTTCACGAAACGTCCAAAAGATTACATCACTTTTAGTTTTCTTGGGCACAAGAACTTAGCAGAAATTCCTATTTCACATCTAGGTCACCAATTTTCCAACTTCATTGTCATAAAAGAAAAGCCTTCGTCCAGTTTCTTTCTTTTCATCAGATAGTTTGTGTCAATTCACTGTACCGCAAACAACTTTATCACCTTTTTAAGATCCTTACCCTTCAAAATCTCGTCCTTAATTCATAAAATTCCACCTTCCTTCATGTCACTTCCAATAAAATATATCCTTAGACAACCACTTCTGGTTTTATGAGTCACAACATGACATTTGTTGACAAATAGAACCACTTTCATTTCTCTTAAAACATCGTTCGATCCTGCATGGCATTCATCAAATTGATTCCCTTCATTACCCTGCCATAATTTGAAGCTGCCATTCCCACACTTTCTATAGTTTACTACTCATTTCATTACTAAATTGACCAATATAGTTTTACCAAACTTCATCCATTGGTAGAATCAAACTTCATTCCAATTCCTCATAGTATATTTTACCCACAACTAACTCGTTCTTCACCCATTCCTCTAGCCAAATGTAATAATAACAGACTCGGAATATCAACCGAATCCATAGCACGATTCGCCCGGTAGACCAACCCTCCAAGTATTTGAGGTACTAACTCAATGATTCTTCAAACCCATATCTTGTTCCACAACGGATAACCCATATCATAAATTTCTAACTTCCGATCAAAGTCAATTATTAATGTTAGCCACACATGAACATACATCGTGCTACCTCTTTATCATATAGTTTAACTTAGGGGAATCCCTTAAATTCATAAATGAAAATCTTTGGATTTATCAATTTCCAAAATTCATCAATTTATGAGAAGTAAGTTGAAATCCAACCTAAAGGTAGTAATTAACTCATTGCATATACGGACTCCCTGACCATTTTCTAAGTCACAACATTCCTTCTTATCTTACACCTCTATAACTCTTATCTTAAGTCCTTGTACAAGTAGTGTAACTCATGTTCATTACCACTCAAATGATCCTAAGTAAGCCGTGACAACACTTAACTAACTTAGACACCCTGTAGCCGTTCCTTCCAACCGAAGTTGAGTACATCTTATTAGCTTACATGTCCTTTTTATGTGAGTAAGATTCTTCCCTCAATGGCTCCTCCCTAATAGTCACATCTTTAGTTGTCTTGTTCCAACCGAGAATAAGAACTTAAATCAAATCTAATATAGACCTTAACACAAATTTCTTCTAACTTAATCAATTATCAAGATATTATTCCTTAGACTACAACCCAAAATGACAAACAGTAAGTGTCATAACCATCACAATTCCATCCTCAATTTCAATCCTAGTCAGTTGTACAACAGATCATATTTCCCAGTTATAAAAATTTTGGCAGAGTCTCCCCTGTTTCTTTACTCCCCCAAAGCTAATTCCTGCACTCAAAACCCAAAACAGTTCCAGAAAAGTTCACTATCCATTGATTTAAAATTTATAGGGAAGTCGTTCAACCATCCATCCTAACTTAGTCTACAAACAACATCAAACATACTGTCATACACCTTCGAGTCTATCATTTCAAAATACAAACTTAGTCACACATTCTCTAGCATTTCAAAATACCATACACCAAAATACTTACTTATGGTTAGGCCTATTGGTCTCACTATCATTTCCTAACGGAAGAAAACTTTATTCAATTCTTCATCCCTCACATCAGATAGAAAGGGGCATCTTCAAGCCACATGTCCAGGCTTCATGCACTTGTTGCAAACACCAGCTCCTGCCAAACATGTTCCAACATGACTCTTATTACACCGTGGGCACGGTTCCTTCTGTGGTGTCAACCTGGTTGATTCCTCAACAATATTCTCTTTTCGGAGGCATTTCTGCTTCCCTTGCTGATTCTCGTCCACTAAGGATTTCCCAGTCTCCTTTTTAGCAGTCGAAACATCTTCTTTCTTTGGTGATGATTGTAGGTCTTCTATAAACTTCTGGTTGAATTTTCTAAACCCTTCCACCATCTTTTCAATAAATTGGAACTGCCGCTCCATGTGTTCCATCAACTGGTTAATGACAACCTCCTCCGTTTTTGTTCCTTTTTCCATATTATCCCCCTTCACAATCATTTATAATTAGGCTAAACAATTATACATTGGAAATTATAGGAAACTATAGTACAAAGCATACTTACAGTTGACGAAGCATTTCCACGTTGAGCTTGTGCTGGTGGGTAGTTTACAGAATCAGTTTTTAAAACCCGGGATGCTCTGATACCAACTGTAACGAACCGGTTTTTATTTACTTTGAAAATCGTGTAAATTTAAAAATTTTTCTTTTATAAAATCAGAGTGAGACTTTTCTTTATAAAACCTGATCGTTAAAACTCTTTGCTTAAAACATTTATCAAATTGCATCAGGAGTAATAAAATCATTTTATGAAAAGCCGGAATTAAGACAATACGATAAAGAATATTAAGTAATTTGCAAATCCCTTTTTACAAATAATTTCCTCTTTAAGCTCTTTAGCCCAACTAGCCACAAGATCCACCGCACAAATACTTCGTGAACTGCCTTTGACCTGTTCACCTATTTCTCGTACTTATACCTACATTACTGGGAAAACAATGAGCCTAATGTCCAGCAAGAATCAGAATTTAAATGCAATGCGAATGATGCGTGACCACACAATGTATTATAGAAGAGAGCCGTAACTCTTCTAGAAATCAGGGTGGAATACTCCCAGGGTCATGTGGCTAAACCATTTCACTCCGGTGGGGAGATATATCTATCGGGGTTGTTCCACATGCTGGTATCCTCACTTTTGTTAAAGACGTTGGGGGTTTCAGAATTGTGTAAAGGTGAACCCAGCTTCCACGTAGCTCACTCTAAACCTACTACTCCCTAGGTGGGAGGAATACTACCGTATGGAAGTGTCACCGATCACCCAAACCCCACACGCCTATTTACATATATTATGATGACACACAACATGTAAACAATTCATAAGCCCTAGGATGATGCATGAGTGCCATAAAATAAAATAGAGAAATGATATACAATAAAATACAACTAGTTTAATCACAATTTCACATGGAAGTTCATCTTAAGGCACAAAATTTATTTATTTAACTATCTAGGTTCTAAATGAGAATTTAAAGTAACCAATAAGATTTCAAGTTGATTATTAAGTGGTACAACCAAGGAAATTCATATCCAAATCCAACTAAATCTCATTTATTATCAACTATTTCAATGAAATTTCTATGCTTGGTTTAACTACATCAAAAATCTCTAAGATCACCCGAATCCAAGAATTCAATTAAAAGCATAACAACACTTTCTCATATTAATAGGACTTGTCAATTAAGCAATCCACTTCACAACAATATCAACTTGATTTCTAACACTTCTCCGATGTAACTTAATGATGCCATAATTTCTACTAAGAAAAGGGTCCAATATTGACAGGTTGCTCAGTTCCTAGCAACTTAGCAGCATTTGATAAAATATTTAACCATTATTCATGCTTCACTATTACTGAAAGAATATTGAAATCAGCATTACTTATGCATTCATAATCCAGTAGATGATATCTCTATTTGATTTACTTAACATGGTTCACATTCCAACAATAATATTAGTAATAAGCAAGCAAGAACCCGTAATGTAGGGTCATCCATTGGCCAACGAAATTCTAATTCTTACCTTAGTTTTCCAGCAACCATTAGAAGCAAAGCAGTAGCCAATACAAACAACCCAGAGGTAGTTTTCTAGTTGTTCAAACCATCATACGTTTCCTAAACAATTTTAGCATTGGAGATCAATTAAAATGTTCATGACCAACTTGGCCAAGACAGGAGATGCATAATCCAATCAATAACTCTAGAATCAATTCTTACTTTCCTTCACTTCACACACCTCACAGGAACTCTCAAAGCAGCACACCAATCGTTCAACCAAACACACAGCCCTCCACACTTATTCACAATTCCCTTCCTACTCACAAACAATAAAATAACCCCTCACTTTCCCACATACACATTTCCAGAGTAAATACACGGGAGAGGGTATAAAGGAGAAGTCTTACCTTTATAGACGAGGGAGGGAAGAGCTTAGTAGCTGTAGGGAGTAGCTGCAGGATAAATTGAACGTGAATTACTCCAACCAAGAAGGAGGTGGTACAACCATTCCATGCCATGTGGAAAGCTTCCATCTTACAGGGAGAGAAGAGACGGGTTGCTGGGGAGGGCAGGAGGAGAGAGAAAGTGCTGTGTAAAATAAGAAATCAGCAGAGAGAGAAGGATTTATAAAATGGGTTTCGCAGATTTTTTTGACTTTTTGGACAAGACCAGTCGTCCGAATTAATTTTCGGACGATACCAACACGTCTGAAAACGCATAAAATTTGATACGGATTCCAATCAACAACGTCTGCATCGTCCGCGCCAGATTTTGGACAAGATAGAAGCGTATGAAATCATCCAGAAAATTGTACAGATTCAATTCTACTACGTACGTGCTGTCCGAAGCCAATTTTGGACTTTGTCCCAAGCAAAGCCATGTATTGAGATCACCAATTATCTCCTCGGGATGCTGAATTTAGTGAGATCGGGTGATACACAGGTAGCTAGACTGGTAGACATGCTATCTACCTGCTCTTCATGATTTTGTGCTGCCCTCTCTGAATTAGTGATACCGATTGACATACAGGTAGATAGACTGGTAGACATGCTATCTACCAGCTCTTCATGATTTTGTGCTGCTCGTTCATTTCTCTAAATGACAGCGTTTGATCCATTTCTCTTCTTTTACTCTTTTATTTTATTTCAATTAACAATTTCATTTAATCAATTCCCATATTCCATAATTAATAATAATTATATATATTTATGTGTCAATTATACGTATCGTATAGAATCGACTCAAATTTCAATTCCTGACTTATTCTGAATGTCGCTTAATAATAATAGCAGATCCAATTTAAATTTCTAAATCCCATTTCTTAAATTAATTTCCATCAAATGGATCTTCAAGAATTATCTAAATAATTCTATTACATCTAATTTATTTTCCAATTATTCTTACTTAATTTCGTTACTGAAAATCGAGGTATTATAGCAAGTGCAAAACTCCTAAGGCAGAATGGTTTTGATGGATGAGAACTGGCCTCCTTGTCCTGTCCGTACCATTCGAAGTCACCTTTGGACGCGATATGGCATCCACAAACAGAGGCAACTCCTATCCTGAGTTGTCTAGACTGGTAATTCAGACACAATTTGAAGTTCGCATGTGTCCGAATCTATCCATAAATTGGACAGATTCAATTCAGATGATGCCTCTCCACGTCCGCACTCATCCGCAATCGTCTGAAAGTCCAAGACACCAATGAAGTCAGGACGCAGAATCGCATCTTGAGTCGTCCCAAGGTTCAGGGGCGACGTGCAATGCACGTGCGGATGACATACCTCATCCGCAAGTTGTCCGCAGGTGTCTGAAAATGCCTAGAACAACATTTTCTAACCTTTTTTCCTCTTAACTCCTACCCCATAATAATTTCCCCCTAATTACATGTCATAAAATAACACGTAACGATACAAAATGTAATATCCTAATTACCCTATCCTTCAATTACATCGCATGTACGGGAAAAATGTTACAGGGAATACCCCTCGACCTAACGCTCTGAATATGTACTCGATAATATCCCCACAATTATCCAACTTAAAAAGTCAGGGTGTTACAAACACAGAAGCAGAAAAACCAGAGAGTTTTGAAAGAACTTAGACAACGCTTTACTCTCTCATTCTTCCCCACTGACCTTCTAAATATACTCTGTAGCACTCAAAGGCCCTGAGGAGACATGATGCTTTGATATCCAGCGACTCCTCCAGCCTTTTGACATCAGTTATACATTTTTAGACCGACGTTCAGTTTATCGGTGGATGGATTCAACACCCATGATCGACAGCCAACTTCTATCGACTAGCCACTAATTTCTTTCTCTAATTCACCGGTCAACTGATGTCCAATTGTCAATCGACCGCCAAACCTGACCGCAAATTTGTTAGATAAATTATTCGACAGCAACTTATATTAATCCTTATTTTCCTAATAATAATAATAATTAACCATATGTCTATAAATCTAATACACTTCAATGTATTAAAATATTATCATTCATAATAATATAAACTATAAAGTGTGGCAGTTTCACAATGACCAACATATTACTTTTTACTTAATCTAAGATTTACACATAGATGTATACCCCAGATTTTACACAAATAGTTCAGGTCACTAAACTCTAACAATTTCTACCTTATCACAAATTTCATAAATGACATCCATAACAAAAGCTTCTAGCTTTGACCCAAAAAGGATTCACAGAATTCTAATGATCTCCAAGTTGGCGAGACTTTTGAAGCAAGGAACAAATTTTTAAATGTTCAAATATTTAACAAATCTTCCTCTTCAAGAAAAACCATGAAGGTGATCCATAACGAAATTTTCCATTCAATCCAAAAATGAAATTTCGTACTTCGAAGAACCATCACCTAAAAAAAACTAAGCTAGACAATAAGAAACAAAGTTCATCTCCCAAAATCACAACTTTCAACAAAAATATATAATTCAAAATCTTATGCTTCTATAAAATATCAGAATCCAAAAATTGAAGTCCAAATTGGAATATAAATAATAACTTGTATAGTTGAAGCACAATAAAATTAAAAAAAAAAGCCCAAAAACATAGTATCCTAAAATTTCAAACAAATAGAGTTTAAATCTTAAACCAATTTGTTGCGAAGTCTTGAGCTACTAGAGAGTAAAACCAAAACATAATAGGATACCTTGCCTATTTGTGCCATTATTGGTGGTAGAGTAAAAATAAAAGCAGGTAAATATGGATTTTGTTACAAATTTAACAGGGTTTAGATGAGGCATGATGTCGTTGAAATGGTGTTGGACCATTTTACCAAATCTAGTCACTTCTTGACCTCAAAAAACAATATTTGGTGAATCAATTGTGTAGATTGTATTTGTAGGAAATTGTGAGAGTACATGGTGTGCCTATCTCCATGATTTCAAACCAAGATCCCAAATTTATGGGTTAACATAGGACCATAAGAACAAATTTGAACTTAAGCACAACATTTCATGCTGGACAAATTGTCAGTCACAAAGAATTAATTAGTCTTAGATGATATGGTAAAGATATGTTCTAGACCTTCAAGGCAGAAGGAAAGGATTATCTACATTTGATTCAATTCACTTATAGTAACAATTATCAATCTAGCATTAACATGGTGTCATTTGAGGCTTGTATGAATGACTCAATCCCCTTTGTGTTGGGCGAAGGTAGGTTTGCCAACTGTGCTAGGTATCAAATTACTCCACTAGATCACTATAAGGTTTGAGTCATCAGACAATTTAGAATAAACAAAGGACCTCAGTAGACACCAAGAGAAGACTGTTTAAGTTTGAGGTTGAATATCACGTGTTCTTGATAGTCCATTTATAAAAGATGGTTGAGAAGTGTGATAAAGGAGAAAAGTTAGCATCCACATATATGGAGGCTGTGCCTCTGTAGCCAGTTGGCATAGATGGAATATTCCCCTAGTTGAAGTTGTGTAAATATGAACTTAACCATTGAACATCCTAGATATGAGATAGTTGGAGTTGTAAATGTTGATAGTTATTTTTTGTTTTTGCTAAGCGCCAACGTAAATTATGGTTTGGTTTTTTAGGCAGTTTCCATTGAGGAAACTGCCCACCATTATCACCTCTATATGTTCTTGATGGAAGAACATAGATAGTGAGTTATTTTACATAGTGTTTTCTAGAGTAAGAAAACATTGAATAAGAGGTTCCCCTATCCTTCAATTTCGTTCAGCAAATTCACCATCGTATTGAAGTCGATTGGTTTAGAAGAAACTATGCAGAGGAAGGAAGCAACTGTACCTGATTTCAATATCAATGGCCGGAGGTATTTCGATCAATTTCACAATTTGATCTAAATGCTTCCATTTTGATTGATAATGCTGTTAGGCTTTTTGTTAGGCTAAGTTGTATTTTGACGATGACTAAAATGTTGATTAATTTAATAAATCAATAAGTTGTATTTTGTGTTATATTTTATATGTTTCAAATATTATTCTTATCGTTCTTATCATAATATTTATATCCGTGTGTATTGGAAATACCCTCAAAATAGGTATTATTAATGTTCTAACATGTTTATTTGAGTCCATGTAGTGTTGGATATCTTTTAGGGACTCAATATAGTTCAATGGGCAAATATGGAGTGAAGTGAGGACGCCATTTTGCGTCTCCTAATTGAACTATGTAGAAGAGGATGAGAGAAATGCGTCCTGAAGGGTTTCGGACGAGTGCGGACGCCATTTTCTAACGTCCGATTTGAATCTGTCATTTTAAGGGTGTTTTGCAGATGCAGCGGATGACAGATGCGGACGCAAATCTGCGTCCTAAACTGGTGATTAGTGTTTTATGGATGCAGGGGATGACAGATGCGGACGCAAATCTGCGTCCTAAACTGGGTGAACAGTGACTTGCGGATGCATGAACAGTGACTTGCAGATGCAGCGGATGCAAAATTCTGCGTCCTAAAGTTCAAATTTCTGCACAACGGCTATATTTTCAATGGACAAATTTTCAACGGTCATATGAGGACGATGCGGACGCTGAGGACGTCCGGAAGTGCAGTGTTTATAAATATGAGAACACTCCAAGCTCTCAACTAACGAACCGAGAATCATGGCGAAGCCCTGCCGAATTTTACATACGATTCAATCATTGTGAGCTTTTAACATTGTTGTATATCCAATTCTCCCCAACCCATAAACTTGAGAGTTATATTTGGGAGAATTAGGATTAGTTAGATTGCGCTTTAATTTTCATATTCTATATTTGCACTTGATTGTAAAGGGTGATTCCCTAAGAATTCATCGAAACACTCGAAACACTCCTAGGCTAGATTGAACTCCCGTAAGTTCAATCACTGGGTGATGCCCACAATAGTCAAATTTAGGGTGACGTTTTGTAAGCGTCAAAGGTTAACAACCTTAGAGTTAGTCAAGGGGGACGCCCATATTAAGAGTCAATTTGTAAACGGTTTTATTGGCACTCGCAAGCCAATTACTTAGTGTATCTCCAAGTGGAACTTGGAGCACGGACGTAGGCAAGTTTGCCAAACCGCGTAAACAAATATTGAGTGCATGTCTCTAACCCTTACTCTTTAATGTACGCATTTAATGTGATTGCATATTTAATCATATTCGATAAATCACTTAGGAATTTAGAGAATTTAAATATCACACGAAAATATTAGAAACGCTATATTTAACCCCCCTCTATAGGCGTATATCGATCCTACAATTGGTATCAGAGCGGATATTTAAATTTTTGTGTGATATTTTGTTGATTGTGCACATTGCTATAAATTTTTGAATTTCATGTTGAAATTTACTTGAATATCATTGATTGGTAGTCATATATATATATATGAACATTATGGACTCCAACATTTACGAGTTAGGTCAATGCACATCTACACCTCCACATTTTGATGGTTGTAATTATTTGTATTGGAAGTGTAGAATGCAAATATTTATACAATCTATTGATTACTTTTTATGGAAAATCATTGAAAAGGGAATATCTCTTCCTAGACCAACTTGTGAATTCAATGATTTAGATAAACGGAATTGGAACTTAAATGCTCAAGCAATGAATATTTTGTTTAGTGAATTGAGTAAAAATGAATTTGATAGAGTTCAATCATGTGTTAGTGCTTATGATATTTGGAAATCTCTTGAGCTAACACATGTAGGCACAAATCAAAAGATTGAAAGTGGAGAAAGCTCGTCCTCCGAAAAAGAGGAGGAAGAGGCCAACGTATGCTTCATGGCCAAAAGTATTGAGGTAAACGACTACTATAGCAATTCGGATTCTAATGATGATGATGATGGTAATTTATTTAATGAATTGTTAGATAGTTTCAATGAGCTCAAGGATAAATATAAAGTGTTGGAAAATGAGAAAAACGATTTGATCAAAAAGCATACTATTTTGAATAAATCTTTTGAGGATCAAATTGTTGAATTAAAAAGTATGATTGATATTTCTAATGCTTCTCTTGAATCTCTTGAGCATGATAGTAGCAACTTAAGATTGGTAAACGATGGATTGACTTCTACTATCAAATGTAATGAACATGAAATTAATGATTTGAAATTGTTTAATGATAAACTAAATACAACTATCAAATCACATGAAAATGAAATTCATTCATTAAATTGTAAAAATTGTGATTTGATTACTATTAATGAATGTCATAAGCATGAGATTTGTGATTTGATAATTATGAATGATAAATTGAACGATTGTATCAAATCACATGAAAATGAGATTAGCTTTTTGGATGTTAAATCTAAATCTATTTTTAATGCTAAGGCTAAAATTGAATCGCTTGAGGTTGATATATGTGAATTGAAAGCAAAGAATAATGATTTGAACTCTATTGTGCTTAAATTCACTAATGGGAGTAAAAATTTAAATATGCTCTTAAATTCACAAAGGGTTACTTTCGATAAAGCCGGTATTGGATATGAACCCTTTGTAAAGAAAAAGAATTACACTAATTTATTTGTTAGTTCATCTATTTGTAATTCTTGCAATTGTGTTGGACATAAATCTTTTTCCTGTCCTTTAAAATTGAATGATAAATTGAAATCAAATTATGGATCTAAATTTGTCTATCCTTTGAATTTGAACTCTAAATTTAAATTCTAAATTTGTGTGGGTTCCTAAAGGAACCAAACCTATAACCAATGGACCCAAAATGGTTTGCGTACCAAAGAAATCGAATTGATTTGTTTTGTAGGTTGGAGATTCTCCCAAGGAGCTTGAAAGGAGATTGGATACTTGAATATCCAATACAAAAAGGGAGAAGCTTAAAAAATGCCTCCTATGTGATAAAATGGAATAAAACTCTTGGAGGTACACAATCTCTTTGCTATAATTGAATTTATTTGTTGAATTTGATTTGGATTAATATTTAAACTTTGATTGGTTGAAATTCCTTTGGAATCAATACTATGGATTTTGATTAGGAATTGAATTGGATTAAATTGCTTTTGATTCTTGATTTGATCTAGCTTTTTGTAGAATATTTTCTTTGGATTCATTGTTAGCTTTAATCTTTTTGTATATATATAGGTTGAAATATGCTTTATCTCTTCAACTTATATTTTGATGATTGGTTCCAACAATTGAATTCTAAATTGCATACCTTTGAAAGAGTGTTGGATGTTTAATTTTGTTGATTTAGGATTGCATTGAGATAAATTGATTTTGTCTTTGGAGTGAATGGATAGATGTAATAGGTTGTAAATTTGACTATTCTTCACTCGATATCTAGGAATTGAGATGTCCTTGTTCCTTCAATCTATATTTTGATGGTTTGCATTCCAACAACTTAGTCTCTAATTTGAACATGCTAGTGCAAATATTGGATTGTTGGATACTAAGTTGGATGATTGTTTGGAATAAATTATTTTGTCTCATTTTGAGAATGTGTTTCTCCCATGAATTAAAATTGGCTTCATATAAGGGGAGAAGAGTAGAAAATTTGTTAATTATGATGTTTTGTTGATTTCTCCCTCGAATTAAATGTGAATAACGAAATATGGGGAGAAAATAGAATTGTGTGGAAATCATTGACTTGCTTTGGAATGTTGTTTTTTAATTATGGTTTTTGATAGATTTTGCTTCCGCTAAGCCACACTTTGATGAATCTCTCTTGCTTTTAAATTAATTAATACTAAGAGGAAAAAAGAAGTAATTTTGTATAGAAATTATTAATTTGTTTTCAAATGTTGATTTTATTAAAATTGACTTTCTATTTTTGATTGAATTTGAATTGACTAAAATTCTTTAATACGTAGCTTTGATCTTATCTTTGATATTTTTAAGTTTGGAAAGGAAGATATTGATAGTGTGCTTATAGGTTGAAATTTGTATTTTACGATTGGTATCTCTAAGTTAAATTTTGCATAATTCTTGTCTTGGATTATTTTTGTTGCTTGAGATTTCACCTCCAACAATTGGCTTTCTAGTCTTATATATTGAATTATTTGATATCAATTTCGGTTTGTTGGTTTCCCCTTTGGATTGTTTTTGTGTTTTGATAAAAATGAGAAAATAAATTTGTTTAGAATTTATTGACTTGCCTTAAATGTTGTTTTAAAGTTTTAGTTTTGATAAACTTGCTGGCGCTAGGCCTAGACTTTGATAATTCTCCCTTGAATTGAAATTTGAATTATTAAAAAGAGGGAGAGAATATAATTGTGTTGAGATTATTGACTTGGCCTTGGAATGTTGATTCTAATTATAGTCTATGATAAATTTTACTTTCACTAGGTTAAACTTTGACATTTCTCCATTGGTTGTAAATTGAATAATGAAATAGAGGGAAAAAATAAAATTGTTTAGAGATTTTTGTTTTGATTTTTCTAACTTGGTTTCTCCTTTGGATTAAATTTTGTACATGAAAAAATAGAGATGTTAAATTTGATTGGAGATCTTTGATTTGCTTTTGAAAATTGTACAAGGATTTTAACATTTGATAAATTTACTTCCGTTTGTGCATAAACTTTGAAATTTCCCTATGAATTGTATCTTGATCATTGATTTAAGGGGAGAACATAAAATTGGTTTTAATTTTGAAGATTTAGATTCTTTCCCCATTTTTACTATTTTGAAATTTGATTTAGGGGGACAAAATAAAATTGGTTGATTAAACCTTGATATATTCTCCAAATGTTTTTGATTTCTTGTTTTAAAAAGGGGAAATAATTTTTCTAGTTGGCTTTCAACTTGATATCAATAATGACCATTGGTTTGAACTCTTTAAATTGGTATCAATAATTGTTTTGTTTTAAACTTCTACAATTGGTATCTATCTTGAATTTTCATCTCCAATGTTTTGATTGTATGCAATGATTTAGGGGGAGAGGAATGTTTCTTAACTTGAATATCTTTGAAAGATAGAGTATATCAATTAGTATCTTTGCAATTGGATTTTATTTCTTCAATTGATATCATCAATTTCTCTATGTTTTGAACTTTTTAAATTGGTATCAATCTTTGTTATTAGGATTGAATTTCAACAATTGAAATTATCGGACTAATTTTTTTTAAAATGGTATCATGTATGAAATTATATTTTTTTTGGTATAATTTTTTAGGATTTTCATTTGATATAATATTTTAGATTCCCCAACTATTTGATTTTGTGCATAATGATAAGGGAGCAAAGTTTGTTTTTGTCTAACTTGAATTCATCCATGGATTGTATTTCAATTGGTATATATTTTGGTTAAACTTGGATGTTTCATAATTTTTTTTTGGTTGTATTCCCTCTTATATGCTAATTGATAAATTTGTAGGGGGAGAAATTTATTAAGTTGTTTTACTATTGCTCTAAAAGGGGGAGAGCAAAAAGTTTTCAAATTAGAGTATATCCCCAATTAGGTTGTTGTGATTAACATAGAGGGAGAGATATTTGAATTGATTTTGATATTACACATTGGTATCTCTCTTAGTTTTTTTTTCTCTTTGAACTTACAATTGGTATCAAAATTGGCAAAAATGATATGATTTTAACTTTGGATTTACAATTGGTTTAATTATTTGGAAAACTTGTTTTGTTTCACATTGTGAATTATCAATTGGTATCCTTTGTTAATTTCTTAATTCTTCAAATGATATCACTTGTTAGAATTTGAACATGTACTTACAATTCTTGAATTTAAGTGAATTCTATTTCCTACATTTGATTTCCATCTCTTGAATCCTTATTCTTTTTGGTGTCTATTGTTTAGACTTAAATGCATAATTCCCTCAAATGTGTATGTATGCTTAATGACGAAGAGGGATGGTATTTTTATTGAATTGCGATTGTGGTTATTCACAATTGGTATCCTTCTTTTAACCACAAATTGAAATTGAATGTATATTTCCCTCATTTGGTTAATTTCTTGGATAGACTTTTTGATTAAGGGGGAGAAATTGTTTTTGGGAGAATTAATTGGTGAAACAATTTTTGAGTTTGTCTTTGGATTCTAATGATTATTCCCTCAATTTTGCTTATGTTGAAAATGTTCATGGGGGAGAATTTCTTAGATAAATCTTTTGATAATCTTCTTTTCATAACATTCCTTGATTGTGTTTGTGCTCCCCTCCCCTAGAATTACTTTTTGATTATGACGAAAAGGGGGAGAATGGTGTATAAGTTGTAATATATTTTAGGGGGAGTTGAATAACATGGAGTAGCATGTTGCATGGAATTTATTGCTTGATAAATTGCATAAATTACTTTGACAAATCTAATATGCAATATTTGTATGCAAATGCGTAGTTTTAGGAAAACAACTTATTGGATTTTGTCATCATCAAAAAGGGGGAGATTGTTAGCCTTTGTGTTAGGCTAAGTTGTATTTTGATGATGACTAAAATGTTGATTAATTTAATAAATCAATAAGTTGTATTTTGTGTTATATTTTATATGTTCCGGATATTATTCTTATCGTTCTTATCATAATATTTATATCTATGTATATTGAAAATACCCTCAAAATGGGTATTATTAATGTTCTAACATGTTTATTTGAGTCCATGTAGTGTTGGATATCTTTTAGGGACTCAACATAGTTCAATGGGCAAATATGGAGTGAAGTGAGGACGCCATTTTGCATCCCCCAACTGAACTATGTAGAAGAGGACGAAAGAAATGCGTCCTGAAGGGTTTCGGACGAGTGCGGATGCCATTTTCTAGCGTCCGATTTGAATCTGTCATTTTCAGGGTGTTTTACGGATGCAGCGGATGACAGATGCGGACGCAAATCTGCATCCCAAACTGGTGATCAGTGTTTTGCGGATGCAGCGGACGATGGATGCGGACGCAAATCTGCATCTTAAACTGGGTGAACAGTGACTTGCGGATGCATGAACAGTGACTTGCGGATGCAAAATTATTCATCCTAAAGTCCAAATTTCTACGCAACGGCTATATTTTCAACGGAAAAATTTTCAATGGTCACATGCGGACGATGCGGATGCTGAGGACGTCCGAAAGTGCAGTGTTTATAAATATGAGAGCACTCCAAGCTCTCAACCAACGAACCGAGAATCGTGGTGAAGCCCTGCCGAATTTTCCACACGATTCAATCATTGTGAGCTTTTAATGTTGTTGTATATCCAATTCTCCCCAACCCATAAACTTGAGAGTTATATTTGGGAGAATTAGGATTAGTTAGATTGCGCTTTAATTTCCATATTCTATATTTGCGCTTGATTGTAAAGGGTGATTCCCTAAAAATTCATCGAAACACTCGAAACACTCCTAGGCTAGATTGAACGCCCGTAAGTTCAATCATTTGGTGACGCCCCGCAATAGTCAAATTTAGGGTGATGTTTTGTAAGCGTCAAAGGTTGACAACCTTAGAATTAGTCAAGGGTGACGCCCATATTAAGAGTCAATTTGTAAACGGTTTTATTGGCACCCGTAAGCCAATTACTTAATGTATCTCCAAGTGGAACTTGGAGTGCGGACGTAAGCGAGTTTGCCAAACCGTGTAAACAAATATTGAGTGCATGTCTCTAACCCTTACTCTTTAATTTACGCATTTAATGTGATTGCATATTTAATCATATTCGATAAATCACTTAGGGATTTAGAGAATTTAAATATCACACGAAAATATTAGAAATGCTATATTCACCCCCCTTCTATAGGCGTATATTGATCCTACAAATGCATGTTTAGATCATTTAAGGATGTTTTACATTTGGTATCAAAGCGAGTACACCCTCTATCTTGACGTGTTTGAAATCACTGTTTTTAAAAAATTTTGAAATTTTAAAGATTAAGTTTTGGATGATTTCAAAACGTTTTATTATATTGAATCATTCAAAAATGTGTTTATAAAAGTTTTGCAATAAATATGATTGATTTTGGTGTTCAAAATCATGAGAAAATGTCAGGTTTTGAAGCGGGTCCGATTTCAGGTAGAGCCGAGTCATGCAGACCAAGCTGAAGGTAGAAAACAACCTGGATGACATGTAGTTTTTGGTTGCAGAAACTACATGTTGTTTCTGCATTTGGAAGTTGCATAAAGAAAGAAACTACATGTAGTTTCTATAAATAAATTTGGCAAAAGGATTCGAACCCGTGCCATCAAGAGAGAACTCCGAGTGGGTTGCCACTCGGACGATGATGCTTTCCATTACTTTTGGATTTATTTGTTAAATAAACCGTATTTGATGGGTATTAATTAAAATTTGAAAAGTTGCAATTCTAGGATTTGAACCCCTAGATTTAAAGGGTCTTGTAAATGAGTGAGTTGCCACTCTACCAAGTATGCTTCTTGTATAAATTTAAATTTATTAAATACTTACCTTCTTGTTGCTATTTTAATATAAATTGCATAAATTAAATTAAGTGCAGATTAAAATGTGTTTTACTATTTAATTCGTGTATCTAAAGAAATACTAAAATATTTTGCAGTAAGTAATTTGGCAATTAAATAGCATGTTAATTAATTTTATACTTTTACATGCATATTTAGTTGCACATAATTTTATTTATTTTGTATGCATAATTTTGTTTATAATGAATACAAAATAATAGCATATTATTTAATAACATTAAAATTAAGTGAATTTAATATCGAGTGATTTAATATAATTTTATCTAATTAAAGAGTAACATCAATATCTTTAATTAAAGAAAATTATATATTATGTATTAAAAATCACATTATGACATTTATTGTAATTAATTTTATAAATATGACAAAATTTATCATACAGGAAATTTTATTATATTTATCTGATTAATTAGAATAAAATATTAAGTTATTTTTTCTTGATTACCCACAGAAATTAAGAAAAGTGATATAACTTGATAGTTTTATTAATTCAGTGAAAATTAATCTTATTAAATTAGAACATTAGCCCACAAGCAAATTTTATGTTTTTAGATTCATTATTATTGCATGATTTACATTGGTAAAACATGACATTCAGTTTTGCATCTTTTTAAGCATGCTATTTACTTTTTGCAGCTATAAATTCTTTGAGTTTCTATGAAATAAAATGCAATATATCGGAGTTAAGAGGTGAAATTTATAAACCATGGAAGGAAAGAGTTCTTCTTCATTTGGGGTGTGTGGACATCGATTATGCTATACGGAAAGACAAACCAGTAATTATTCTAACCAGCACTCCAGATGATCTTGCTCTTTATGAACGTTGGGAACATTCAAATAGCCTTAGTGTGATGTTCATAAAGACTGAGATCATTGCTGGTATTCGTGGTTCTGTCAAGCAGTATAATGATGTTGTGCCATTACTGAAGGCTATAGAAGAGTAATTTTGACTTTAGATAAGGTACTTGCCAGTACACTTATGAAATTTTCATCCTTAAGGTCACTTATGCTACAGGTGTGCTTGAGCACATCATGCAGATGAGAGACATTACGGCTTAACTTAAGACGCTTGAGGTTGATATGTCAGATTCGTTCCTAGTGCACTATATTCTGAATACTCTTCCACAGCCATACGGTTCTTTTAAAATTTCTTATAACACATATAAGGATAAATGGTCCATTAATGAATTAATGACTATGTGTGTTCAAGAGGAAGAGAGGTTGGCAATGGAAAGAGGTCATAGTGCATTCATGATGACTTATGGAAAGAAAAAGACACAAGCCAAAATGAAAGATAAAGGAAAAGGTAAAATACCAATCCAATATGGTGAAATCAAGAAAGAAATCAAGTGCTATTTCCGTGACAAGAAATGGCACATTAAGAAATATTGCACCAAATTTAAGGCATGACTTGAAAGAAAAGGTACACTAATCTGATTTTTTTGTTATGAATATAATATGGCTCATATTATTTATAGCAATTGGTGGATTGATTCTGGTTCTACAATTCATATTTTGAATACCTTGCAGGGTAGGCGAAACCTTTCAAAACCAGTGGGAAATGAATAGAGCATCTATTCAGGAAGCAAGATGTGTTCACATGTGGAAGCTATTGGAACATGCAGTTTAGTTCTCAGTAGTGGTTTTATTTTGAATTTAGAAAAGACTTTGTATGTTCCTAGTTTTTCTTGGAACTTAATTTCAGTTTCAAGTCTTGTACCTTTGGGTTTTTCCTTGACGTTTTCAGATGTGAACTTCAGTTTATTTTACAAATCTAATCTTGTCGGAAATGATACAATGTCTAATGGTCTTTTCTCTATCGATTTACAGAATGATATCACTCATGATGTTATGTATGTTCACACTAGTGTTAAAAGATTTGTTATAAATGAGGATTCCTCTATGTTGTGGCACCATAGATTAGGAAATATCTCCATATAGAGAATTAAGTGATTGGTAAATGATAAAGTACTTAGTACTTTAGATTTTACCGATTTTGATACATGTTTGGATTGCATTAAGGGAAAGAAAACCAACATATCTAAGAAAGGTGCTAAGAGGAGTTTATAGATATTAGAGATCATACATTCAGACATTTGTAGTCCAGTTATGGACTCAAATGGTCGGAGATACTTCATCTCTTTTATTGATGATTACTCACGATACATGTATCTCTACTTGCTTTAGAATAAAAATGAAGCATTAGATGCCTTTAAGGTTTTCAAGGCAGAAGTAGAGAAACAATGCAGTAAGCAAATTAAGTTCATGAGGACTGATAGAGGTGGAGAATATTACAGTAGATATACTTAGGATGGACAAGCACCTAATCCATTTGCTAGATTTCTTCAAGAGCATGGAATTATTGCTCAATACACCATGCCTAGTTCTCCGGATCAGAATGGTGTCGCAGAAAGAAGAAATTGAACATTTTTGGACAAGGTGAGGAGTATGCGTAGCAACTCCAAACTTCCAGATTTCTTGTGACCTGATGCACTTAAGATGACAGTGTACATATTAAATCGAGTTCCGATCAAGGCTGCCGAAAAGACGCCATTTAAGTTATGGAAAGGTTGGAAACCAAGTTTGAGGCATATATGCATTTGGGAATGCCTGTTTGAAGTCACAATTTATAATCCACAAGAAAAGAAACTAGACCCAAGGACCATTAGTGGCTATTTCATTGGATATGCTGAGAGATCTAAGGGGTATAGATTCTACTGTCCATCTCACAGCACTAGGATTGTGGAATCAAGAAATGAGAAATTTCTTGAGAATGATTTGATTAGTGGGAGTGATTGATTTCAAGATATTGTTTAAGAAAGAGATCACATTGATGTTCAACTCTCTAACTCAAGTGAAAGATTGATTGTTGTTCATAATACTCCTTGAGTTCAAATGAGTGCTGAACAATCAATAAATGTTATTCCACAAGTTGCTGATAATAATCTAGTAGATCGAATTCTTGAGGAAATTTTAGAAATTGTTGATCAACCACTGGAACGACAAATTTTTCAAGAAAATATTGGAACAACACTACAGAGATCTACTAGAGAAAGAAAATCAGCATTTCTAGTGATTATGTCACATATCTACAAGATTTGGACAACAATGTAGATGGCAAAAATGATCCTGAGACATTTTCACCGGCCATAAATTATGGTGAATCAAATCTATGGTATGATGCCATAAAAGACTAAATGAATTCTATAAATTCAAACGGAGTTTAGGATTTTGTTGAGTTGCCTGATGATGTAAAAGCCATAGGTTGTAAATGGGTCTTCAAGACTAAAAAAGATTCATTGGGCAACATTGAAAGATATAAACCAAGACTCGTTGCTAAAAGATTCACACAAAGGGAAGGAATCAACTACGTGGAGACTTTTTCTCCTGTATCTAAAAAAGATTCTCTTTGTATAATTTTAGCCTTGGTTGCACATTTTGATTTTGAGTTGCAACAAATGGATGTGACAATGGCTTTTCTCAATGGAGAGCTAGAGGAAGAGCTTTATATGAAACAACTTGAAGGATTCTCCTCTAGTGATGGTGAGCATTTCGTGTGCAAGCTTAAGAAATCCATATATGGATTGAAACAAGCTTCCCGTTAGTGGTATTTAAAGTTTCATGATGATATCTCTTCATTCGGTTTCGTAGAGAACATTATGGATCAATGTATATACCAGAAGGTTAGTGGGAGAAAAATTTGTTTATTAGTCCTATATGTGGATGATATTTTACTTGCAACTAATGATAAAAGTATATTGCACGAGGTGAAATAATTTCTCTCTGAAAACTTTGATATGAAGGACATGGGTGATGCTTCCTATGTCATTGGTATTAAGATTCATCATGATAGATTGCAAAGTTGCTTGGGATTGTCTCATGAAACTTATATCAATAAAGTTTTAGAGAAATATTTGATAAAAGATTGTTCACCTAGTGTTGCTCTCATAGTGAAGGGTGACAAGTTCCATGAGAACTAGTGCCCCAAGAATGATCTTGAGAGGGAGCAAATGAGGAACATTCCCAATGCTTCGGCATTTGTTGTTGTAATGTTGGGTCGATATCAGAGTAACCCTGGTAAAGACCACTAGACTACTACAAAGAAAGTGTTGCGGTACCTTTAAGGGACCAAAGGCTACATGCTTATCTACAGATGGATGGATAGCTTGGATGTGATTGGATACTCTAATTTAGATTTTATTGGCTGCGTTGATTCTTGTAAATCAACATCAAAGTACATTTTTATGTTGGCTGGTGGAGCTGTATCTTGGAGGAGTGCTAAACAGGGTTTGACTGCCACATCCTCTATGGAGGCTGAGTTCTTATCGTGTTTTGAGGCTACTTTGTATGGTGTATGGATGAAGAGTTTTATTTCAAGGCTTAGAATCGTTGATTCGATTTCTAGACGCTGAAGATATATTGTGATAATTCAGCTAAAGTTTTTATGGCTAAAAACAACAAAAGTTGTAGCCAAAGTAAGCATATCAACATCAAGTATTTAGCCATAAGAGAATGTGTTAAGGATAGTTTAGTGGTCATCGAACACATAAGCATTGAACTGATGGTTGCCGATCCTTTGACTAAGGGCATGCCACTGGTAAGATTTAAGGATCATGTAGTTACAATGGGACTTGGGTCCATTATGTAATTTTTTGTTGTAAGAATGAATGTTTATAACTCTTCTTATAATATTTTTTATTATAATATTTATTGCGTACACATTCACTTTGAGAAATATTCTTCAGTTTTTAAACCTCGAAACAATATAGGCTTTATTCATTAAGTTTATGGGCAATACAGAAGGAACATAATGCATTGTGATACATGAAAGATAATTCTCAATTACATTAAGAGAATTTATTGCTATGATTCATGTATTGTGTTTTGTTACTACAGTGAAATTAGAAAACGCAGACTAAGTGGGAGAATGTTGGCAGTTATTTTTTGTTTTTGCTAACCGCCAACATAAATTATGGTCTAGTTTTTTAGCCAGTTTCCATTGAGGAAACTGCCCACCCATATCACCTCTATATGTTCTTAATGGTAGAACATAGATAGTGAGTGCTTTTACAGAGTTTTTTCTAGAGTAAGAAAACATTAAATAAGAGGTTCCCCGATCCTTCGATTTCGTTAAGCAAATACACCATCGTATTGAAGTCAATTGGTTTGGAAGAAACTCTGCAGAGGAAGGAAACAATTGTCCCTAATTTCAACATCAATGGCCAGAGGTATTTCCATCAATTTCCATAATTTGATCTAAATGCTTCAATTTTGATTGAAGCATGTTTAGATCATTTAAGGATGTTTTTTAGTAAAAAGATGCCAATGTTGTACAGAGCCAAAAAGAATTTTGAAATCAGAGGAGAAAATATTTAGGAATAAGATGTTGACATTAGTAAAAAGTCTCTTGAGACATCTCGGGGAATGGAAAGCGACTTGGGAGATATGATCAGGGATGGACACTAACTATCCCCATCTGTTTAGGATTAAGGTGCGTGTTTAATTTCAAAATAAAGTTTCCATTAGGGAGACGAAGATGTAATGCATTGTAATTAGTTTTATTGAAAATATGTATTATATGGATAATTTGATAAATATGTATAAAAAACTAATTTAAAGTATATTTTTTGTAATTTAACTATCTTCTGAAACTTAAATAAATTAATGCTAAAATACCAAATTGATGTTAATTTGGTCCCTTGGGTGTTCTCGTTCAAAAAGTAGAAATAATGAAAAGTGTAAGTCAAATAGCGAATTTTGGACATTATTACAACAAGGACAAAGACCTTTATAATGGCCATTTGGCTTTGTGTTCTTAAAGAAAGAGAGAAACGTGAGAGAGGCAGAATAGAAGTGTTGAGGATTTACTGCAAGAAGAAAAGAAGTTAGGTTGGAGGACAATTTCATCCAAGGAAATTGAAGAGGATATATACAACTAATGCACTAACTAATGTAATAGATAGATTATTTAAGGATTTATTATAAATGCCTAAGGAAGTGGGCTTACTTGTTGGTTTATTGCATGTGTTTAAAGTGTTTTATTGTATTTTAAGCGGTTAAAAAGGGAGAATAATAGATGAAAGTATTCGAGGATTTTAAAACTAGAATTGTAGGAGAATATGATAAGCATTTCTGCCTGAGATGCATTTTGTGGCATCACTTGGGGTTGGCCTAAAACACGAGTGCCTTTAAGGGCTTCCCAATGCAAACGTGAGAGGGGCATAATAGAAGTTGTCATAGTGGTTACAATTGCATTTCATGTTATATTCCTTACTTGGCAATAGGCTCATTATTCCTTCTGTGATGTAGGTATGTAAGAGATCAAGGATAGCAGCAGTTGATGAGGCATTTCTACGTTGCGGGTTTGGCGACTGGTTAGGCTAAGAGATTAAAGAAGAAATGTAATATTTGGTAATAACGTTTTTGGGAAAAGTAATCCTTTATTATAGTATTTCATTTTTATCAAGAAGGTTTTCAAATTGTGTTTAATCCTTTTAGTATTGTAAATACAAGTCTTCCGCTGTTGTAAATGTTTTAAAGCTTTATAGTATGACATGTTTCAAGTGATAAATGGTTTAATAAAAAGGAGTTTATTTATGCATTTCTTGTTTAAGCTAGTTTTCAAACGAAAAGTCTTCTGCTATGATTTTAAAAGAAAAAATTTTCAAAAATCATGAGTTTTAAATTAAAAGAATAAACGGGATGTTACAAGATTCGTAATATCTCGATTTTTTTACAATTTAAAATTTATGATTTTGAAAGACGTTTTTTTGTAAAAATACAGCGGAAGACTTTTCTTGCTAAACCATTTGGAAATCCCATGAATAAAACATTTATAATAATGGTAGACTTATATTTACAAAGCCAAAGGAAATGAAACAACTGAAAAACCTTCTTAATAAAATAGAATACTGTAAACAAGGTTAACTTTCTTTTAAAACATTATTACAAACCATTTCATTTCCTCTTTAATCTTTTACCCTAGATAGCCACCAAGCCCGCAGCGTACAAATGCCTCATCAACTACTCCTATGCTCAATACCATGCATAGCTACATCACAAGACTTAAACGATGAGCCTATTGCTCAGTAAGAAGTAAAATGAACATGTGTGTTATAAAACAATTTAAATTCAGTTCCTTTTTTCTTTATGAAAATGGTGATGAACTTTATACTATAACAATGTACTTGAACTCATTTATTTATAAAAATAGTGATGAACTCCAATCGCAATGAACTTTATACTATATTAGTGAACATGTGTTATGGCAGTGAATTTGAACCTTACTAGTGAACTTAAACTAGATCAGTAAACTTTTACCGCAACGGTGAACTTGTATGATGATGGTGAACTTATTCCATCATGATAAATTTAAACTGTTTTCTTTCTTTCTTTTCTGTGCACATCTATGCACTTTGTCCCGACATCAATCAAAGACCTATTAACCACTATTCACATGTTCCAGCATCAATCAAAGACTGTCTCTTGATAAAGTCTTGACAACGATTGAAACGCCTATTAGCTGTTGTGTAACTCCAAGCACAACAACCCATTACCTTCGGTAAGTAGCTCTGGTATCAACCGAAAGCTTTGCTAGCGGTTGTACACATCAAGGCACAACAATCAGTTCTGACATCAATCAAGAAGGCACTAGCAGCCATGCCCATCAATGCTTAAATGGCCTCACTAACCATTAGCCGGTCTGTCTCGACGTCACTCGAAAACAAACTAATAAACTCAAGCTATTCTCTCCGTATTCTTTTACCAATAACATTTAAAATCATGAAAACACTTACGCATGAGAAATCCTTTTACATTTTTGAAAACAATGATGCATGAATGCATACAATCACTACATCCTCGATCAATAACAGAATCACAACTTAGATCTAACGAACCAATCATCAAATAAGCAATCACCAGTACATCTCCAAGTAAAACATGATCACAACCTAACAACTAACACAACCTTTTAACAATAGTGTAACCTATCTAGCATAATAACCTCGTCTAACAGTGTCCCAACATTCCTCAATTTATACTATAATACTCCACCATTACGGCAACCAAGGAGAATTATCATAGAATGAGTTCAATAGTTTATCCAAACAATATTTGAGAGTAATTCCACAACATAATAGATAACAATTCTCTAATTTAACCATTTCTTCAACTTAGCATTTTATGTTGTTAATGGGACAATGGTTTATCAAGTGTCAAGGAGCACTTTTAAACTAACAGCTTTTACCTATATTATAAATAAACATGTTCAAAGAAAGCAAGGAGTAGCATGACAAGCAATAACACGCGTATGTAATATTTCCAACAATTTATCAATCCGAGTCATATCAATATTTCATTCTATTCGGAGTAGTAAGCAGTAAATAACATAGAATTGTCTCAACATTTCCTTCTACAACCAAAACCTAAATCCTTAGCCGCAACATATGAACCTATGTTCTTAGTACTTCAACAACCCAACACAACAACTATTATGAACAATTCATAGTCAACAGCGGAAAGTCTTCAGCATAAACAATTCACAGCATCATAACTCAATTATCAAAGTACACAAATCAAACAAAGCACATACTCCTTGTTATGTAGCCCCGACGGGAAAAGACATGCAAACTTCTTACCTTATCTCTTTATAAAATCCTTCACTGCTGCTTTCCTTCTCTCGAGAATTCCACTCCTTGAAGACTCTTCTTTTCAACAATAGTTCTAGAAAACCAAAGACACAAAGCCACCATGAGAGTATACCAAAAACTTCTCTCTTTTCTTCTCTTGCACTCCTTATCTCTCTCGATCTTTCTATTTTCTCTCAGTGTCTTTCTCTCAGTTCTTCACGACTCTTTCCTTTCCTATTAAAATTCTTGCTCTAAAACTCTAGAAACCAAAAGAAGAAAATGCCTAGAGAGTTTCTAGAAAACCAAGCAAACTCCTCCGTTTTGATTTCCGTCCAAACTATCTCCTACATACTCCATAACCCTCAGAGAAAGTCAAGAAGGCATGACTACTCAGTTTCCAGACAACTTCTAAAATTTCCAGATGATGGTTATGCATTATTTTAGCTGATGGTTTACACTCCAGTCGATCAAACCCTTCGGGTGATCAACCGCCAAAAGTTCAGAAAGCGTTTCTGTGTAAAATTCCTGAATACCGGTCGATCACCAACTTAGTGGACGATCGACCGTTGCCAAAATCGTTGCTCTCTGAAATATTTTTCCTTTGGAGTTGGCCGATCAACCCCCTTCAGGTGATCGACCGCTTCAAAAATCACTGCCCACTGTCTTACTATCTCATGGGAGCCGATTGATCAACTCTCTTCAGTTGATCGACCACTCTAAACACGGCAATACTCTATAATATTTTAGAACACTCGTGATCAACCGCCCACCAAACCTCAATCAACCGCGAACCCATTTCTTCACAGAAATTACTTCAAAACCGGTTCATTACTATCTCCTAAATATAATATTCCAATCAACACCCCATGATTAACCACAATCACCACCAAGACTCCAATTTATTCACTATAACCACAAGTGATTCTTCAACCATGGGAATTCTTCATTTCATAAAATCAACCCATAAACTAATGTCATCAACCTCCTTATCCATAATGACATCAAAACTTGGGATATTATTCTCCTATATTAAAATCATCTCAAAATTCTTCAAATATTAGCACTTAGATCTTAGGCTTAGCATTATGAAAATTTGGGGTATTACAGGTTTTGTTCCTCAAATTGCATATAATTTGACATCATACACTATATTATAGTAATTATTAGGCATGGCAAATATGAGTATATGAATGAATTGTATGCATGTGATAACCAAAAATGGAAATGAGATTTCTATGGGCAAATGACTATAAACTTGTAGAGAAAGTAATGACATGGTGTCATAGAGTTAATTATTCAATTTTTTTTAGATTTTTTATTTTTTCGAGTAAATTTTTTTTGTTAATCGAGATCAATTTATTTTTTGTTCACTAGGTTTGTTGCGTGTCATCCCTCTTCGGCCACATGTGGGCTTTCAGTTAGAGCTTCCATCTGGTTGAATTTTGAGTATCATCGTACGATTAAGTTTGAAAATTGGAATTTGGTAAGTCTAAGTTTTCACAGTTTAAGTTTCATTTAGCGCTCATTTTTTTTTATTAAATTAGTATTTAAGGATTTTATTTAATATGTATAATATAATTTATTATATTATATATATTAAAATAATAATTTAAGAATAATTAAAAATAATTTTTTATTTTCTTTTATAAGGGAAGGAAGTTCTTCCTTCATTCTGGGGTGTAGTTGTAGGAGAAAAAGGGGAATGAGAGCTGAGAGTTGAGTTATGATCTTTGAGTTTTGTGACAATTTCTCGAAGATATGTTGATTTATAACTTTCTTTTTCCATTTGAAATTTCTTTTTTGTGTCAGTTTCATATTCAAGTTTGGAAACTCAAATCATTTGAGTATTTCAATCTTATAGTTGCAGATTTAAGTTCATGTGAAGTTTTGGGCCAATTTGGGGACGAAATTGGTAAGAAGATACGCTTTTTTCGTGATTTCACATTGGAAATTGCATCTGCAGAAGTGGGATCTACGTCCATGGATCCTTCTCTACATCCACGACAACAAGATTAACATCCAAGGATGCAGGCTCTGCGTTTGTGGGAGTTGACTTTGTGTTCGTCAATGCAAGTTTGAGTTTTGAATTTTAGTATAGGATCCACCCACCTATTCTTAGTGTCTTATGATGGGAATTTTCAAATCTTTATCATGTTTTGGCCTTTTTTGAGTTTGTGGATTTTGAACAAATGCCTGAGGTGGTAGGTCGCGACCCAAGCTTGTCTTGTTGAGCACAAGAATGTCTTGTTAACCACTGCGTGGTCCCTGGTGGTCGCCATCATGTTTCATCGATTGCTACTTGGTCTTGGACAACCGTAACAATATCCTGTCAACTATTGCTTTGTCCCGATTAAGCTTAGTGATGGTTGTCAACCCAATTTGTGTATTGTCGCCCGTTGTGTCATTCTACCTGACTCTAAAGGTGCTTGGTCGACCATTGTTGTGGTTTGATCAACCGCATTGTGATATTTTGGGAAGTTTTGGATTTAGTAACACTTCATGGGATTTTCCATGGTTTGGCATTTCCTTGTTAGTTTAGATTCTCGGCTTGAATTGTGGATTTGCTACCAACCCTAGAGTTGAGTTGGCAAGTCTTTCCAATCTTGTTTCGAATCCAAGTTTAGGAGGTGTGTTTTGTTCCTGTGTTTGATTTTGGGTTTTGACACTGGTTTGATGTTAGGTTTGGATGATATGTGTAAAACTCTCAAATTTTTAGATTTTACATTTTTCGAAGTAAATTTTTTGCTTTGACCGAGTCATATTTTCTTGTGCTAACCTAGTCCTTGTCCTGTGTCGCTGGTCTTTGGCCACATGTGAAGGGGGGTGATGTAATCCAAAATCCCCAAAAATATACTTTTCAAATCTGTCTCGGAAAAACTGTCAATACCCGAGCTAGTAGCAATGAAATGAATCAAGCTCCAAATTTACACGTGAACTAGAGATGTAATTTGGAGGACGTAAACTTAACACATTCAGAAGAGTTGCTTCAAAATTTCAATCCAAAAACCACTATGGATTAGGAGATATGTCGAAATCAATATCAACCCAAAACTAGGGTTTCAGCAGGGCAAAAATACCTTTCAGTATTCAAACGCAAATAACTCGAAATGCTTATAACGAAATAATCCCAAATTTGGATGGTATTCAATTAACTCAGAAATAAACAACTTTCCAGAAGATACAAAATTGATCCAAGTAGCTTAAGGTTCTCAAAACAGAGCTACAATCAGGCTTCCAGCAATCCGCAAATAAAAACAGATTCTGCGGCTAAAAGAGATTCAACAATAAATGTTACTCAACTCACACTTCTTGAATGAGCAACCAAACAACACACCAATAATCATATAATAGAACCTGTAAATGCTAAAAACAACTAGAAACAGCAAATAGGAACTTCAAGAATCGAGAAGAACAGCAAGGAGTCCGAACACCTCCTAGTAAGAGGGTCGACTTGTGGTTTGCTAGAAAAACAAATAGTCTCCACGGATGGAAACTTTCTTTTACCTCCACGCCACAATCCTCACCACAAGGATAAAGGATTGGAAGAGATAATAACCCTGGATTTGCAAGGAAAAGAAGCTTCAAGAACCCCTTGCAAGGGAATGGAAGGATTGGCGCTATGGAGGATGGCCGCGGGTAACTCTCAAGGAGACTCCAAATTTTAATCAATCAAAACTCCACTTCCATCCAGCCAAAAGGGGTATTAAACCCTGAGGTTTTACAACAAAAGCATAAAAGGACAAAAAATATCCCTAGGTAGCAAATGACTAAACAAACCCTTAATTAAAAACAACAACAATAAAATCCGAGTCTGAGTTTTGCTCTCTGAAACAAAGACATGTTACATACCAAATGGAGCCCAAATACAACGTTCAATAGCTCGTTCGAAACCTCCAGATGTTGGCTACATTTGGTATGAAGGACCAAAGTTGAAATAACATCATCCCGATTGTCAAAAATCCACTTGAACTGTCGGAGGTCAGAATCTAGGCGGAAAAACAGCTCACAATTATTCCCAAAAGATTGTAAAATCTCCATTAGCCCAAATGCCAACTCCAATGATGTTTATTTGACTCAAAAATCTGCAAAAATAAATAAAAAAGGTTAGAGAATAAAATAGCCCCTAGCTTGGGCTCAAGTTCTGGACTTGGGGCACATCATACTCCCGGGGTTGAAAAGGATTTGCCCTCAAATCCAGGGAGTATTCATCATTATCTTCTTTGCATGCCTTCCACCCGGATCAAATGGAAAAATTTTGTTTCCACCTTGAGGCAATTTCTTCATAAAGGAACTAGCAAACCGTCTTGCCAAAGATAGGAGAAGAATTGTGAGTTCGCACAAGACAATATCTATATCTTGTAGTGGTCGTAACTTTGAATCAAAATAATCTTCAATCTTAGAATTTCTTTCCTCAACTACAATATTAAAACCCTCTTTCCAAAACTCAAAATCAGCAACAACAACAATGGAATTTTCCTTCCACCCAATTTTAAAGAACCATGTAATTAAGGAAACTAATGGCAGGTACCTTTCGTGGTGGGCGTGCTCAATGGGAGTGGATGTATAACTGGCAAGAACACAATCATGCGGGGGTAGAAAAATAGGGTCACAATAGTTCTCAAACAAAACATCAAGATTGCCCATCAACACGTCTTCTATCATCAAATCAACAACAACTCTTTCACCACTCAAGCAAGCATCATTAATCACAAAATTCAGACATTTATCCCAATTATGATAATCTCTTTTCTTAACGACCGGAAAATCAAGCTCAATACCATGGTGCTCTTTAGTCACTAGTGTCTCTATAGTTGTACCACTAAGCATGCAAAGGTCAACAACCTCATTTGACATTTCAATATGTGAAGAAGGCCCATTAACAACAACATAAATGAAATTTCCAATACGCAGTGGTATAATCGATTCAAACTGGCCAAGATTTTTGATCCACCTAAATTTAGAAGAATAATCAATTAATGTGTTGAATAGCATGTACCTCATGGAATTAGAAATGGTTGCATCCCATTCTTCAAGCTCCCTTCGAAGTCTAATCAACACTGATGGTTCTTTTTTTGACAACCAGAATGGAGCATCACATAACTCAGTTGTTATCTCTCTTATCTCAGAATTCACTTGGAGAGTTGAACTTTCACGTTGAGAAATAGCCTCTTCATTAGATTTCCCTTCCTCAAGACCTGATGCCCTTATTTCAATATTATCATCATCATAACAAGTCTTGGAAATTTCTGTTTTGACATAAACTTCCTTTTCTTCAAGAATAAGTATTGGGAAAGCATTATTGCTAACAAGGTTCTTAATTTTGTAGACACCCTCTTCCTCATCTTTGCTAACCACTTCATTTGTTTCTCTTGTTAGAATAATCACCTTTGAATTCGGGCATTGTGAGGCATTGTGGCCAAATCCCAAGCATTTGAAACATTTCAAATCTCTCAATCTCGGTTTACTATTGTCATTGACTGGCTTCTTTTCATCAATAACTTCATGATCTTAGGCTTGCTTTCAATCTTTGGAATTGGCTTTTGGTAGATATTGGCTCTTTGGAAAGGCCGAGTCATGCCTTCCTTACGTTTGCTCTTTCCTTGTCTTTCTATCTTCAAAGCCAATTGGATAACATCATCAAGGGTTTCATATGATTGCAATTTTACAATGTCACCAATCTCTCTATGTAGCCCTTTTATGAATCGAGCAAAGGTTTGCTCCATTGGTTCCTTCACATTGCAACGGATCTTTAAAACTTCAAACTCGGCCAAATACTTGTCAACCGATTGTGAGCCTTGTTTCAAATTTTGCAATTGTAGAAAGAACTCTTGCTTGTAGTGTGGAGGGACAAATCTCTTCCTCATGAGTGCTTTCAAAGCTTCCCAACTTTGGACCTCACCTTCTCCTTCCTTCCACCTTTGTGTTTTGAGATCCTCCCACCAAATACTAGCATAGCACAAAAATTCCAAGGCCACCATTCGAATCTTTGTTCTTTCCGAATAATCATAACGTTCAAAAATACGATCCACCTTTTTGACCCATTCTAGAAAATCTCCCCCATTACTAGATCCTTTAAAATTTGGGATAGAGACCTTAACATGCCTCATTTCATGATTGTCATTTGATCTCCTTCTAGGACTTGGTGAATCCGACTCCTCGGGTTCCTCCATATCTTCCTCAAATAAACTGGCAACCCGGCCTCTAGAGTCATTCGAAGTATTAATCCTCCTTCTAGGTCTTGGAGTTCTAGGAACCCGTACATGATAATTATCTAAATTCCAACTTGTTGCTGTAGTTTAAGGATAATTTCAAACATTTCCTTCATAGAAGACTTGGTTGGCTCATGATTTTCCTCGGGTGGTGTGGTGCACTTGAATTATTTCTCATCTCTCTAGGATTGTGATAGTGAGCCCCTCTTAAATCACCAAAAATAGTAGCAAGGGCATAACACGGCTCTGATACCAAATGATGTAATCCAAAATCCCCAAAAATATACTTTTCAAATCTGTCCTAGAAAAACTGTCAATACTCGAGCTAGTAGCAATGAAATGAATCAAGCTCCAAATTTACATGTGAACTAGAGCTGTAATTTGGAGGACGTAAACTTAACACATTCAGAAGAGTTGCTTCAAAATTTCAATCCAAACACCAATATGGATTAGGAGATATGTCGAAATTAATATCAACCCGAAACTAGGGTTTCAGCATGGCAGAAATACCTTTCAGTATTCAAACGCAAATAACTCGAAATGCTTATAACGAAATAATCCCAAATTAGGAGGGTATTCAATTAACTCAGAAATAAACAACTTTCCAGAAGATACAAAATTGATCCAAGTAGCTTAAGGTTCTCAAAATAGAGCTGCAATCAGGCTTCCAGCAATCCGCAAATAAAAATAGATTCTGCGGCTAAAAGAGATTCAACAATAAACGTTACTCAACTTACACTCTTGAATGAGCAACCGAACACCACACCAAAAATATATAATAGAACCTGTGAATGCCAAAAACAACCAGAAACAGCAAATAGGACCTTCAAGAATCGAGAAGAACAGCAAGGAGTCCGAACACTTCCTAGTAAGAGGGTCGACTTGTGGTTTGCTAGAAAAACAAACACTCTCCATGGATGGAAACTTTCTTTTACCTCCATGCCACAATCCTCACCACAAGGATAAAGGATTGGAAGAGATAATAACCCTGGATTTGCAAGGAAAAGAAGCTTCAAGAACCCCTTGCAAGGGAATGGAAGGATTGGCGCTATGGAGGATGGCCGAGGGTAGCTCTCAAGGAGACTCCAAATTTTAATCAATCAAAACTCCACTTCCATCCAGCCAAAAGGGGTATTAAACGCTAAGGTTTTACAACAAAAACATAAAAGGAAAAAAATATCCCTAGGTAGCAAATGACTAAACAAACCCTTAATTAAAAACAACAACAATAAAATCCGAGTCTGAGTTTTGCTCTTTGAAACAAAGACATGTTACATAGCAAATGGAGCCCAAATACAACGTACAATTGCTCGTTTGAAACCTCCGGATGTTGTCTACATTTGGTATGAAGGACCAAAGTTGAAACAACGTCATCCCGATTGTCAAAAATCCACTTGAACTGTCGGAGGTCAGAATCTAGGCGGAAAAACAGCTCACAATTATTCCCAAAAGATTGTAAAATCTCCATTAGCCCAAATGCCAACTCCAATGATGTTTATTTGCTTCAAAAACCTGCAAAATAAATAAAAAAGTTAGAGAATAAAATAGCCCCTAGCTCGGGCTCAAGTTCTTGAACTTGGGGCACATCAGGGGGTCTAGTCAATGGTCAACCAGTGCGTTCCGTGTTCCCCTGCAGCCCGAAACTACATGATTCTATTCGGTACGTTCTCGTTTCCTTAAATCAAGTTTTATGTTTTTTTGGGTTGCGTCGGATTCAAATTTAAAGATTTTATTTAATATTGATAATTTATTAATTTATATTATATTTATTAAATAAAATAATTATTTTTATTTTTTTTAAAGGAAGAAACTACCATCTTCCTTCAGTTGGCCATGCGCAAGGAGAGGGAGAAGGTGGAAGACTAACGAGCATTCCTCCTCATTTCTCCTCCCGGTTTGTGTTCGCGACGTCTTGCTCTCTATCTTTTGTGAAGGCATTTGACTGGTAAGTTGTTTTCTAGCTCCGTTTTTCCGTTTAGAAATTTCTATTTTTGTTAGCTTCAAATTTGAGTTTGGAAACTCGAATCCGAGGGAAATTTCTGGTCTATGTTGATAGATTTAGAGTTTATGTAGGATTATTGGCTATTTTGACACCAAAAACGGAGGAAACAATGCTTTTTCGTAGTAGAAACCACGCTGAAAGGTCATAACGGTCAAGTTTGGTCATGCCCAGTAGACCGCGGACTAGGCCTTGCATTTTGGCTTTGCCTCTGGTCAATTTGCAGTCGATCGCGATTGGTGATTGGTAGACTGCAGTACTTTTCTGCAGCTAGAATGGTCAACCTTGACTGTAATAGCAGGCTGGTCGATCGCAGTCTTGCCATTTTGGCTACTGACCATTTTCGGTCAACTGCAATAGTGAGTTGGTCAATCACAAAATGGATAGATTGGACACTGAAGGTCGTTGGTCGACCGTGGAGGTCTTAGGTTGACCGCTGGTGGTCGCTGGTCAACCACAGAAGGTCCTAGGTTGAGTGCACAATGTTATTTTTTGTGTTTCTGAGCTGTTTACACATCAGTTGGGTTCCTATACTTGGTATAGGACCATCCACTATTTTCCTTGTCATTTTTAATGGAAATTACTTAACTTTGGCATGGTTTCAGGCTAGGTCGAGTTTGTGGATTTTGAGCGAACTCCCGATGAAGTCGTACTCTACTAACTCCAATTGAGTCTCCTCGGTTGTTGAGGCATTTGAGTCGAGAGTGTTGTATCTCATCGACCGCTACATCTTCGAGGTCTCTTGTTTTAGGGTTTCCTTGAAGACTTGGTGGTCTCGGTTGACCCTCGGGGTGTTCTGTTAACACGAGGTAGTCCTAGTTGACCATGGATGTGTTCAGTTATCTTCAGCTATGTCTCATCGAGTGCTGAGTCATTAGGTTATGTAACATCTCAACTTTTTAAGGTGGATAATTATCGTGGTATTACCGAGTACGTATTCGGAGCATTAGGTTGAGGTGTATTCCCGGTAACGTTTTCCCTGTGCATGAGATGTAATTGACGGATAGAGTAATTAGGATATTACATTTTGTATGGTTACGTGTTATTTTATGACATGTAATTAGGGAGAATGAATTATGGGGTAGGAGTTAAGTGGGAAAAAGGTGAGGAAATGCTGTTCTGGGCATTTTTGGACGCTTACGGACGAGGTATGTCGTCCGCACGTGCATTACACATCACCCCTGAACCTTGGGATGACTCAGGACATGATTCCGCGTCCTGACTTCACTGGTGTCTTGGACTTTCGGACTCGTCCGCACTTGCATTACATGTCGCCTTAGAACATTGGGACGTATCAGGACGCTATTCTGAGTCCTGACGTCACTGGTGTCTTGGACTTCTGGACGCTTGGGGATGAGTGCAGACATGGAAAGGCCTCGTCCAAATTGAATCTGTCCAATTTATAGACATATCTGGACGCGTGCGAACGTTTCATGCAGATGCCAAATCGCGTTCGAGTGTGTCTTCAGATGGTACAGACTGGACGAGGACGCCAGTTCTCGTCCGAGAGCGCGATTTTTCCTTAGGAACTTTACTCATGCAGACGAGACCAGTTCGTCTGCACTCATCCGAAATAGCCCGGACCTACGATTGAATTAGAGTTAAAATGATGAAAATTGTTGTGTAGTTCATAATTACATGATCTCCAAACACCAAATTGCCCCTTCCAAGTCCAAACCCACGTAGGCGCTGACGTCCCCCTGCACTACCGCCTCCTCTCTACCTCCCCTATACATATGCTACCTCCTCCCCTCACCAGGTAAGAATTTCCATTTAGCTACTCCTTCTCCCATTCTGCGGTCTAGCTTCCTGTGAGTGAAGAGTGTTCTAGTGAGAGAGAGTGGTTTCTGAGTGAGAGATTGTGGGTTAAGTGTGAGTTTGTGAGTGTCTGAATGAGTTGAGTGAGCCCTGTAAGTTGGAGCTAATGAGCTGGAGCTGCTGTCCCTGTTGACGTCCGTGAAGCTACAGCGAGTTGGAGCTGCTGCTGCAAGCTGGAATGGCTGCATGTGCTGCGGAGGTTTGCTGTCCCTAGTATTGTGTCATCGTTAGTGGTAAGGAATGGGTGTGTCTAGGCGTCTAAGACCTACCCACAAGTAGTGTGCATGAGTTGAGTTATGGTTGGTTGATTTCTGTCGTTAGCTTTCTCTGTATTGGTTGATTCTACTGCTATTAATTTCCACAAATTTATATCCTGTTATTGATTTCTGCCAATGATTTCTCTGCATTGGTTCCTGCAATTTAATTTCCACAAATGCGATATTATGTTGTTATTTCCCTGCTATTCCTTTACTGACATCTAGTACGTTTAATTTACACAGCTCATAAATTAGAAGGCGAGCATGTTAATTAGGTAGAATAATTAAGAGGAATCACACTCAACTAACTAGAATCTTATTGAGTATATTAGTAAATTAGAAGGCAAGCATGTTTAACTCGGTCGCACATGTTTAGTTAACTATTTGAGAATTTTTTAGCATAAATTCTTGTTTATCAAATGTTTAGTTTTCCAATCATGTTTAGTTAATAAAATTCTATTTTTCACTATTAACCCTTTCCTTACTAAGTAGTTAGGCTTACAGTTTACTTGTGGTGTAGGTACTCATAGATGAAGATAGTGTACAAATTAGAAATAGGGATGAAGGATTTGCACGCGCGAAACTTGTGGTTGGCCAAGCTACAAGAAGTAAGAGATAAATGGGTTATATAATCTAATTGTATTAACTTGTTTGGTATTCATAAAGCAAAACAAACGATTTAAGTTTGCAAATCAGTTATGTTTTCACAAAAGATTTTATAACTGCTTCCATTATGTTTAATAAATCAGCTATGTTTTCATACAACTGCTTCCGCTAAGTTTTAAAGAAGAAAAAGAGTTTCTAACAACCCGACTTGCACTCTGATATTCTCTTAACAAGTTTTTTAATAAAATTTTTGAATTTCAGCGAGTTTTTAAAGGAGAACGAAAAATCGGGTCGTTACAAGTTAGGTGTGTCTTATTTTTGTTGAGCGTAACAACATCTTGTTGAGTGGTGGGTCTTTCTTGTTGTTTGTTGTTGTGTTGGGTCGATCACTATTACGTCTTGGTCGACCACAGTGTTTGTTTTGTGAAGTTTGAGTTTATTGAACTTCACTTAGCATCGTCAACCATATCTTTTTCCCGGTCAGTATGGCTTCTCGGTTCAATGTATGGGTTCTTGTCCTTCCTTTACTCGAGCCAAGAAGTCTTGTGTTAATTCTTTTGGTCTAGTTTTGGTTTCCAATTTTGAATTTGTGTTTTGTCCTTAGTTTTGTTGTGGGGTTTCAACACAGATTTGGTTTTAGGTTCTGACGGTGTCCCTGATTCTTGTGCCTATGTCTGACGGCGCGTGTGGCAATTCGGCTTGGTTTCTGTCATTGTCAAGGTAGGGACCTTTATACTTAATGCACTACATTGCATCATAGTTTTCAAACTATTATTTTGTGGGTTGCCACCTATATAAATACGACGATGACTGTTTGACAATACGTCTGTTTTTATGTATATGCATGTATATTTTCTCACATTTATTTTATCGTACATGGTATTTAATTTTGTTGTACTATTGTAATGCCCCAATTTAAAACCTTATCCTTTTCTTAGTCATATAAAATTTTTCTTTAACTTATTTAAAAGCATATGAAGGAAAGAATATCAGAGTAGTCAAAGTGAAAACTAATAATGGTCTGAAAATATCATTTTAGCACGTTAACCAAAAAGTTCATTGTTTAACAAAACATTTATCATAATTCAAAAATCATCATTAACTAATAAAAAACAACCAGTATTACTTTCACGGAGCCATAAGCCTCAGGTCAAACCTGGCTGATATCCCTAGTGCTCATCATGCAATAATGCCTCCTCGCTGATATCATGACAGTCACCTACATCGCAGGATAAAACAATAAGCCTGTAACGACACGCATTTTTATTACTTGTCTTTTTCTTTAGCATGTAAAAATGTTTCTTTTTATTTATTTAAAACGTACGAGAGGAAAATAAATTAGAGTAAATAAAGCGAAAATCATTGACAAATTCAAAATATGGTTTGAACATTTAAACATGAGTCCATAGTTTCACAAAATATTTATCATCTTTCAAACCATTTCCAAAACACCAGTTGTTAGTTTTCCGTGAGCCATAACCCCTCACCTCAATCAGTTGGGTAACCCAAGTGCTCAATAGCCAATACCTCCTCCTCCTCCATCTCGAGAATGCTAACATCATGAAAATCATCTACACCACAAGCAAAGTATGAGCATAACACTTAGTAAGAAGAAATATGCAGTATGATGCATGCATATATTTGATTATGTCATAAAGGAATCCACCCAATCTGTCTTTTACTCATAGTCTCATATCATTAAACTCATACATTGAGTTGGGAGAATAGTTTCTGGCCAGAACTAACTCTCAGGAGAAAGGCTCTCACATACTGACGAAGGAAGGGTTTAATGAAAAACCCTGGTTATTTATTTGCTTTAAAAAAAACTAATAAACTTTAAAAATTTTATAAAACAATTAAAATCTTTATTAAAACCTTTTAAATTGAAATTAGAGTTCTTTCCTTATAACCGGACCGTTAAAATCCTTTTACTTTGACTCGTTACTAAAATCGTTATAAACAGCGAAAGAATTATTGATAAAATCCTTTTTCTTTAAAAACATAGCGAAAGCATAAATAGTTTATTTAAAAACAATGAATAAAGTGTTACTTTATTTTTTACAAAACTCGTTCCTCTTTACATTCATTAGCCTAACAAGCCATAAGTCTCGCCCATGCAAATCCTTCATCAGCTGCTCTTTAATCTGTTCATCATTTTCTCTCGTACTTGTACCTACATCGCAAATCATAAACTATGAGCCTAACCTTCAGTAAGTGATAATACCTAATATGCTAGATGCACATGCTATGCCATTTTAAAACCATATACAGTTTCTATTTTCTTTTTCTTTATTTTAACTGTTATCTTTTCATGTTTTTGTACTTTCTTTCTGTTTCTGTTTTCGTTCCTATTTCTGTATCTGTTTCAGTATCCGTGATTGTACGCATTTTCGTATTCATTCCCATGTCTATTTCTGTATCCATATCCATATCCGTATCCATTTTTGAAAAATCGTTTCCATTTTTGTTTTTGTTTTTGTTTCTGTTCTCGTTTCCGTATCCGTATTTATGCTCATACTGTTTCTGTTTTTGTTTCAGTATCCCTATCCGTTTCTCCTTTTATGGTCTTTTCTTTACTTATCTTATCTTTTCCTTTGTTCTTGTGCCGGCCTTGACCTATTGGTCCACAAAAACCTTTTTCTTTTCTTTATCTTTTGTCCATGTGTCGAGCTTGACCTACCGGTCCACAAGAACCTTTTTCTTTATCTTTCTTAATCCTTCATTTGTACTTTCTTTTTTTTTTCGTTTCCTTTTCGAAATCGTGAATGAAAACCATTTTCATAATCTTTAAAATTGGTGATGTATGATGCTCGAGAATGCATATAATTTCTAACAATTAATAAGAGAATATAAATAAACACTCAATTCACAAAACGTGCTCAATAAAGTGGTAGACATGCAATTTAAAATGATAGACATAGTGATAAAATAGTAGACATGCTTATAAAAATGGTAGAAGTGCTAGTAAAGTGGTAGACATGCTATTAAAACTGTAGACATGCTTGCAAAGCTGTAGACATGCTATAAATCAATAGACGTGCTATTAAAATAGAAGACATGCTCAACATTTATTAAAGGAGTAAACAACGAAACGCGCATATCCTATTCTTGTGATGTAGGGCCCTAAGGACCAAAGCACAAATATAACTTACCTCGTTTCTTTACAACGTTCAACGCTTATTAATAACATTTATCATTAATATAATCAATTAACCAACTTATTAATCTCAACATCTTTTCCTATCCTTAATTCTTATACATCATTTAGTTTCATAATCTAACTTCAACTAATCGTATAATAGTTCAAGGAATCCATTAACATCGCAAACGAAACATAACATCCAACAGAGAACATTATCCTTGATAATATCTTTCCAATTATTCCAAACTGTAACAAAGTAGCGATTAACATAACAAATTGCTAGCAAAGCACAAACCATCCAATTATCTTCTACTTATCCTAAAGAACATGAAACCAAAACACTCTTTGACAAAATCCAACTTAAATATATACCTTACATTATCCAAAGGCTATCATGGTAACCAAACCAACACATCAGCAGTCAACAATAATTAACAAAGCATGTAACTTCAATATGCTTATCCATAACCATCATAACCAAGCAGTAAAATATGCGGAGGACTTCATACATTCTTCCTCAACCAATACCCCACAGTCAACAATAAATTATAGATTATTATTCAGCTCCAATCAAGCAATAATGACTATAAATGAAGCTTAAATCATCCAACGACAACAGAATGTCAGCCCACAGCAAATAGCAAAAACATCTCTAAAACCAACTAAGCATTCCACAAGGTAGTCCATATACCAAAGCAGATAATCCATAACATTCCTCTAGGAGAGCAGTTCACAGAACATCAATCCAAACAACATAGCACATTATCTTAGCATACCATAACAAGCAGCAAAAGACTTACCTTTACCTTGAAGAATACTCGAGAGGCAAATGCAGAGAAGACCCGAGAGCAGTAGTTCATCCCTTAGGCTTTTCTTCTCTTTCTTTCCTATGATATTTTCTCTTGGCCCATAGCTCTCCTCCATAGAGCTTTTCTCTTCAAGAACCACTCACCCTTTCACGACCGCTGTCACTCTCCTTGCCTTGGTCTCTTTCTTTTCTCATTTGCTTCTCACCTTCAGAGCTCTCGGCTTTACACTCACCACCAGAGAGCTCTCAGCTCTTTCTCTCATTTTCTCTCTATTTCCTCTCCTTTCACATTCTGTGTTTTATGCATAACTTTCTCGCCAGTAGCCCTCCATTCATTCATGCATGTCCACAAGCGATAACCTGACTTTACCTCGACCATGCCTTCCACGAGACGTTGTCTCCCACGTTCTCCATTCTTTCACGCTATCACCCGAGTGCAATGGCATCCAAAAGAAACATGGGGAATTCTTCTTGGCCAGAAGGCCATTCACCAAACAAGGTTCACAACAGAACCGATTCACGCACCACAGCTACTGGGCCGTCGACTATGGCTCGTCCAAAATCCCTTGACTTCACCAATTCGTCCCTGCATTTCATCACTGCCATATCTTCCAACAATTTTGTCTAATAATCAGAATGCAAATATAGAGCAAGACAACAGACTTACCCTTGCAATGAATTCACAGCACCGCGGGAGAAATAGCAGTGTACGATTTATCCAACTCCCGCGGCACGGGTGGATCTCCGATGTCAACCCCGCTGTTCCGTTCGCACCTCGCATGCCGACGGAGCCCAGCATCGAGCTCACCTCCCCCTCTCTCCTCGCCTCTCTCTCTCTCCTTCGGTCTCCTTCGCCTTTGCTCGCTCTCCCTCTCTATGACGACCCAGATATTTGTAATCCTTGAAAATGCGAGAAATTTAAAATTTTCAAAGGACTCCTTTATAAAATAAAATCAGAGTGCGATGCTAAATCGAACTGCTACTAACCTTGCGTTAAACTCGTTATAAAAATCCAATTAATAAAGTGCGGAAGCATTATAAAAACATTTGTTGAAAACATTGCAGAAGCGTAAATAATTTACTAAAAGAAACTAAACAATAAATTACTATTTAATTACAACCATGCTTGCTTTACTATCGCTATGCTTGGCCAGCCCCAATCTTGCCTGTGCAAATCCCCCATCTCTGCTTTATGTGATGGGTTCTTCATTTTTGCATTGACTCCTAATTCTTTACATTTATTTCCACGTACAGGTACCTACACCTACACCACAAGTAACTGTAAGCCCGAGAGCTTAGTAGGGAAAAGGGTTAATGCAATTATGATATGCCTCTCTTTAGTCTTTTTGGGAATGGGGACACCTAAACCAATCCTTTCATTGCGTTGTTTACTTTCGTTCATTCATTCATTTCTCGTACATCGAGCGAAAGATTGAAGGGTTCATAAGGTATGGAATAGTTGACCGTATCTAACCTTTTACTTGCAACTAGGTCCCCATTCCCGACAAGGTAGGGGGCTTCGCCTAACCGCAACCTAGATACGCTCCCCATCCACCACCCAACTCCCCATTTTCTTCATTTTCTTTAACATTTTACCTCACATAATGTATGTGTGAGTACCACCACCAAGGTGGAACTCCCTATTGATTTTTTATTAACATGATACATGACCATACATTCTCACCCTGGCATGATGCATTATAACATAGCATTATCAGAAATTGAAGTGCGCATAAAGAAAGTAACTGAATAGCAGGAATTGAAAGCAAACTGAAATTGAAAGCGCA